>CM054931.1:3501101-3941101 GCA_029168755.2 Tillandsia fasciculata
ATAGCATTGCTACGGGGAAGAATACAACACTCTCTGGATACGGCACGGTTGGTACGCTGGCATTAAATTTCGTGCTAATTACCTGCACCAAGCAATGGCACAGTAAGAATACTAAGACCACATGGCACGAAAAGCGGATGCGGGTGGGGGAAGCAGCGATTCCACCTTACCGCCACTCACTACCCTCCAAAGCAGGATAGAAGCAGCCGTAGAAAAAAAAAAAAAAAAAAAAAAAAAAAAAAAAGCTTCGGTAAGAAAAGGGAGATATAACGAAATGGAGAAGGAAAGATAGCGAGCGACGAAAGAACAAGTACCAGTTAGTAGCAAAAGCGCTTTTGCAGTTGTGCCCAGCAGCAGCAGCAGCAGCAGCAGCAGCAGCAGCAGCAACACCACCACCACCACCAGCAGAAGCAGCAGCAGCACCTCGGAAAAGCAGCGGCAACAGAGAGAAGCCAAAAGCACTCATCTCTCTCTCTCTCTCTCTCTCTCTCTCTCAAAAATTACACTAATAATAATAATAACGCGCATTAAAATCAAATCGCAAATTAAGCAGATGTGTGAAAGGAGCGACCACTCCCCACCATAATATCCCTTTCTATTTTTTTTTTATTTTTTTTTTTTTTTTTTCTTGTGGGTTCTGATAAAGTGAATCTTATTAATAAAACAAGAGAGTTGTATTATATATATAAACTAATTTGTTATAATTAAATAATTAATTGAGAGAAGTGGGTATAAAAGGATAGTAATGAATGGGTAAGAAGAAGAAGGGAAGAGACAGTTGGATGAAAACAGCTGGAAACAGGAATAGATAGCAACAATGCAGCTAATTTTATACCTGAGTTTAATATACTAATCATTTAAATTTAATTTAAATAAAAAAAAAAAAGGGTCTTTTGAGAAAAAAAAGAAAGATAATGGCGTTGGTTTCTCGACTTGCCATTACTCAGCTCTCACAGTATTAAGCAACTGAAACCAAATTACTCTCCCTAGTCCCTACCCCACAACACACACACAAAAAAAAAAAAAAAAAAACAACAACAACAACAACAACAAGAGCTCGAGGAGATAGGGATTAATTGGATAGATACAAAAGAAATTAGCCAACAAATTAAAATTAACTTCGCCAACTTAATCAGATCCAAATATATTTATCAAAAAAGCTCTTGCCACGAATTTAAGTACAGGGTTTGAGTCGAATGAGTCGCTGCTGCTTCATCGACTTGCTCCGAGCTCCGAGCAGCAACTGGAACGGAGGAGAGTGGAGTTGTTTCGAGTGAGTCAAGTCGACTTACTTGTAGGGACCGAAGTCGGCGTCGGAGACGGCGGAGAGCTCGAAGTCGTCGTCGGCGGGGGCGGGGAGGTTGAGATCGATGAGGCCGTAGCTTCCGGCCAACTTGGTCGGCGCCGGAGACGGAGGAGGCGGAGGTACGGCGGCGGCGGCGGCGAAGGAGGAGAGGTGGGCGCGCTTGTGCCCGCCGAGGGCTTGGGCGGAGGCGAAGACGCGGGAGCAGAAGGGGCAACGGTGGGGCTCATTGGCACCACCGGCATTGGTCTCCGGAGGGGGCGGAGGAGGAGGCGGGGGGAAGCAGCAGCCGCCGCCGCCGCCGGAGCCCTTCTTGTGGCTGGCGCGGTGGCCGCCGAGGGCTTGGTAGGATCGGAAGGTCTTCTTGCACGTGCCGCACTGGTACCTGCTCCGACCCTTCGGGGCCGCCCTCGATCGGACGGCTCGGGACGCGCCGCGGGGGGCCATCTCCTCGCAATCGTCGCCGTCCAGTTGACGAAGCCCTCGTCCTCCTCCTCCTCCTCCTCCTCCTCCACCACCACCACCACCACCTTCTTCTTCTTCTTCTTCTTCTTCCTTGTGGCAGTAGTAGTAGTGGTTGTAGTAGTAGCAGAAGTGGTTGAAGCTTTGCTCTGTTTCGGACTTGGGTTTCGTCCAGGAGTCGCGGGAGAGCATCATGAGCGAGCGGGCCACATCCTCCTCGGGCGTCGCGTCCGAGACCGAGCTCGCTGGCTCCACGTCGTGCGACGGCGGCGCTCGGCTGCGCGGGCGCTTGGACCGGCGGCGGTGGTGGTGGGCGGCGCGCGGGGACTCGTTGTCGCTCTCGCGGTCCTGAACGACGGAGAATGACCCCGCGTCCGCGGCGGCGGCGAAGGAGGCGAAGGAGGAGGAGAACTGGGGGTCGACGAGGAGGAAGCTCTTCCTGGGGTTCTCGCGGAGGACGTAGGCGAGGCCGCCATGGCTGGACCTCCCCTCGTCCTCTTCTGGTTCGTCGTCGGCCACCGAGGTGGAGGCGGATGAGGCGGAGGAGAGCTGGGTTTTCGCCGCCGGAGCTCTTCCGCCGCCGCCGCCGACGACGTGGGAGCGCATGTGGCCGCCGAGTGCGCGGCCATTGGAGAAGCGGCGCAAGCACAGCTTACATGTGTGCTTCTCCATTAACGATACCAACCAACTCAGATTAATGCATCACAAAACCCAAATATATATATATATATATATATATATATATATATACATACATAATACATTAGAGAGAGAGAAATGGAGGTGGTTGTGGTGGTAGTGATCGAGAGGTTTCTTTCCTTTCTCCCTTTTTTTTTTTTTTTTTTTTTTCCTCTCACTACCGTAGGGAGAGATTAAGCGAGCGACAGAGGGGGGAACTTAAAAAAGAGTAGGTGACAAGCATTCCTCCACCAAAAGAGACGCACACAAACACACCCCACAAGAAGAATGGGTGTGGGACTGGAAAAAAAGAAAAAAAAAAAAAAAACTAATTTAATATTTTAAAAATAATTAATTAATTAATCATAATATATATATATATATATATATATATATATATATATATATATATATATTACTATTTCAATCTCTCTCTTTCACTACGGAACGCTTCTTCTTGTTCCTACTAAAGTCCTTCATCTAATACTTTTTTTTTCTTTTATTATTAAATTCATCTCTTTCTCATTCATTTCCATTTGCTAGTAACGAAGAAGCGATTTATTAAATTAAAGAAGATTTGGAAGACAAATAGCCACCCCCAAAGTGGAAATGTCTTTTATGTTTTTGATTTTTTTTTTAAAATAAAAAAATAGTTTTTTTTTTTTTAAAAAAAATGGGGTTACTTGGTAATTGTGTTGTTTTTAGTTGAGAAAATTTATATTGGTAGTGGATGGGTCGTAGAAGTCAAAAGATGAGAAATGTTTGGGTTTGTCGTAACGACCAGGTTAGAAAAAATCGAGACCACGTGTCATCCGATTTTGAGTTGTCACTCGGACCCATTCACCTATCGAGTTTGGGTCTAAGCTGAAACCCGTTAACATTTTTAAATCCGAACCTATATAGTTGATTCAGTTGATATTTGTGGTGGTTCTCTTACTCTTTATAACAATAATAATAATAATAATATAATAATAATAATAATTCGCTTTATGTCCAATAACTACAGTAAGCGTTTTCTATTTATTTCATTAAATCAAATCAATTATTTTTCACAATAATTAATTATAGCTTATTTAAATTCGATTCCAATCCAAAAATAACATGGGTAGGATTTAGATGGAATTTTTTCGACAGTAAAGTCACCAAGTTTGGGCTTATATGAGATTCGTTTTCAATATGTATGGTATATCATATACATATATTAATATTAATGTTTATTTTAAGTAAGAGTCGGGTAAATTAATTATACCTGTTGTGATTTTTAAAGCTAGTTATTTATTGCATTTATTTTAGACTTTGAAATTAGCAAAAAATTAAAATTCTAGTTATATTTCTTTAGTAAAAAAAATATATATATAAATAATTAAAGAACTGGATTAAATTAGATTAATTCAAGACGGATCGAGTTTTTCAAAAGTAACTTCTAAGTTTTATTTGTGTAGATAATAACATGGACTTATATTTGGTCTTTTTATTTGGTTCATTAGTCACCTAAGTGTTGCCACTTTGGTGTTTGTGTGGGACAGAATTTTAAAAGGAAGCTTCTAACAATATTTTGTTGGAAAGTTTCTGATTTGTTGCTAATTTTATTTTTTTTTTTTTTTAACTAACAATTCATTAAGTATTTTTTTAATATTAAAATTTATTAAAAATAAATATAATTTTTGAATAAAAATAAAATTATGTTTTAATGACAACAGCCGTAGATTAGAATTGAGTAAATCTCTACACCCCGTGATCGAACGAATCTCCAAGCTAATGCAAGGAGATAACATAACATTTGCCCATATTTTATAAATTTTCGTATCCTAAAAAGAAAAGCAATGCTATATATACACCACAAATAAGTGTACATCATACACTCTATCCAATTCAAAAATGAAAACTAATTTATCGGTCATTTCGAAGTGACCGATAAAATTTATCCCATCCTTAAATGAGTGTAGGATATATACCATACACTCCACCCAATTCAAGAATGAAAACTAATTTATCGATCATTTCGAAATGACCGATGAAATTTCCTCTATCTTTGAATGAGTGTACATTTTATTTTGAAGTGTAAGATGTACACTCTATTTTGAGATGTACAAGTAGCATTAATCTAAAGAGAATGAATAGAAGTTGTCTCCCGTATCTTTTTGTTTCGTCTACATGTAGGTTTTGAGATTTTCAATAATTTTTTACTTGACTGTGGTACTTTGTACATATGGCCCATGCCTTATTACTTTGTCTAAAGTTATGATTTTGATATCACTACTGTATATCTAGCATAGTTAGTTACTACTTAATTTAGTCGCTTAATTATTCATAAGTTAAGAATCTGATCTCTTTACTTGTGTAGTGTTTTCTATCAAGGCTTTTCATGCTCCAGATTTTTTTAAAAAAATATGTATGTTTTGTACTGAGTCATCTCCAAAGCTCATGTCTAAGTAAAAAAACACAATATTCTTGAGATATATTTGGGATTAAGATCTTTATAGAGAAGCACTCTTTCTTAAAAAAAGAACCTCTATTGAAATCGCGCTACTGCTGTCACTACAATAAAATTAAATTATAGTGACACATTTTTATGACATATTTTTATGCTATCTATATTCCATCTCTATCCAAAATTAAATTATAGGATATATTTTTAAGACACATTATAATAATGTGTCGTTATACACTCTAACGACTGCACATATAGCGACACTAATAATAAATATCGGTATTTTTACGAGCGGTATTTTTTTTCAAATTTTAGAAATACTTAAAGTGTCGCTATAATATAATATTATTATAGTGTGTTTAATTTTGTGATATTTAATTTTAATTTTTATTTTTTTAACTCATAACGTACTCATGGGATGTTATTATAAATTTAACCAACCAAAAATGCTGTGGATTACCATTAAAAAATTAGGCATAATCCATTACAAAGAGTTGCCTAGATGCCCGATAGATAATATATATATATATATGTATATATATATATATATATATAATAAAGATAATCATATATATATGAATTATGATACAGAAAATAATGAATTTTACAAATCTCCATAATTTTCCTGTTAGTATCCAATGCTAGTTCAAATAATACTTTTGATTGGTGCCTTAACAGTGCTTCTTCCATTGTTGAGGTTTGTAGCTCCAGTACGTAGACTACAAGATGATTCAGGTCATTTTGTTCTCATGCACTCATTTTAGACTCAATTATGAGCATGCAATTCACGTGAGCTAGATGTAAAGAATCATTGAGCCACATAAGAGATGTGTGAAGCTTCCTCCCAATTTTCCCTCCCCTCAAATGCATCTTTTCAAAGCAAATTTTCTACCTAATTTAGTATGAGCCTAACTTAAGAAATATTTGTATCTCAACAAATTATATTAACATGAAAGAAAAATTATTATTAATATATAGCGAGCGCACACATGTATATAATGTGAACTTCAAATTAATGCACCAAATTGTAACAATACCCCCACTCTATTCATATCACAGGATTTCAAAGTCCACGCAAATTCAGTCACATTTGTTGACCGACTGGAGTCAATATATAGTAGCATATAATATAATAAGCAACAGAACAAAACTATAGGACATAATTAATTTGAACTGGAAAAAAAAAAAACGCAAAAAATGAGTCTTTTACATTTTTTTTTTTTTTTTTTTTTTTTTTTACCAACAAACTCATTCTCATAAATCCTTCCCTAAATTTTACAGCAATTTTTTTTTTTTTTTTTGGTAAGTAGCGTTTTAAGTAGGATTATGACTAATAAATTGTTAGCAATCAAAATATGATCTTAATCCAAGTTTGGCTTTATTAGTGTTGGGGATTTGTATCAGATTTTGTGAATTCTCAGTCCGTTTCGATATCGATTGTTGGGATTCAGCAGCGAAAACGTTAAATTAAATTTTTTTATCATAAATTCGTTTCCTCAATAAAAACTGAAACAAATACAATCACAAAAAATAAAAGAAATATCAAGAGAAGAATTATACTGACTTATCTTCTACAATAGAATAGTTTTAATCCGAACCCTTCTATTGAATTTCTCTTATCTTTTTCTCATTCTTTATAAATTTAAATTTTTTTTCTCTTTTCTCTCTCACATGCATCCGTGCATTAGGTGCATACAATCTATATGGCTTTCTTTAAAATACAGTTCACCTCAAGAGTCTTATACGTATTCTTATATATATAAACTCTCTATATTAGATATATATATGAAACTCTACCTAGATATACCCAAATCTAATTAAATTATAATTATATTATAATTAACATTTAAATTTAAATTAATTTATTCCTAACAGATTTAAATATTAATTCTAATTTAATTAAAATTTAATTATAAATTTAATCAAATCCTAATAATTAGGTTAAGGTACAAACAAAATTACGCATGTTTATAATGATTATTTTATTTTTCTCCCCTCGAGAGACAAGTTTAAAGTGAAAAAAAAAAAAAAAAAATCCGAACATTACGTACCGGAAAAATATAAAAATAAAAATAAAGAAATCCCATCATTAATTTGCTGGCAAATAGTGATATTAATATCAAAGGTGATTTTTGTTAAATCAAATAACACAACAAAATGAGTAATTTTTCCCCATCCTATCATGCAAAATATCACAATAATTTAAATCAATTAATTGAGAATAACTATTTTTTGCATGATACTAATAATTTGGGTATCAACTATTTCTAACGCAATTGGCAAATGATTTGATAGTTGATATTCAAAATTTGAGTTCAAAATTTAATTATTTTATATTTTTAGTTAAGTTTATTTTAAAAAAAATAAAGCGGGCAGTATACTATCTTTCTATTTCGAAAAAAAGTGATAGCATTTTCTTTCAAAAAAAAAAAAAAAAAAAAAAAGACATTTGGACTTCAGATATGCCCATTTTAATATATAATTTATACAACTGAATTGAAAATAAAAAACATATTTCTATAAGTTTTTGGACTAATTTCGTCTTTTGGACACTATATCACTCGGAATTTCTAATAAATACTAAAAAGACTCTTAAATGCTTTATAAATAAAGATATATAAGTATATATCTTTTTAAGGATACATATCTTACACTCATTCTATTCTGAAATGAGATGAATTTTACTCGTCATTCGATGTGACGAGTGAAATAATAACCACCCCAAAATAGAATGGAATGTAAAATATACACATCTAAAAAAGTGTACACTTAGCATCCCTCGTATAAATAATTGGGGAGTGGAGACACTTTGACCAACTATTTTAGCATGTCGCACTTGTAATTATAATATTCTTTATTAGAAAAAACTAGGACTTTTTAATAATGGCCATTGTTTAATTTCACCTATTCTCTGTCACTCTAACACAATTAGTAGAGAATAGTAATGATCCTATGGGTAGCTCTTTGATGGTGAAACCTAGGTGCAGTTTTCATACATAACATGTCATTTGTTGCTGTTATTAGTATATATATTCCACGTCTCATTTTGAGAGAGAGAGAGAGAGAGAGATCCTATCACATACATGTAGAGGATAGGCAATTTTGTTTGTCCATGTCCTTGACCGTGGAGGCAAAAAGAATCCTCTTCCTATTTTTCTTCATATGCTCTTTCTCCTCTCTTTACAAAATTAGATTATAAAAATATATATTTATGATATTTTTTTATAAGTATTCTATTTATACTTAATCTATATCTAAAATTAAATTATAAGAATATATTTTCGAAACACATTATAATAATATGTCGCTATACATTCTAGCGACGGCACATATAGCGACACTAATGACAAGTGTCGGTATTTTTTTCAGCAATATTTTTTTTAGTTTTTAGCAACACTTAAAAATATCGTTATAGCATAATTTTGTTGTACATAGTGTGTGTGCACGCATGCATATATATATATATATATATATATAAACTTTTGAATTTTGATAATATAGGATAGACAAAAAAAAGTAAAAAGAAAGAGAAAAAGTAAAAGAAGGAAAGAATCCGATCCGAACCATCTAATTTGGTTGCATCTATGTATATCCTATATCATCAAAATTCAAAGAGAGAGAGAGAGAGAGAGAGAGAGAGAGAGAGAGAGAGAGAGAGAGAGTTCGGCTATTATACTATCGATAGTATCAAGTATTTGGTGCTGTTAAATTTTCTACCCTTATATCAATCTCTTTAATTATTTTCACCCGTTAAATTTTACTATTTTTCCAACTATCCATTAAATCTAAAGAGCCCACTATTATCTCAACCACACATCTTTTAATTCAACAGGTAAAAGTTCACAAATAACTTTATACTATTAATAGTATTCCAACCTAGCTATATATATATATATATATATATATATATACAAACTGCTGTCCCCATACTAAAGGTACGGTTCTGCTAGAATTTGTATAGAATTTTCTCATAGAAGGTTTTATTTTTCATGTCTATTGTTACAGAAAATTGAAAAACCTATATAGATTGAGAAAATGTGTGTATGAAGAGGTTACCCTTTACTAGAAGTATATATCCAAAATGTTCCTATGGATCTCGTTTTTGAAACAGCTCTTCTATTCGAAAATCAGAAGTTGGATTTCCATAGTTAATTTCTATTTGTTAGAGTAAAGAACAAAAAGTTATTTCCACGCTATATAACAAGAAAATTAATCTAATTTGGAGTTTCCTTTTACTACACATTTTGTAACCATTAATTACATAGCTTGTTCCTTCGAAGGTTCAAGCAAACATATCTCACAACCTAGTTTTCACAATTTGAAACTTTGAATTCGGAACAAATTAGCATAATTAATTTCCCACAATATAGCTTATTTTGTGAGACAGCTGGGATCTTCTCATCCTGTATGCAAATTATTAATTGCGAAATTGTTGTTGAATAATAGGCTACAAATCTCCATTACTGAAATATCAAAAACTTGCTAGCTTTTCCTTAATTGTAAAGTGGCTAAATCATATATAATGGATTCCCAAATCACAATGTTTTACAGTGGAGAATGCATGTCAAAGCATGCATCAAGTTTATCAACATCTAGTTCGATGGGTCATCTAGAGCTAAGTTGACTAATCAATAGTTGAGATTTTTGGGGATGTAAAGACACTGCAAAAAAATTTCAATATAAGAACGCTTTTTAGACGACGACGCTTGAGAAAAGTGTTATTAAGTAATATTTTTACAGTATAATAGATACTGACGTTTCAAAAAGTATCGTGATATAAATATTTTATTATATTAAACTTTAAAGTGTCGGGATTTTAATAAATCCTAACGCTTTTAAGCGTTGGAATATATTTTACCGACGCTTAATATAAGTGTCATTATATATGTAGTAACTCGATTTTTATTTGCCCGACACTTTTAAATACGACGTTAAACTATATTGAGACGCTTTTAAATATTATTAAGTTTAAGAAAAAAAACATTCTTAAATATTAGATTTCTTGAGATAACTTCTAGTCAAAGTTAATTAATGCAGTGTTTTGTGAGTGGCAAAAATACAAAAAAGGGGGAGAAGGGGAGCCTTAATCGAAACCCTTTATGTCGAATAAGTAAAATTAATTTATTTTATAGTATAAATATATTATTAGAAATCCATCACAACACTTCATATTTGATGATCTGAACGAAACTTGTAGAAAGCAGCGTTCTTGCATGATTAACATGCATATATATATATATAGTATACATCAGGTTCGTCGATCGGACCCTATATAGCCTCATAGAGTACCTCAAATATCACTTTTGATGACATAATAGTGTTAATACTCCTGATGATCGATGCATCCTAAACATTAATTAATCTCAGTTTGACGAAAGATAGAGGATTGATGACACTGAAAATGATCCATATATAAATATACAATGGAAGAATATATAAGATAACTGCAAATATAACTCATGCAAGAGTGTCTTGTCCAACTTTTTGTGATAGATTGATCAGAATCGATTCATCTAATGCGTCACCTATACGCCTCCCTCACCGATCGGCACTCCTAACGTAGACTTCAATTTTGGTGCAGTGTTGTGGCAATTTAGTTACTATTCCCATCTAAATTGTTCTCCCTCAACCTACAAATTAAAAGGTCACTTGTATATATATATGGTCCCTTTTGATGAGGAATTAACTAAATTTGTCCTCGTTTTGTCCAATAACAACAGCAAAGTTGGTTAGTAGGTACCATCGATCACCTCATCGACACTTACAATTCGGCCAATACTTGGTTAGATAGTTGAAATTATTAGTGCTAAGTAGCTAAATATATGCATCGATCTTTAACAGTAATCCAAACTACAGAGAAGTATCGAATTAGTTGTTGGGTGGTCGTGCTTAAGATGCACATCCATGTAGGGCACAAGAGCAATGCAGAAAAAAAATTCTTAAAAATTTTCCACGTTTTTTTTTTTGTTATGTACATATATTATATCTAGTAATAAAAAAATGAGGCTATATATTTACGAACAATTGCAAAATAATGCGAACATAATAAGATGATGTTGACACGGAATATACGTACGTTTGGATGGTGGAACAATCAATAATTCAAACAAAAAGAAGCTAGAAAATGTTGCGAGTGAAAGAAAGAAGTGTAAATTGTTCACAGTATCAAGTGTGGACCATTAGAACTTGCTTAGTGGGAGAAGGGATCAGATAATTTGTTCAAAGTAAGTTTAATTAATCAGCAAGAAAATGTTTTGCTTTATTGGGACCCTCAAACTGGCTCTCCTGTTCCAAAACGACCATTACAACACCATGCATGCAGGATATAATTGTGCCTAGCTACCCCAAAAATAATAATAATAATAATAATAATAATAATAATAATAATAATAAAGCTACCCCCAGCTTTGCAAGTAGTGCAAGTGAGGTTTGTTTCTTTCTTGTGGGATCACTCATCAAAAGGTCATTTGTAGATATCAGAACATAGAAGAATATATATAGTAGTGCTCATGAAGCAATAGGGAAAGCAAGGTGCAGGGTCAAAATGTGTTGAGACACCTCAACTCTCTAAATCATTTTGAAAATGAGTCTTAATTAATTATTTATAATTTTAAGCTATTTTTCTAAATTAAATTAAAATATTTGTCAAATATGATGATAAGTTTATTAAATTTAACCGTTTTGAATATTTTTCCAACCATTAGAGTTAGAGCTAGATATCTATTTTATTTAATCGTGATATAAATAGAATAGTATTTTGAAGGATATGTTTCAAAATGGGATACTGTTTTAGATGTATAAATAGTAATACTTTTAAAATAAATAATTAAATAGAGGCCAACTCAGTGCACTGGGACAAAAATTGTTTGGCAATATTCTCAAATGAATAGTTTAGGATTACATCTGCAAGCAATTATTGCCCGTACTGATCATCTCCTTTCATCCAGATTGGTTGAAAATATTAATCCATCTCTATTCAAAAAGAATTTCCTGTGAATATATAGCCTTCCTTTAAATCTTATTCACCCACTATCTTAAATAATTAAATTGTTTTTCCACAAATATAGTTACACAATATTTTAAACACAAAAAATGAAACAAAAATTTGGTAACAAAAAAAAATTAAAAAAAAAAAAAAAATCACCTGGAGCTGGTCGTGTAATTACAGTCTCCTAACACAAATACACAGTATTATAAACTGTGGAAAAAAAAAAAAAAAAAAAAAATGGTGTTTCCTCAATTTCTATATGAATAAATAATATAGGAAAAAAAATAAATGAATGAATTAATAAATTTCCCTTACGGTTCACTCCCTTCATTACCAGATGACCCAATCCCCACCTGCAACCACGGTGAGGACTCACCCCCCATGTTAATGTCTTTGAGGTCACTCAACTTCGCCATTTTCACCTTACTATCCACCTCATCATCCACATTGTTATTGTTATTATTATTATTATTCACATTAAACCCCTGGTCACTCTTGTTGGTGGTATTATTATTATTATTGTTATTATTAGTTGTAGTAGTGTTGTTGTTCTTGCTGCTTGTTGTGGGTTTAACTTTGTTACTTGCACTGCTGTGATCGATCCATGATTGCAAGTAGATTGTCGCGGGCACGTCGAGCCGCAGCGGGCTCCCGATGTCCGCCTGCCGGGCCCCGCGGCCTCGTCGCTGGGCGCGGGGAGGTTGAGATCGAGGGGCTCCCCGGAATTGGCCTCGAACATCGGCCGAAGGGTTAAGTGATGGTGGTGGTGGTGGTGGTGGTGGTGATTGGCGGCGTGGTCCGGCCCCGCCAATGCATGGAGCTTGACGATTGCGGTGGTGTCAGACGGCGAGTTCGACGTGAGCCAGTGGCACCGCTTGTGCCCGCCGAGCGCCTGCCCCGACGTGAACACACGGTGGCATATCGAGCACTCGTGCACCTTCGACTTCTTCTTCAGCGGCGGCGGCAGCAGCGGCGCCACCGCCGCCAGCGGGGGCGGGTTGCTGAACGGCACGATCGCCATCGCCATTCCGGCGATGGCGGAATCGGTTTCCTCAGCAGCGGCAGCGCCGTCGCCTGCAACAGCGGCGGGGTCGTCGTCGCGCGGCCGGGCGTCGTCGAACTCTTCGAGCTTGGCGGCGAAGCAGCCCTTGACTTTTTTATGGCTGGCGCGGTGCCCGCCGAGGGCCTGGTGCGAGGTGAACACCTTCTTGCACGCCTTGCACTCGAACAGCCCGCGGGGGACCGTCGCGGTCGGCGTCGGCAGCACGGGCGATTTCATTTTCTCATGCGGGGGAGCGAAGAAAGCTATCGGATGCGGCGGCGTCGGCAGCTGCGGCCGCGTCCGGTCCTCGTCCTTGCTCGCCGACGCGCACGACTCCTGATCGGTGTCGACGATAACAACCGGGTCGACGCGCGCTGCCGACAGCATAACAAGACAATTGGCCAAGTCCTCCTCCTCGCTCGACGGGCACACTAACGGCGTCGCCGCAGGGGCGGAATTCTTAGCGCGTCGGGACCGCTTGCCCTTGGACCACGCGGCGTACCCGCGGTGCGCGGTGACGAGGTCGTCCTCCGCATCGGACGGAGGGGACGAAGGGAGCGAGTCCTCGACTTCATCGTCGGAGCTGCATTTGCCGTGCTCCAGGAAGGACTTCCAGGAGACGAACTCCTTGCCGCAGTTCTCGCAGACGCGGCAGCTCTTGAGGCGGTTCGGGTTGGTGCGGAGAGCGTACATGCGCTTATGTCCCGCCGACGTGTTCGCGGCGGCGTCCCAATGATCGGCGTTACTGCCGCCGCAAGCGGAGGGGTCGTCGTCCGGATCGTTCCCCCCCGAGGCCTCGTCATTGATGCCGTGCGCGCGCATGTGGCCGCCGAGAGCCCGGCCGCAGCCGAAGCCCTTCTTGCAGATCCTACAGTAATGCTTATACGTCGGCTGCTGCGGCGGCGGCTGCTGCTGCTGCTGCTGCTGCTGCTGCTGTCGTTGTTGATCCATGACCATAGCCATGAAGGAGAAATCAAACTATAGATAGCGCAAGAAAGGGATAGGAGGAGGAGATATACAGATACAGAAAGAAAAAAAGAGAGAAAAAAGAAAAAAACATAGAATGGTGGGGGATTGAGGAGGGTGGTTAATTATTATTATTATTATTTTTTTGTAGTGGTTAATGCTGTTGTGTTTTGCTGGTTGGTTAGTAAGTTTCTATGGTCTAAGACTAAGCTCCGAGTTGGGCTTTTGGATGGCTCTTCTTTTCTCTCTCACATCTGTTTCACTAATTACTAAATTTACTTTATTATTATTATTATTATTTTTCTCTTTCAATGTTATTTATTCTTTTAATTTTAACTTTTCTTAGGTGTTTGTAGAGGGGCTCCGTGAATGTAGGTGAGTTGATTGGGTGGATGTGGATGGGGCGGGGTTGGGGAGCTGGGTTGTAGTCGTTGGCGACAAGTGGGTGTAAGGGGAGGAGGTTCGGGGAATGAGTTGCATGGGCGCCGCCGAGTCAACGGTAAATGTACTCCCGGTTGGTTAGGAGAGATGCGTGGAGAACGTGAGTTTTAAAGCCATCCATTTGTATTCCCTTCAGTACAAAGGCAAGTAAAAATAAGTATCCCCAATTCCCCATGTGCTTGTTTCTCTTATACATATTACTCCTCTTCCCCTCAAATGTAGCTCCACCCGCAAAATAAATTTTTTTTTTATTTAAATAATAATAATAATACTGTGTAAAAGTTAGCTAAATTTAAAATTATTTTAATCTAACTGTCCGAAATATTACTTGCGTGGAAATTTAATAATTAATTATGGGAATGCATGTTGCAGCAACTTCTCATTGGAGCCACGTAAAGTTAGTTATTCCAATGTTGGACTTCAATATTGACATCTTTCTAATCCAAAACTGAGCCAAAAAATATAATGTTGCATGAATTAATATCCATGCAAATTGATGCTTGATATATACTTTGCTTTGGGGGACAAATCAAAGTAATTTGAAATAATAGTGAAATGTATATAAATAGTTAAATTTTTTTAATTCAAACATTTTAAAACACCTAGTATGTATATTTCATTGTTCTTCCCAAAATCAGTAACATTTCTGTAAACTTTGATCGAGTTTTATTTACACTTGTGTTGCACGTGAATGCAACAAATAAATTAAATAGAGATTTTATCTAACTTTTGTGAGGATAACAGGTTACAAACAACACTTTGTATATATATATATATATTATATATATAATATATAATATATAATATATATATATATATATATATAATTGGTGACACAAAATCAAATCGAATTAAACATATATTGTCACACACACACACACACACACACACACACACACACACACACACATATATATATATATATATATATATATCCAAGAGAACTTGCTTAATAATATTATTGTTTTCAATAGTAAGTAACTCACCACTGCTACCAAAGGGATGTAATTAGAAGGTACTTCAATTCTCTCTACATACTCGAGTGAACAGTGCGAATGTATTATACATATAGCTTGCAGAATCTACCCAAAAAAAAAAAAAAAAAAAAAGGAAAAAAAAAAAAAAGAGAAATTTTAAATTTGTTAGTTGTAATGTTTAATTGATACTCTTTGCGTAAGCTAATTAAGTGCTCGAAATTAAACAAAGTATTTTCTAACGGTGGCAGGGGCTTTGTAGCTCATCATTTAGTTCCTCCTCCTCCTCCTCATCATCATCATTTTTTTGTGGTAATTGTACCATTTTCTTTATCAACCTGCTAGCTGATGAAATCAATCAATTCTAATCATTCCAAAACTACAAAATTGATTAATAAAGTGTTGGTTATTCGTTTACATGCATGATTTCTAAACATGCATGCACCACAAGATGTACTATTTTGTTTATTTCTAATTAAGGCACTGCATTACTATTATTCAATTATGCTCAATATTGTTGCATCTAAATTCCATTTGCCATTATGCATTGTATTATATGACTTGCTTTTGGAAGTTACCATCATCTTTGGAAGAATAAGAAGTTCAAGATTTCTCTGCACCTGGGAAGAATTAATTTAAGATCATATCCCTGGAATTTGAAAACATCATAAGCTATTGTTAAGTATATTGTTCAGATGATGTTATATAATTTTAAAGTAGATAGTTATTTTCAAATCATGGTGAAGTTTTGCACTGTTATTATTACTTTTCTTCTTCTAATCATTCCATTAATCATAAAATAAATATAGCATCAGCTATCTGAGTAAAACAAGATCAAATTGCCTCAATGAGTATCTCATTTTTTTAATTTTTTTTTTTGGATTCTGTTCGATTCTGGTTCAAGAAACACTGGCCAGTGAAAATTAAAATTTTTTGTTTTATTACCGATCGTACATAACGTAATTGGCTAAGAGTTTAATAAATGATACTCGAAATTTCATATTTAAAGGCTAATTATTTTATATTTCTATTTAATTTTACTTAAGAAAAAAATGTGAAGATCCCGATTTGGCCTTCCTTCAATTTCTCTCTCATATTTCTAATGCTGCCCCTGCCATCAATGCAGTCAAGAACTTCCTTAACTATTTTCAGTGTTTTTTTTTTACTCTCCTATGGGTTACTTTTCGCATATAGAGTGATTTGTTTAACTTATTCAAACAGTATATTTCGTTTAATTTGTTTCTTTATTTGTATATTCTAGATTAATTCACATTTAATTTAATTGCTTAGAAAATGATTTGAAAAACATTATTTTTTCATGTAGGGAACAGCTAGCGCATAGTCGATTTGAAATAACCTCTGGAAACAAAAAAAAAAAAAAAAAAAAAGGAAAAAAGAAAAAAGAGAGCCCATAATGGCTTACTGGACTGGAGGCCCAAACAGGCCTGTTTTGGGCTCCGCTAATTCAACACAGTTCAATTAAAAAGGCCCGTATTTATGCAGCTCCGTTTCCCCGTCGCGCTCTTTCTCTTGCTTTTTCTCTCTTCCTGCGATTCCGCACGATCGTCGTCGTCGTTGTCGTCGTCTCTCCGAAGAGATCGCCATGGACGAGGTCGCGTTAGCTGTGGAGGGCCTGAAGAGGGGATGGGGCGAAACCGCGGCGCAAATCCGAGAGCGGATCACGGCGATCGAGGATTGCGGCAGATCCGGGAGGGGGACGGAGGAGGCGAACTCGCTCCCACTGTTGAACGCCTTGGCGCAGGACGGACTCGCCTCTCTCAGATCGATGCAGTGCAAGCTCGATCTCCTTGCCCAGCAGTTGCCCGCACCAGACGAGGTGCAGCGTGGCCAATCCTGGAAGGAACAGTACAACTAGTATGTTTGATCCTCTTGCAAATTATTTTTTCTTATTTTCCTTTTTTTTCTTTTAAGATCCTAGTGAATTTTTGCTCGTTTACACTCTTAATCGTTGGAAATTTGAAAGAAAAAAAGAAGAAGAAGAAGAAGAAGAAGAAGAAGAAATATTATAAAAAATAACCCTAATTTTTTTTGAAATTTTGGGGCTAATTATGGTCCGTGACACTTATTTGGCTGTTATAATCTCATGTTTATTCCTTTGCTTTCTGAATCGTAAGATAAATTTGGGGGACGAATTTAGGGGGGTTTGAGTGAGGTGGCTGATTGAAACGGATTGAGAGTTCGTATAGATTTTCTTTTAATTTTTTGAAGTTCGGGTTAGTAAGCATAATCCGGCCGAAGTTTGTGTAATCCGGTCCAACATTTCTATTTTTTTCACCTTTTTTCATGGATTTATCTCTCACGTTTTTCCTATGTTGATGTTATAGGCTGCGTATGAGCTTGAGGAATGCGAATCTGCAGGCGAAACAGAACATCAGGAAATCTGCTCAAGAATAGGTGAGTTTCTCTCTTCTTAAACTTGTAAATCATAGGACGCCGCGTATTGAGATGCATGATGTCATTTAATGTCTACTACTACTTTTCGGTGTATAATTTTGTCTATGTGCATCTTAATCCTATGTCTGGGTTACTCAGTTTTGCTCGCTATTGTAAAATTTACGCTGGTATATGTTTTGTGTGGTTTAATTGTGTAGTCCAATGAACTTGTTTATTTCATTCTTTTATCGGTGTATCTAGATCATTCTGACTATCGATATCAAACTCTTTTCTTACAGAGAGAGCTTTTTTTAGGAGGTGGGGAAGAGTCTACCATCCACAGACGTAATTTACAGTATGTTGAGTTGTCAAGTGAAATTTCCTATTTAAAATTGCAACATTTAGATATTCATGTGAAAGCAGTCATTTACTTGCTCTTTGAATTTTACAAAACCTGTTGCTTGGCATAGTTTCTGCTACCAGAATGATTCGCGCTGCTCATGGCGGTTGGTTTGCATATGTCGATTGTTAATAACCATTCTCGGAATGCTCAAAATATTCAACAATAGCAACAGCACTAATGCTGACTGTCAGCTATAAAATGATTTTAATGGTTCGTTGAGGGAATTCAAAGTCAGCCTTCAAAGCTAGGATGTTCTTAATGCTCGGTAGTCCCGATGATCTCCATCATGGGCTTCATTTAGGGTGATTCTCAGGATTTATTCGCTAAAAAAATCATTAGATACTTGGTCCGATATTAGCTAGTTTGGGTAGAAAATGCTCTCTTCGGCTTGTTGTTGCCAAGTGTTACTGGTTATGATTAGCATTTAATTGATGATTGTTAGGACAAAGGCTGAGATGACTTCTGCTGCAGAAAGTATCACTGAGAGCCTCCGCCGGACTCGTCAGCTGATGGTTCAGGTAAAATATGCTCTGCAAGCTCTCCTTGAAATTTTATAATCTTTCTCGAGATTAGTAATAATCTCAAATGTTTTTGCAGGAGGTGGAAAGAAGTGATAGCACATTATCAACCTTTGGTATGACTTCTTTTGCTAAGTAGATTTACTTGCTAATCACATGCTTCCATGAAAGTAATATTAGCTTGATGTGGATTCTCATAGTTTGGTTAAAGGAGATCTTATAGTCTGATGCGTTTACTATGAAATTCGGAAGCAGATAAGTGCTGTTTCCTTGGAAGAAAATGAGAGGAAGTTTTTTTGTAGATTTGAAAAAGGCTTTGGAGCACCACGACTATATCTTTCAATCATGTATGAGATTTGCCCGGAGAATTTCAGCAAACTTCCTTTGCCAAATGACTATAAAATTTCTCAAATTTGCTATTCAGGATTCCTAATAGAATGTCTGGTGCCTACTGCCTAGTGGTGAGTACTATTTGATTACAATATCGTGCAAATTGGTTAGTATCTGTTGTTAATGCTCCATGCAATTAATGATGATGATTGTGTCTCACGCCTACAAGTATATTTTATTCAACTTAGAATTTTCGGTTCTTCAATCTTTGTAGAACTATTGCATATCTCGTAATTACAGATCCAAGCTGATGATAAATTTGACATTGTGGGACCTAGCAGGGTAGAGGAGCTACTTGTTTGTAATTTGGTATGTATTAATTGAATAAAAACATGGAAAATAAGAAACAAACTATTTGTCGTATTTCAAAGTTTATGATGGGAAGAGTCTGCGGAGAACACCTCAAAATAGACTATCAAGAAGAAAAGTATGAAAGAAGGCATTCCTTGATAGAAACAGTTTCGTGACTTTATAATATGTCATTACTAGGGCATAATTCAAACTTCCTAGGCTTGAGCTTTCTTAAGTTTATCTCTCCTATTTTACTTGATAGGCCTAAGATCTTCTTTTGCGATTTATGTTTAGACAGCTCATTTCTTATGCATTTGTAAGTTGGTGATAATGTTCAGTTTTATACTTTACCAGTATTGAACCACAGTTAACTGCTGCACTTTTATCTTGCATATTTTTTAATTTATCAGAGGAATCAACAAGTGTCTTAAGGAAGGCTGAGAGCGAGTACAAAGGGCATCGCTCTTTGCTGATGCGTACCTGCCGCTTGCTCTCCACAATGCAGCATCAGGATGTTATTGACAGCTCGGTGTCTTTCAATTTTTCATAAGCCAAGTTTATGCATGCAGCTGACAATTTATTACAGTGAGAAGATATTTTAATCAAAGCTTAGTTTATGGGTCTCATTTGCAATCAACATATACTAATTGTTATTTCCATATAACAGGATCGTTCTGGTAATTGGGTTTCTCATATTCTTATCAGCGGTGTTGTATGTTGTCTCGAAAAGGGTTGGCTTGTTGACGTTACAAAGGAAACTTGTGGCTGCTATTAGACCAGGTTCAATAGCAAATGAACAGGTCATTCAAGATGTCTAGTGATTGGTAGCTGGAACCCGAGATAATGCAGTTCCTCTTGCGGAAATTCTGCATGTCTATGATGAACTATGAATAGGTGATTTCAACAGTTATTGGATTTATGAATATTTCCTTTGTAGGCAGTTTCAAAATTATGTAGGCACATTTTTGTAGACAAGAAGGCTTGTATCCTGTAATGCATAACATCTAGATGGTTTAATCAAATTGGTATCTCTTGTTGAGTTTCTATATAATATCCTCAAGTTTGATGCCTATTCTTACATATGAGAGTGTCCAACTATCCCAGCTTTAAATTGTACACAAACAAATTCCTGCTTTCCAGTAACATTTTTTGCTCCTAGTTGTATTATCTCTATGAGAAAATTTTATTCGAGCACTCTCCAAATGAATAGCATCTGCTGTACTTGTATGAAACAGCTGGATTTTTTGTTATTTTTGCTATCTTCAGGTATTTATCTTGTGATAGGAACCATTTTCTGCTTTCCTTCTGCTCCTTCTGATATGACATAATACTGAAGCAACAGGATAAGTTGGATGGTGAGGCAAAACTTGGTTCGTTTGACCTAAATTGTTGCTTCTTGTGGATTAAAGTTCATCATACTAGTATTTCTCTCAGCACTTTGCCCCTTAAATTAATTGAACTCGAGTGGTGTACAACTGTTCTTAGATTTCTACATTGTACATTTCTGGCTTTTGCAATTTTCTGCAGTTTCCAGGTATGTTTGGGGCCGTCTTATTTCACTGCATCACTAATTGACTGCTGCAATACAAAAGCTTCCGCAAAGGGAATTCCAAAAATCAAAATCGTAAGTTAGATGATCTTACATGATATTTCTTAACAGTAAGTGAAATGAGTAACTATGAGATGAAAACTTCAGTACAAGTTTTACGTCAGAAGCGGTTTTTCAATGTCTTCAGTTGGCTGTGTTGATACTGTTGAAGCCTCTTCTACCGTGGGAAGAAGTAATCCTTCTTTCTTCTTTGCCCACAGAACTATGTAAAGGCCGAAAAATAAAACTAGTATTCCTGCTAAGCTGTAGCAGAACATACCAAAATAGTCAATATGGCTATTTGGAGTAAAACATAAACGTAGTCGACATTGATAATTAAGAAGCATTATGATTAATATTTTCCTCTTGACTTGCAGGTCTCTTTGTTTGGTTGGATACAGGAAAGAGAAAGAGAAAACAAAGTAACTGCATTTCAGTTTGGAATGAGACTCGAAAAAAGAAAAAAACTGAAAAGAAAATAAGCTCCTCCCATAGCGGGGGAGAATAGGTAACAACACTTATTAAAGACCTATTTTTATTTCTCTACTTTATATTATCCTCTCCTATTATTCTCACCCAATCAAAGCGGATAAAACCATAAAGAAAATAAAATTTTATATATGATCTTGTTGTTAGATGTGATTTACAATTATACCTTCCTGGTTGGATGACTTGCCCTAAGAAAATTGCCGAGAGGACGGTTGTACCCACAGTTTGAGTGGGGCTAAACATTGAGACCATCACTGGCCCCTTCCTCTTCACAGCCCATGTTTGAAATGCAACACATACAGAACTCATCACGCTCCCCTGCATACATAAAAGATATATACAATTGCCTGAGATGGGTGAATTGCGCCAAGTTTTAATTACTTTGTGTAGCTCTCTATTAATTTAGACATTTGGCGTTTCCAACTTGTGAAACCATTCTAACTTAGTCTAGTCTTTGCTATTATTTTATATTACAGTGAAAGTAATTGCTCGCAGCTTGTGCACTACCTATTCATTCGCCGTCCATGCATGGCGTCTCATATTCTAATTTATATCGTTTGCTGAGTTTTAAGTCATACAATCGATCTAAAAGTATTATATGGATGAAGGATTGATAAGCACACGCATCAGCCTATATGTAAAATAGAGGGATTGTTCCTCAATACCAAGAGAATGAGGGCAACAACGCTTGTGAGGCTGATGTTCGAAGATCCCATCTCTATTCTCCCTTCACTTATAATTTGCGCAATAGCAGTGAGAAATGCACCTATCATCGATGTTACGGCACATAATGTGAACGGTGCTGGAAAATGTACCATGGTTGCGGCCTGTAGTAATTATAGCAAATTCATGTTTAGACTCCACTTATAGAACAGATAATTTTAAAATGTATATATTCCCCCTGGATTAGCCTTGTCAAATTTATAACAATGAATTAGTCAAGAGGGACTACTTGAAATAGAAACAAAGTCCAATATAAATTCTATGGATTAATCAAGGACGTCAGGAGATAAATAACCTGCAGAACAGTGTTGCAGGAAACCACGATAACTGCGCCGAGAAGACATGCGCAGCCTACGATCCATTCGCGATAGACCGGAGATCTCGGAGCAACATGAACTGATGAAGTTGCAAGAGGGGTTTGTAGGAAGCTCATGGTTATGGCTCCACCCAAGCATAACAAGGTCCCTAGTATCTTGGCTCTGGTATACAAACACTTCATGTCAACTTTCTCAAACCTGCATAATATATATGAACATCTACTGATCAGTTAAATGTATATATAATACGAATATCTTCTCTCAAACAACTAACTATATAGAATCTGCAGGTCTTTATAGTTTACCTGAGACACGCGGCAATGACGAAGATGAAGCCCGGAGCTAAGTTGGGCATGGCGGCGGCAATGGCTGGTGATGTCTTCTTCATCCCCAGCAGCATGAGAGCCTGGAATGCCGTCACCCTGGAAGATATATATATATATATGAAACAAATTAATATTATGTTTTTAGCAATCTTAAAACTTGAAATTCTAAACAAAAATAATGTTTTTGATGATGATTCACAGTTCAAAATTTCTAAATCGTGTACAAAATTTGCTGCACCTTGTATAATAAAGAAAGAAAAATAATGTTTACATTGGCAAAAAATTACAATTCTAAAATGATGTTTTTGAAAGTATATGGTGAAATTACGAGGAAATCCATGTTAATGCGTGCTTTTAGAATAGAACCATGTTATTAAAATTATTATAAAACTATGAAGTTTCTAAGAAACAAATTAAAGCACGTTTGTTCATGCGAAATAAGCAATTTCCTTACCCTCCCAAAGCGAGCAGCGCGAATTGAGCCATCAACATGGGGCTTATTCGTGAAGGCCATTTCTTCCTACGTCAAAAATTGCACAAACATGTATATTGTATATATATATAATTAAACAAAAAAACAATTGTTAACTATTTACTTTTCGAGGCGACGGCAAAGGGGAAGGTGAAGACGGAGGTGGCCAAGCTCCCGAAGGCGACGACAAAGAGCGGGTTGAGGCCGAGGGAGAGGACGGGGGCGAGGAGGACCATGTAGGCGGCGCCGACGAGCTGCACCGCGACGAGCCCGCAGATGATGAGGGAGTCCTCCAAGAACCCACCACCATTCCCGACGGCGGCGGCGAAGGCGGAGGCGGCTCCTCCTCCCGGAATATTGTTCCTCGCCTCCCGCGGGGAGTCGCGGTGCGTCGACCACCCCGGCTGCAATCGCCGCCTCGTCGGCAGCCCCGCGATGGCGCCCCCGGCTAGCGGGGAGGAGGGGAGGGGAGGGTAAGGGAGATAGCCTTCGGTATACTCGCTCATGCCGCAATTCCCTCTCTCTCTCTCTCTCTCTCTCTCTCTCTCTTTTGCTTTCTCTAACTAACTTGCGGTTTAAAAAACCGTTGGATACCAGTTTTTTTCGTGTAACGAGTTGGGAAAAGTTACTGAAAAAGCCTGGTCCACCACGCCAGTCGAAAAACTTACGTCAATACATCCTCAATTTGGTTAAGATCCAGAAAAGCCTGCGAGAATGGACTACTTAATTTGTGTTTAGAATATATATATATATATATATATATATATATATATATATATATATATATATATATATAAGTATAATAATTCGGTCGTAAATCAAGTTTACTAAACATAGAAATTTTGTTTTTTTTTTTTTTGCTATCAATCATTATTAAAATCATAAGATTTACTATCGTGCCATAAACTGTATTAATTGAATGTTTTTCGAGGACAATTAAATAGTTTCCAAAAGTTGAGCTCATCATCATCTTAGCTTTGCAATGATTTATGTATGACTAATCTAATTTATCTATGGCCGAATTATAATTATTACAACGAGGCTGGAATTAACGGATGATGCTATACAAAGGGTTAATGGGCCGGCCTACAACTTAATTGGACGGATAGTTTTAGTTGGCCGGCCCATTATGTCAGGTTTTATTGGGTAGAGGTGAGTGGGCTGGGCCTAGTGTGTGTCGCTCTACACCATTTTTCTCAGATGGCGCCCGAGATCGAATTACTCAAATAAAAATTACATGATTGATTGATCTCATATATTCCAGAAACAGAGTTTGCTATACTCACACACAGCGAAGTGCACATAAAATTATAGTAAAGTAATTTAGTTTCTAATCTTTAAAGATATAACAAAAAAAAAAAAAACTTATATTTCAAAATTGAAAGAAAAAACAAAAGTATTCATACATTTTTATTCTCTGATTAATCTGATATAAGCCCTTGCATGGTTATTATTATAACAATGAGTAGGCCATAAAACAGCGACATATCAAGATCTGCTCATAAACACGTTCAGCTGGCGAGCGCTGATGTGGCAATCTGCTTGGCTGGCGCGGGGATTAATTTAAAGCCGCTGCCGCATTAATTTCTGCGTTACGGGACTCCAGTGAGCTGCTGAGCTGCAGGTTCAGATGTTAAAAATTTCCTGCTGCATCTTGTTATGTTTCTCTCCTGAAAAGTGATTTCCCCGACTTCATGAGGCACCTCTCGATCTGATATCCGCCTCCGAAGCTCACTTCCCTCTCCAAGTGCCTGCAGTAGCTCTCGAACACGCTCGCGCTCACGTTCAGCTTAAACCCCATCAGGAACAGGAACTCCACTTCCAGTCCGTTTAGTTCCACCGTTTCCAGTCCCCCGATCTTCGCGAAGTAAGAGTTGGGGTAGTTTCTGCTTCGAGCAGAATCAAATGAAGTCGGATCAGATGATTAGATCAATGCATTTAATTCAATTAAAAAACAAGAATCTTCGAAAAGTTACATGTCCTCCACAAATTTCGAAGCCACCATAACGGATGTCGTGAGAATCCGATGAACATTTGTGGACACAATTCGAAACCCCGGATTCGACCTACACAGTCGATCCATGTACACGTACGCTACGACGTAGATCGGCGGCGACACGCGGGCGTAGCGAAAGATCCTCTCCAAGAACGAATTGATGCTCATGTCGAGAACTCTGTCGCATTCGAAAACGCGGGCTCTCGCGTCGTCGGAGCCCGCGTCCCCTCCGCCGCGCCTCTCGCTGCGCGCAATTGCGCGCTCCAGAAGCGAGGCGAGGACGGAGATCACTAACGGCGTTCGCGGCGCGGCGTCGTCGGCCGCGAACCCGTAGAGATCACATCTTAGCCTAGCAGGAGAGATTGAGATGGTATCAGAGCCCATTACGAGCCAGAGAAAATGAGATTGGTTAAGTAAAATATTTTAGGTGAAGAAATAAATGTGTATGAGAAAGAAATGAATTAATAGAGAGAAAAAAAAAAAAAAAAAAAAAGGGGAGTGTGACATTTATTTACAAATGGAAGGAAATGAGAGGGAAGGGAAGGAAATGATATATTAATATTAATAATAGTAGGATGGAGATATGGAGTTGGTTGGGTTATGAGAAAACGACAACAAAAATGGTCCTTTCCTGCACCTTCCTTCAAAGCATCTATATATTTATTGTCTTTTGAGAGAGTATTTTCTCTTTCAAACAAATGTATTTATTTATTTATTTGATAATATATTTGTTTATTTATTTATAAGTTATTTATGTTTAGATGGATGCGTTCCACCGAAGGTGCTGTTAAGAGGCCCGAGTCATGTGGGTTGGAGTTGGTAGTACGGAACGAGTGGTCAAGTTTCTACAATGGTTTTTTTTTTTTTTTTTTTTTTTTTTTTTTTTTTTTTTTTTTACCATAGTTTCAGAATAAAATAAAATTTATTTTTAAATAATTTATTCAATTTTTTTATTATTATTTTAAAAAATTGACTGAAAAATAAAATATATTATTTTATTCTTGCCGTTTGATTATATATATATTTTTAATCTAATAAATATTATAATTTTTTAAATAAATTAAAAATATATTTGAAATAAGATATATTTATGTATTTAAATAAAACTTAAAAGCTTATTTTCAAATGTTTATTGTTTAATTCGTTTTGCATATCAGTTTGTCTTTTACTTAAGTCGTTCTTATTTGAAAATTTTGCGTAAAACAGGCGACCATTTAACTAGTAGAAAATTAGAGTTTAATAGAACAGCAACTGATACAGTGATCAGTAATTAAAATATAAAATTTAAAATTAAATTTCACTTTTACTCAAATTGTATATATGAATCGTGACTTAATTGTTTTTTACTCTTAAAAAATATATATACTAATTGATATATCTATAGTGTTGAAATAAAATTCAAATTTTCAATAATAATATTTATTATTATTATTAATTTTAATTTATTTAATTGATTATTTTTTATTACTATTTATTTTTTATTTAACTTTTATTTATTTTTTTGGTACGTTTCTCTATATTAAAAGCTATTAATTAGTGATTGAAATGTTGTGCAATCCAACGTTCTTATTTTTCATGCACCTAGAATATGAGCAATACTAGGTGTGCACTTCAAATAGGGTGTACATCCTACACCCACTCCATCTTGAGATAGATATTCATCCACTCGTCATATTGATGTGACGAGTGAAATTCACCCCATCCCAGAATGTGGTGGGTGTAAGATGTACACCCAATTTGAGGTGTACATCTAGCATTTTTCATTGAATATATATATGTGTGCATGAGAATAGAAATTGTGAAAAAGTGAGAAAGAAAAAAAAAATTTATTTTACTTCTATTTTAATTTTATTTTATTTTTAATTAGATGTTGTATGTATCTCCGTCTATTTTTTTTCACAGTCGTGCTTGTAGGAAGGAGAGTTCCGGTCGTACCTTGAGACGGTGTTTCTGATTAATCAGCACGCAGGACGGAAATATGTCTTAATACAGTACCTTGCACGTTTCCGGATCAATCTTTTTTTTTTTTTTTTTTTCTTCTACAATATCTGAATTTTTTCATAACTTTTAGTGGTACGTATTGTTGTTTAATTTAATTACAAAATTTATTAGATAACTAATCATAATTAAATTTTAGTGTAATTAGTTTTTAACATATAGTCCATAGTTTCTCCATATTAAATTACAAAGATGTTACTCTTGCCTCTCCAAGTTGCAATTATCAGCACTGCCTTTTTCAGCTACTTGCTCCCTAATGCGGGATCCGTTTGTGAAATTACTATGTGCTAAATTTGTCTCAAATTTCATAGACCCAAAATTAAATTTATAATTATTTATGTTAAATTTTATTAGAATTAGATTAGTATTTAGAGTAGGCCTAGACAAATTAATACACCAATTCTATGATGCCTTAAAGAGTACTAGTTGTCACATTAGAATTGCTCATTGAGTACAAATCTAATGGGCTTTGGCATGCTTGTATATATATACCTCTAGCATTGATGCGAATGGGAGGGACATGGGAGTACGTACGTGTGGTGCATTACAAGAGAGCTTAACATGTCACGCGTTAGTTGGTGCCAAATCTCGTTGGAGAGAGAGCCGAGCAATTTGTCACAGCTCATGTACGTACGTGGTGTCGGTAATTCGTCCGTATCAAAAAAATATATAAGTTTTTTTATTTTTGATATTAATAAATTTTTTATTTTATTTTTGTTGGTAAACATAAATTAGTGACTGAACAACGTATATAATTATATGCTTTATTTTTTTATTCTTCTCTTTTGATATTTTCGCTTTTTTCATAGCACTATAAATTTTGGCAAATTCGCTTTTTGCTCAAGCTGTTGGATGATGATGAAGTGTTTAAATTGCTTTATATATATGTTCCTTTATTTTTGACTAAATATTATCACCACATGCATTTGGCAATCACAAAAAATCAGAATTTATAGGAGTTAAAAATCTAACTTTCATTTTGTAAAATAAAATCAAACTCCATAATTAAAATACAAACACGATTTAATAAAAAAAGATTCTTTTAAACTATATTTTATTGAGTTCTATACATTTATATTTGACTCCAAATACAATATGCATTTTCCAGATCAGAGTACTGTTGCTTTATTACAAAATATTTATATATGTTTTTTTTTTTTTTCATGTTGTTGGAAATTAAGTAGGTTGAATATCAGGAAATTAATCAAATAGGATGTCGCACGTATTAGTCAACTTGTTGATTAAGCCAACAATTTGCAATCTAATATTTTATTTAATCATGTACATATGCCATGAATTTTGACAAATTGCTTGTTTAACTAATACCTTAAATTTTTTAATCATTTATTATGTTAGAGCCTTAGTTGTTTTCATGAATGTCAATAGTTTCAATATAAAAATGGGCCATAAATTAATGCGATAACACGAGGTCAAACTATATATGTAAAGCCCAATTATCTCATAATGGCCCAATCCAACCCATAACAAAGCCCAATAAAATGGTTCATGGGCTGGACCACGATCAGCCCAAATCTAGCACGATAATCAAAAAAAATTTTTATCTGAATAAAACTCTGTTGAACACATTAAAAATCGTAAAATTTGATAAAATTTGGTAGGTTCAGAAATTTGTTTTTAAATTGATAATTAAGTTCATTTAGCAACAAAAATAGCTCCTGGTGAATAAGTTGCTGCAATATTTGACAAAATAAAAACTCATAAATTATTTTTTATATTCTTCGAAAAAGTTTCTGAATCCCGTGACCATGAATGGTCCAATTAAACTCGATATAGTTGGAATCTCCTCGTTGGGTTACACGGGTCCATTGGCACCACCACATGCACGTGGCTTTTATCGTGAAGGACCAAAGCATGCATGCATATATGTACCCATTATATAGAATAGTCCATGTATAAATCACGAGCGATGTCGCGTTGTAACCTCTGCTTCACATGAAAGTAGCAATCACTTGTTAGTTATTTTGTAACGTTCCTCAGTGAAATAAAGTGATCGATGCACATATTTTTTTTTTTTAAAAAAAAGTAAAGCACATGTTGATGATAGCGACGTTGAGGGGAGAGCGCGCAAGCGCCTCCTCTTCTTAATTTCCACAATCTTTTATTCCTTAATTTGGACATAGCACTTGCACCACCTTACAATTAATAACAGTGTGTTAATATAATTAAAGCCACAATATATATATATATATATATATATATATATATATATATATATATATATATATATATATAGTACTGCTTGGGACATTATAATTCTTATATATATATGTAGCTCGATTCGATTCATTAGTGCATGGGACAATAATTGAGTGGAGCTAGTCGCTGTAGTTCACAATGGACCGGTATGTGGTGAGGGGCTGCCAGTCGGCCGGAATCACGTTCGAGGCGACGAGGGTCTTCCCGGAAGTGAGAGTGGAGAGCCGAACCGAGAACGGGCCCTGCAACGCGTGGTCCGAATCCAATCGCCATATCGCGCCCCACGACTCGCGCATCGGCGTCCACGCACCCGCGGTAGGGCCGGCGCCCTCCATGAGGTCCACCGATGCCAGGTCTCCGTCCCCGTCCTCGTACTCGATCAGGATCGCAAAGTAGACCGGGTTCGAACCCTCCTCCACGTGGAAGGCTACGTTCAGTCCCGGGTAGTTGCAGGGCACCCTGCGCGCTCGGATTTAAACAAATTGATGTGCATTCCTAATTTCAGACTCTTTTCACTTAATTCAACTTAACATATATACTATTTTGAATTAATTATCGAATCTTTTAAAATTTTATTTTTACTATTTAATCTATTTAATTTTACTGGTATTTCGATCAACACCCATTTCAACTCAACTCTGTGTGTCTTATATATTTCTGGAATTAGTATATACTAGTGGTTAATAAGGCTGGTTGTGTGAAAACTTACCGAGTGTATTGTATTTGGAGCCTTCCTGCATGGCGAAGCTCGTCCTCACGGCCGGGCTGCGCCATGGACCCGAACGATGTCCCGCTCATGTCGAAATGGACGGGGGCGTCGAGGCAGATTCCGTCGAGGCATGCGTCGGTGATGGTGATGGTCGAGGGGTCGCCGGAGCAGGCGGGATGGCTCGTGCATTTCACCTGATTATTTATTTATTTAATTAATTCGTTTATAATTAAGCGGATTTAACACACTGTTATAGCTAGATTTGAGATCTTGGGTCCAAATTTTAACAAATGCAAGTCTAAATTGATGACCTGATAGCAAGCTCCGCATCCTTTTCCCGACTTGAATATAGTAGGATTCCCACACGCTGTCATTGATGAAAAGGGGGGCAGGTTCACATTTTTGTAGCCACATCCACCGCCTACAAAAATAAAAGGATTTAAGAAACTAAGTACCAGGTATATATATCCAATATTCACCTCCTATATATACATACACTCACAATAATCTCTATGTGCAAATCATTTCAACCTCTGATATCGAACAAATTAAGGAGATGGAATAATATATATATACATACATACATACATACGTATATACATATATTACCGTTATCATCGGGTCCAGCACCGGTGGGTGCACCGTACCACGTCACGCTCGCCGGCCCCCAGCTCGAGGGAGCATCGGAGTAGTTTAATCTTTTGTACGCAGAACAAGAGCAATAATTAAACAGCGAGATTAATGCTAGCAAAGCAATGTAGTAAACTACGGAGGAGGCTTGTTTGTGAAGAGGAAGAGCCATATAGGTGCTTTTTCACTGAGCAAAAGAGACAACAATGAGGAGAACTGAGAGTTTGATGGGGTTTTGGCTCCAAAGTATGTGTACAATGAATGGGCCATTTTATAGGCTAAAAAGTGGCCATAGAGCGTGCCAAGTTGGGTTCACATGCCTAACAGGATAATATATAATTTGAAGCCTCGCATGATATACAAATGAAAACGCACAAAACTAATTACTATAGATTATTTCTCAATACGCTGTTCGATTTCTCAATTTATTTAATTTGAATTAATTAAATAATAATATTTTAACGTTAAAATTTAAATTTATTATTTATCTTTACAAACTTAATTTGCATATTTTATATAATTTTTCACACCTATAAATTTATTAAAATACATAATTAATTTAAATTTTTAAGTCAAAATAATAAAATAAATTTAAAAATTAGATATAAAATTAAAATTCTGAAATATCGAATTGCAGATTTATTTTTTTTCTTAGTTCTTATAAATTCCGTATGTTAAAATCTTAAAATTATCACAACCTAATTGTTGCTGTTTTTTTTTTTTTTTAGATGAGGTGTGGGGACCGCGGTATTCACATGTGAAGTATAATATATATATATATATATATAATCTTTCTATATATATATATCCAAGCAAAGTGTTGCTTTGCGTGGTAGGAAACCACCCCTATCACAAGCTTCCGCTTAGTATTTTATTATTCCATGTTATGTTATGTTGATATGTTAAATTAACTAGCAACAATTCGGTGTGGCCGTTTATCTAGTTAAGAGTGGTCTCTGGTGCAAACACGACGCGCACGAATTTTGGAGGCATGGCCTCCCACCGATCTAGCCGTTGATTATGGCTTGTGGTCGTTGAAACCGTTGGATGGGGTCTACCGCATTTTCCGCAACATGGTCCCCAATATTTCCCTGGAACTAATATTTTTAATCCCTTGTCCTGATATTCCCATTTTGTCACACATAAGTTAATGAAAATATATATAACCTCTTAGTCAAATGCATGGCTAGGAGTGAACGTCGATCGAGCTCGATCGGGGGAAACTATCTTAATTAGTTTTCTATTCGTTTAAATTTGGAGCTCGTATCTGACTCTAGCCGTATATATATAGTTGGCTGCTACTGCACTTTGAGTCATGCATGCGTCCAAGCTGCAGGTTCTAATCATATTTGGCAAATGTTAATACAACTAAGTAATGTACAAGAAGTCAGTCAGTCCTACTGCAAAAGTCGGCTCGTCTCTCTCTGTGCCAGTCAGACAACACCGCCGACAGTTCGTCCGATCTCTTTCCATTTAATTTGCGCGAAATTGTTTATATATATATGTATATATATATATATTTATATATATTACAAATTAATGCACCCATAATAAGTTGTGCTTAATTTGTCCTACTTTGACACGCACTAATAAGAGAAGTACACCGCGCGCGTATAGTATGTTATTCAAGGAGCAATTAAGCATGTTAAACCTGTTATAGTTTAGAATGTAAATGTTCATGACTAGATATATGGATCCAACATTTTCTTATCTACTGAATTAAGTATTTATTTAAACATGCTTTGCATGATTTCATTAGTTTAATTTGTTGTTTTTTTAATGCAAAAAAGGACTGCAGATAAGGGAGAAAAAAATGCGTAAATTTTGGCAAAAATTAAGGCCTATGTAGTCATATGGGGGAAACGTTCAAATCTTGGCAAAATTTTCAAAGGCGACAAGCCATAATCAAAGCCTAGATCAATGCAATATGGGAGGCAATAAACAATACATCCTTAATTATCTGGAAGGGTTAATTTGAGTAATTGTATAATTGTCCATGGTGTTTAATAACAGCCAAATTGAGCCGATCCGTATTTACCCGAATTCAAGCCAATTAATTTTGGGTATGATTTTTTTTCCTTTTTTTTAAAAAAAAAAAAAAAACTGAAAGTGAACTAACTAGCTAGATTTAACTTATTGTCTAATTTTTCTGTGTTGCAGTTAGTCTCGTGGCTTAAAAAGAAATTAAAAAGAACGTTGTTGAAGCAGCTATAATATTTACACTTTTTTTGACATGTACCGATATTATTATTTAAAAACAAAACTCGGTCGAAACGTTCATGCCAAGTAACAACCACGGCTTATTAAAGTAGTATGTTGGCATCTATATCACCGGTTAAGAATCCATTTTGCTATTAGGTGCATAAGTAGCACGATGCAAATCTAAAATTTTTAATTTACGTACCTAAATTCAGGTTATACATGCAGGTGGATATTTGGAAGAGATGGAGTAAGAGATCTTTGGATAAATTCACAAAGATGTAAAATAAATAAATAAAAATAAAAAGTAAATAAAAAAACCCAAACAAATCATGAGTCCATGTAAGGAAAAGTTTAATAATTAATATTTGAAATTTTAAATTTAAAACCTAATTAATTTAGGTTTATAACTGAATTTATTGTATAAAAAAAATAAACGGCACGAATAGTATGCAACTGATGTTATCTTAAAAAAAAAAAAAAAAAGAAAAAGAAAAAGAAAATAATGGCATGTTATGGAAGTGATTCTTAAAGGAAAGTATTAGTGGATACAGATGGATACGCCCCGTTAAATGGCAGTGCATATCTTTCTACGTCTAGTTATTAATTGCAGTTAGGTACACACACATTGGAGGATTTCCACTTGTGGGTGACCCCAAATTAGCATGTTTATCACTACTAACTATAAAAAGTTTGGAACAAATCAATGTCTTCTCCAAAATTAGCACGTTTAACTTACTATAAAAGTACCCAATATGTCCTTATATTTTGAAATTTCTTGACAAAAGTTTTAAAAATCAAATGGCTCCTCATAAGGATCTTTGCATATTTTCTTTTATTTTAGCATTACTCTCGTTGTTCAGCGCTTGTGCTTGCTCCAAACACAAACAGTTCAACTTCTCCTTTGCCGACGCCGCCTCATCGTGGGGTCCCGCCAGCGCCACGTGGTATGGTGACCCCCACGGTGCTGGCCCCGCTGACAATGGTATCATCTTCATTTTTTTTTTTTTTTTTTTTTTTTCTGACATAAGGTTTAAAATCTATTTTACCTAATTCTTTAGGGATACTAAATAATTTTATTCTAATAATATTTAACCAACGAGATTCATTAATCTTAGCCTCTTGTGAACTCGCAGGGACTCTATTTTACTGTACGAAATTGGAATGAGGTTTATTGATTTCAATAATTATTGTTAGTTTTATAGAATTCAGATTTCTCAATTATCATTCTACTCTGAAATGAAAATATGATTTAATCCATTTATAATCCAATCCAACTTTAAATTTCGAATTGATCCATTTCAAACTAAACCAGTCAATATCCTCTCTCACAAATTCAATCCATGTCTCGCGAATCTCTTCATCACTTTTCGCTCTCTTAATTAATAAAATCCAAATTGAAAATTCTAAATATTTATTTTGATTTTCATCCTTATAATAAACTTAATATTTTTGTATAATTCCTCATTTTATTTTTCATTCTAATAAAATTTTATTTTATTTCTCAATCCTATTCTAATTATAAACCAAACATGCTCTTGTTACACATAAGTACATGACAATTAGCGGGTAAGAATTAGTTAGTAAATTTCAAGTAAAAAAAATTCTGGCTAATTTATTTGTCAGTGTCAAAATGTATTCGGAAGAAAAAGTAATTAATTTTACGAGAGGTGATTAATTAGCTTCTCTGTTTAATTTATTGAATAGGTGGTGGATGCGGGTTCAAGAATGTGAATCAACCTCCATTCTCATCCATGACATCGTGTGGGAACCCGACCCTCTTTAAATCGGGCAAAGGATGTGGCGCTTGCTATCAGGTCTAATACTAACCTATATAGTTACCATACATCTGAGACCAAAAAAATTACGCTAAATTTTATAAAAATTTCATAAAATCAACCAAAAATCAATTGTATTTGATCAAATAATTACATATACATACTAGGTGAAATGCACGAGCCATCCAGCGTGCTCCGGCAACCCGTCGACCCTCGTGATCACCGACGCGTGCCTGGACGGAATCTGCCTCGATGCAGACGTCCATTTCGACATGAGCGGAACGTCTTTCGGGTCCATGGCAAAGCCCGGTCTAGACGACGAGCTTCGCCACGCCGGAAGAATCCCAATACAATTCGTCAGGTGAGTTTGAGCACCTCTATACTTTCGATATGGCAATGTTCTTTTTGTTATTCTTAGAGAAAATCAATTTAATTCTTAGCTATTTTGAGAGGAAACAATTCGAATCTTAGTAAAATAAGATATTTACTTCCCAAATATCAAAAGCTTAATTCGCACATTTTTATCGAGCATTATTATGCATACACTTAAAAAATATATATATGATATATATTTTATTCATTCAATGAATGAAATATTTTTATTAGTCACATAATGTAACTAATGAATGACATCTTACTTATGAAATTAGCGGATATATATATATATATATATATATATATATATTTAGGTGTACAAATAGTATTTTTTCATTTTTTTTCTTGTTTGAATTCGCAGAGTGACCTGCGACTACCCGGGCTTGAACATTGCCTTCCACGTCGAGAATGGCTCGAATCCGTTTTACTTTGCGATCCTGATCGAGTATGAGAACGGGGACGGAGATCTCGCGGCGGTCGATCTTATGGAGGGCGGCAGCCACGGGTCAGGCGTATGGACTCCGATGCACGAGTCATGGGGCGCGATATGGAGATTGGACCCGAACCACCCGTTGCAGGGCCCGTTCTCAATCCGGCTCACCACTCTCACTTCCGGGAGGACCCTCATCGCCACCGATGTGATTCCGGCCGATTGGAAGCCCCAAATCACCTACAGATCAGTTGTGAACTTTAGTAACTAGTAATTATACACAAAGTATTAATGTTGTATGCACTCAATAAGAAAATGTAACAAAGGGCTATGCGTTGGCCGGGGTTCATGTAGTCACCCTTAATCATTTGCATGGTGTAGAATTGAGAGCACAAATAATGAAAAAAAAGAAATTATTGGAGTCTTTTATCTGTTCTTAGCAGAATTTCAAATATTGAAATTAAATATGTTGCTTCTAAAATTCAAGAATACTTTTCCATACAATAAAAGTTTAGAATTTTATAAAACGCATAGTATTTTTTTCAATTGTAAAATTAAGTGATTTGAGAAGTAATATCGAATAACCGGTCGATTTTTTTTTTTTTTTTTTTTTTTTTTTTAGTTTTTGTCTTTAATAGACGTTACCGAATGTAAAGACAAACTTAAAAGTAGATAAACTTAATTTACATCTCTAGCCCAAAATAAATACTAGTACTGTAGCAAGTATGACTTTAAAAATTAAAATTAATTACATTTATATTCTTAGAAACAAATTAATTGATCAGTTTTCTTTGAAAAATAGCATATTGATTTCAATACTCAATCCATTACACAAGTAGGATTGTTCCTGAATTACGAAAAAAAAAAGAAGAAGAAGTCATTATAGGCAAATTAATTACATTTATATTGATTTCAATACTCAATCCATTACACAAGTAGGATTGTTCCTGAATTACGAAAAAAAAAGAAGAAGTCATTATGGGCATTAATTAATTTATCACTTTAAAATATCTTGGCATTAAATTCTATAATAATTTTTGAGTTTGTTTATTAGAATTAATCAAATAAAATGTTAAAGTCCACGACAACATGACATCAAAATAATCAATCTTGTAAGAACAAATTACTTACTCACACTATAATAATATAACTCTTGATCTCATGGCGAGAGAGAGTAAAAAGATGAAGGGTTGTGTGAGAGAGAGTGGCCTACCATCCTCAAAATTCCACGTCGGATTTAGACATGAGAAATCATATATAGGTATAGATAGATAGTAAATCATGTTACACCACACTTAGCACATCTAGGGTCATACATAAATATAATCAGACCCCTAATACTCCCCTTAATTCCACAATATGTATATATAACATTAATTGTTACACACTCAACTTTAACATTGATCCATTATTCAACCAAGTATTTGATCACTTTAGCTGCTGTAGTTCAATAGTTCACCGCTGACCGATATGTCGCTCCGGCTTGCCACCCGACCGGAATCACGTTGCTAGCCACAAGCACTTTCCCGGATGCGCCCGAGGTGAGCCGGATCGAGAACGGAGCCTGAAGCGTGGAACCCGAGTTTAGCATCCACACCGCGCCCCACGAATGTTCCATCGATTCCCACGTGCCAGATCCTCCTTGCATCAAATCGACGGCCTGGAGATCACCATCTCCGCCTTCGTACAAGATCATGACGGCAAAGTAGTTCGAGTTCGAGCCCGAGTCGACGCGGAAGGTGATGTCGACGCCTGGGTAGCTGCACTGCACGCTGTAAAGGCAAGTGGATATTCCTTCTTTTCAAATTTGTTGTTGTGTGTGTGTGCGCGCGCGCGCGCGTGTAAACGTTACTAAATCCGGGAAAAGTTTTATAAACCGCATGTATAGCATGTTTAATGCGTACGTGATAGGCGTGTTAGGGGGTTAAGGACAAATATATTTTGGTAATAACGCTCAACTGAACGTCTTGTAGGTACGCTTACATTACGTACCACTTCTTGTTGAAGCTTTCGTACTAGAATCTGAACAAATTAATTTTATATGTCCCTATTTTTACTATGGTCATCTCTAATAATTTTTCTTTTTTTAAAAAAAATACACTACTCAAATAACACTTTCTTAAATATTAGTGCTTAAATATTAGTGCGTCCACTAGCTTATTCAAATAAATGCATGGGTACATATATGAAATGCTCACCGAGTGTACTGTATTTGTAGTACTCCGACATTGCGGAGCTGATCGGTCTTGCCGGGAAGAGCCATGGCTCCAAATGCAGTCCCGCTCATGTCGAAGTGGACGGGCTCGGCGAGGCATGGTCCACCAGGGCATTCGTCGGTGATCACGACAGTCACCGGATTACCAGAGCACGTGGAATTTGCAGTGCACTTCACCTGCCAATGTTAAATATATATATATATATATATTAGCCATGGCCAACTAAAAGCTAGCTCAAGTTACTTAGCGGCGTTAGGGTTCAACCTGGTAACATGCGCCGCAGCCCTCGCCCGAGCTGTATATAGAAGGGCTCCCAGCTGCGATCATGGAAGAGAACGGAGGCTGTTCCACTGCGTTTTGATACCCACAAGCACCACCTACATGTATATACGTACAAAATACATATTCATATATAATACATATATATTCATATATATAACATATATATAATTTCATATGCGTACATACCGTCGCTTCCCGCGCCATTGGAGCTTCCATACCACGTTGCTCCTCCCGTAGACCAACCAGAGGAAGCAGTGGAAGCAGCTGAATAGTCGAAGAGCTTACGATTGAGGCATGCACTAGGGTATATAAAGAGTGAGAATAAAGCTGAAAAAGCAAAAACAGAGGAAAAGAAGGAGAGCGCCATTGCTATATATAGAACAACGAAGAGGAAATTTATAAGAAGAGTTGGTTGTGTACATGTTGTGAAGGAGAGTGTTTATGCCATGGTACGTATTTATAGGCGTAGGAGTGTGTTTAATAAGTTTAAGTAATTCACTAATAAAAGAGTTACTTTAAAGTTGGCTTGTAGCACATGGTTTAGTTACTAGGGTCGTTACGTTAGTTTGCGTGGGAATGGATACTGTGTGAGCAGTTTTGTAACTACAGAATACAAAGCTGACGTGTGGGCCCCAAAAAAACGTTATGTGTGGGAGTTTGACCGAAGAGCTTTTGGTCAAAGGTGGCGAGAGCCGAGTGAATCATGTGTGATCACGCGGCTTGAGCGTAATTGAAGCAATCTATGGAAGTAGTCGCATGCATGGCGAGAGGGAACGGCTTATATTCCTATGCGATTTGTGTTCTCCCAAAGTAATTAAGTAAATGGGAATCAAATATTGTTTCATTTGCCTTTATGATATTGTTGAGATAAAAAAATCATTACATAAAAAATGGCACGATTAAAATGATCGAATCAGTCTATTTGAATTAAAAAATAACGTACACGTGGTACGAAAAATAGTTAAATAAGTTAATTGATTTGAACAATTCATCAACCGATGAAAAATACTTAATCTTTGTCAAAAAATAATTCGGAATCAGCTATATATCCAAGTAAAAAGTGGTCATCGATGCTTTAGCCGATTGGTAATAATAATAAAAAATATAATTAATTTTCGACTTCACCAACTGAATAGAAATATGGACCAAAATCTAAAATAAATAATAAAACGTGAATCCCACCACCAACGCGTTCAGCAACCAACAAATATATACGACTGAAATGACTTATAGTTTTATTTTGTTGGCTAAATTTTGAATTAAAAATTTTATTTTTTGTGCGTAAAATAAATATTATGGTTATTGAATTTTTATCTTTTTACTTTTTAAAACCAAAAATAATCACAAAATTCTTTGCTAGAATAGCCGAGCAGATCGAATTTAATGAAAATATTATTTAAAAAAAAAAGAAGTTGTTCTACACTTGTAACCTCAAAAAAAATATACTTGTAACATCAAAGCTAACTCGAGCTTTGAGTTCTAGCCGTGCCGAGCCGAGCCGGTTTAGAATTCGAACCCATTAAAACTATATTTGGACCGTTATTTCAGTTAGGGCGGGCCCACACCCAACGAGCGCACGCACGAATGTCAACGCATCCACCCCCACAATCTCAGCGCCATGAAAGCGAGTCGCCTCCCCTTAACCGAGCCGTTGATGTTGGCTCCTTGCCGTTGAAACAGCCGTGGGCCCCAGCAAATACTACGTCAGTACCCGATCACGGACGGTGGGGATTGAATCATTGCTCTCGTGATATGCAACATCAGCCGTAAAATTTGGCGGGTTTTGGTGCGTTCATCCCCTTTTCCCCAGTCATTTTGTAGCACGACCTGCGATTTTCAACTAATTAATTTAGGAAATTACTTAGCCAATTAATTAGGATAAGGATTATACGATTGACCTTTTTTAACTAATTAATGTATAGCATGTGATGCGATTTTATATCATTTGTTCCCAACTTTTTTTACGTGCAAGTTATTGAAATGTCAATTTCATGCTACTGTAAATTAGGGTAGCGATATATATATATATATATATATATATATATATATATATATATATATATATATATATATATATATATATATATATAATTAAAATTTAAAATTTAAAATTTGTATATTCAAAATAAAAATATAATAATTATAGAAATGCTTCATATCTTAAAACCGAGTTGTTGACTTAGTTTGTCCAAATTTTCATATCTGGATCAAACTAGAATTTTAATCAAGATAAAATAATTTGTCGGGAACAAATATTTCTGACATAATATTCAGCTGGTTCCTGGCATGATCGAATGTTTAGAGTTTATTAACTCTTTTAGTTTTTTAGTTAAAAATAATAATAACACTAGTAAAAAAAAAGTAAATAATATGCTTTTGGATGAGTATCGATATTAATTTTATGATTACAATCTATTTTGGATTGTAATCCTGGTATTGCTAGTTGTGTTTTTTTTTTTTTTTTTTTTGGTGCTAGTGATGTTACGAGAGTGCAGTTATTTCTTAGTGCTATATATCTGATTGGAGAAGTCAAATAAATAATATTATGAAAATTTCAAACAAATTAACCTTGAATGGTATATATGTATAATCTCTGTTTACGAGTTCTTATGCTAGGTCGAAATATTTTGATTAAAATGCTACTACTTTTTGTATGAAATTACGGGACCCTTACATAAGCAAATACATTGGCCCCTTACATGCAAATATGCATGTTTAATTCATACTAGCCAGATTAGTTTGTACGTAAGGGCTAGATTTGGACTTAATTTTCTTAAGTTTTTGTATGGCCCAGTAATGCATAAAAGGAACGAAAAATGAGATCCATCTCATATTTCCGACCAATTGGGCATGGGTTGAACTGGAGCTCTAGTTACGTTGGGCTTTGTTGATTGGATTGGGCATTTGCCTCAAGATGAAGATTTTAGCAAGCATAACCCAAGCATGAAATCCTATAATTTAATTTACATGTCAAAGAAAAAATAATATAAAAAAATCTGTGTTAATTTTTTCCCTGCTGAAATTTCAGAAGAGAACTTTCCTAACATTATATTAAAGAGAGAGAAGAGTATAGCAATATCATGGAAGAAATTAACAGAGGACAATTGTATCTATCTTGAGAGCAAGATAACACGCTGTTATATTATTTAAAAATAAATAAAATTAAAAATATTAAGTAATTAGGCGTCGAAAGTATGTTGATTAAGATTGAGAACTCCCTTAACTTCTAAAGCAGGTGAAAGATCCTGTGATTTAAACGAGTGAAATTTAATGCAAAGCCATTTCCGGAAATTTATATGGTTGCTAAATTCTCAAAAAAAGTATTCTCTGTAATAGAGATTAATAATTTCATCTAGCATTAGTACCAAGTTAATTGAACTAGGCAATATATATAATAAGCCTGTGAAGGTGACACCAAGAACAATATTTTTAAGTTGAAAGAATAATGAAAACATATTACTTACTTAGTTTTCACAATTTAATAATTTTGAGCTTTGAAACATTGTCCATCAATCTCGGCTGTATACTTCATCATTATATTCTACTCATTGTAAAGAGGTTTTTTTTAGGAACCAATCATCTGGGCAAATTAATTAAAAGACGACCATCCCTAATTTGAAATATAATTGCTTTGTCAATTTAGTGCTGAATTTTTTTAAAAAGAAAAAATAATTAAGTAGACAGTATGCTATTTTTTTTTTACTCTCAAAAAAATAAATCTTAATTGCAAAAAGAGCACACATATTGATGCAAAGTAAATAAGGGATATTTTCGTCATCCAAAATGTCGATGTCAAATATTTTTCATCCACAAATTTCTTGCACTGTACATCGGGCTATCAGAAAGGTTCGAATATATTGGCATGTAGCTAAATTACAAGAAATTTATTTGTTATCCAATCGTACGTGAAGATCCAGTAACAATGACACTACGTGCCAAGTCACAATTGCCACAACACATAATTGAGGAGATTTTGGACTGAGTCCTCATGTGCCACATATGCAATTGTGGAATTCTACACACAAACGTATGTGCCACATATACAATTGTGGAATTCTACACACAAACGTGGCTATGTTACTCTCATATATACTCTCATATATATATATATATATATATATATATATATATATATATATATATATATATATATATATATATATATATATATAGGTTGTAATACTATTAATATCACTAAGTTATTGGTGCTATTAAATTTTTAATCATTGGATTAAAAAATGTGTAGTTGAGATTATAGTAGTCCCTTTGAATTTAACAGGTGGTTGGAGGAATAGTAAAATCTAACAGGTAAATTGATCAAAGAAGTTAATCTAAGAATAGAAAACTTGATAGCACCAAATAATTGGTGCTATCGATAAGATATTAGCTAGACTCTCTCTCTCTCTATATATAAATATATATATTTATATATATACATATAGAGAGAGAGAGAGAGAGCTAGGTTGGAATACTATTGTTGGTGTAAATACACAAAATAGATGTTAGACTACAAAAAATATATATGAAAAGTATCAACGAGTCGATCAAGCCGAGGCACGGATATCTCGCTCTCTTTAAGGAGATTCAAGCCCTCTGCGGTAGGCAAAGCCTTCGAACCGATGCAACAGAACACTGACTTGTCCCCTCCAGGATACAACGGCTCGACCCTCGTCGTGTGGCTTCACCAACTCTGCACAAGTAGATGAGCCCAAAGCTCCACCAAAAGAACACCTTTTCTTTGACCACTTTCTCTCTCAAGTAGTATAGTTTTTTTTTTTAAATCTTTTTTGATCTTTAGTTGGTGTTTCCTAGAGAGTAGAATAGGTCTCTTTATATAGGCACCATAGGTCTTAAGGTTACTACTTAATTAAATACAAAATTAAAAAAGTTAGGAGTTAGCTTTCATTTAAGAAGTGCGTTGCATCTTTTTTTGTTATAAGTTTTATGTTAAGAGAATTGTTAATTGCAACTCCTTCATGAATACAAGTTATTTAATAAAATGTAACAACATCCCCCCACTCATTTTATTATTAAACAGAGTTCGACGGTCAAAGAGGGATCATTATACATAAAGAAGGTGTGCTCTGCATTGAACCTTCACTTAGTGAAACAATGATCTCTACTCCAGAGTCAGAGTGGTCTCAGACTTGAACTTTGGCTACTTAAGGGAAATAGAGCGTCACTGCTCACATATAACAATCCAGGTGTTGACATGAGCTTTACTAGCTAGCACGTTACGGCCTTGTGCTTATCCTGGTTTTCATGAGCATTTTTGAGAAAAAGCCTATTCTCATAGGAAGCGGCCCCACTTCCATGCTCACATAGGTGAAATCCGTCAAGGGTGCTCCTGTAATTCTGACACCCTACTCATAAGAGCCACAGACTCCATTAAGAGTGTAATAACTCAACCCTCATTTCATTACAGGATGAATGCACTCACATCATAGGGATAGGTAAATATTAGATCATGTAGATCTATATGTTGTGCATTCTTTACGACCACCATATGATTCGTTTTTCCCATTGAACCCGACTTTCAGGATCTCTGATCATCAGGTTGGGTATCCTCATACGTGGTTCATGATATTATAGGCTTTAACCCTATCCCCCTCGATGTAATCCAGATCCTTTCTCTTCCCAAGGCCTTAGTTAATGGATCTACTAGATTATCAGTAGATTTTATATAATCTACATTGATAATACCATTGTTCATATATGATCTCACAGTACTGTGTTTTCTTCTCACGGATCTGGATTTACCGTTATAATAACGGTTTCTTACTCTACCAATAGCAGCGGTGCTATCACAGTGTATCAACACAGATGGAACTGGTTTCTCCAAAAATAAAATCTCTGACAATAAATCTCTCAACCAACTAGCTTCCTCGCTAGCTGAAGCTAAAGCAATAAGCTCGGCTTCCATGGTTGAATTAGCAATGATAGTTTGCTTTTTAGATTTCCAACATATAGCACCACCTGCTAAAGTAAAAATATAACCAGTGGTAGAGAGAGAATCACCTGATAAGGTATTCCAATCAGCATCACTATAACCCTCAATTACAGCAGGATACTTCCCATAAAACAAGCCATAAGTTTTGGTACCAATGAGATATCTCATCACACGTTCCATGGCATGCCAATGCTCTGTACCCGACTTGCTTGTAAATCTACTAAGTATCCCTACTGCATATGCAATATCAGGTCTAATGCAATCAGTCGCAAACCGCAAGCTTCCAATCATACTAGCATATTCCTTTTGATTTATAATTTCATTTTCACTTTTAACGGAAAATAAGTGAACACTTGAATCAAAAGGTGTAGTCACATGCTTGCAATTAAGAAAGTTGTACTTTCTTAAAATTTTCTCAACATAATGCGACTGATCAAGAAAAACACCATCTGGTGTTTTGGTAATTTTCATACCTAAAATGAAGTTAGCCTCACCAAGATCTTTCATTTCAAAATAATGATTTAGCATAATTTTTGTCTCATTAATAATATTTAAGTTAGAGCCAAAAATTAGCAAATCATCCACATAAAGGCTAACAATTACATGCAACTTTTCAAAAGTTTTGTAGTAGATGCACTTATCACACTCGTTTGATTTAAAGCCATTCTCAATCATGCAAGAATCAAATTTTTCATGCCACTGTCTGGGTGCCTGCTTTAAGCCATAAAGGGATTTATTTAGCTTGCACATTTTATTTTCTTGTCCAGGCTCTATGAACCCCTCAGGTTGGTCCATATAAATTTCCTCATCTAGGTCACCATTCAGAAAGGCGGTTTTTACATCCATCTGATGAATATGTAAATCATATATTGTTGCAATAGCAATGAGAACTCTGATAGATGTCACTCTAGTAACCGGAGAAAAGGTATCAAAGAAGTCTAGATCTTCTTTTTGTTTATAACCTTTTGCGACAAGTCTCGCTTTATACTTGTCTACACTCCCATCCGGTTTCAATTTCTTTCTGAGGACCCATTTACAACCAATTGTTGTACAGCCTGGAGGTAAATCCACTAATTTCCAAGTTTTATTAGAAATTAGAGATTCCATCTCATCAGTTACAGCCTCTTTCCAAAAAATAGCGTCATTTGAAGATAAAACTTCTTGTAAAGAAAATGAGTTTTCTTCAATATTAAGAATAACATAATCAGGACCAAAATCTTTTTCTATTCTATTTCTTTTACTCTTTCTAGGTTCAAAAATATATTGTTCTTGGTTTTGCGAAAGAGAGTTTGAAGAGTTTGGTTTGTTCGAAACACTTTTAAATTCTTGGCCCCCACTATTTTTTGATTTTAAAAGAAACTTATCTTCATGAAAAATAGCATCTCCTGATTCAAAAATCACATTGTTTTCAATGTCTAAAAATCTATAGGCTGAACTGTTCAAGGCATATCCAAGAAATATACAAGTGGCAGTTCTAATACCCAATTTGGGTCTTTTAGGGTCTGATAGCCTCACATAAGCTAGACAGCCCCACACTTTAAGATATCCCAAATTTGGCTTATACCCTTTCCACAACTCAAAAGGTGTCATTTTAGACTTCTTATGTGGCACGCGATTCAAGACATAACTTGCAGTTAAAATAGCTTCACCCCAAAGATTTAAGGGTACACCAGTGTCAACTATCATAGCATTTGTTAGCTCAATAAGTGTTCTATTTTTTCTCTCAGCTACTCCATTAGAAGCAGGCGAATATGGAGCTGTAGTTTCATGGATAATTCCTAAAGACTGAACAAAAGAATTGAATCCCGTAGATTCATACTCACGACCTCGATCACTTCTAATTCTTTTAATCTTTTTACCGAATTGATTTTCTACTTCATGGAGGAAATTTTTAAATCTATCAAAAGCATCACTTTTATTTTTTAGTAAATATACATAAGTATATTTAGAAAAATCATCTATAAAAGTAATAAAATATCTATTTCCTCCACGAGTTAGAGTACCTTCAAATTCACAAATATCACTGTGAATTAACTCAAGTAATTCGGTACTTCGATCAACACTCTTATGAGGTCGTTTAGTGATTTTTGACTTACTACATGTTTCACATTTGTCAAAATCACTACTCAGTCTGGGAATTAATCCTAAACTACTCATCAAGCTAACATATCTGCTATTAATATGACACAAACGAGCATGCCAAAAATTCACAGAAGAAAGCATATAAGCAGAAGTAGATGATGCTTTATTCTCAATGTTTAACTTAAACATTCCATCGCATGCATAACCTTTACCCACAAACTTTCCATTCTTGGAAATAACATACTGATCAGACTCAATGGTCTGTTTAAAGCCAGCTTTATTAAGAAGAAAACTTGACATCAAGTTCTTCCTAATCAAAGGTGTATACAACACATCTTTTAAGATGAGCACCTTTCCAGAAGAAAATTTTAACTCGACCTCACCACTCCCTAAAACTTCAGAAGTATGTGAATCACCAAGCATGATACTTCTTGATTGTTCATAGGGAGTATAAACTTTAAACCAAGTCTTATCATGACAGACATGCCTATTGGCACCAGAGTCTGTCCACCATCCTTCAGCATTTTCAACTAGGCATATGTCTGTAATCATTGCCACAAGTGGTTCCTCGGTAACGTTAGCTTGAGGTAAAGCTTTACGTTTTCGAAATTTACAAATTCGAGCAATATGCCCACTTTTGCCACAGACATAGCAAATTATAGAATTTTTCTCTTGAGAAGGAGGTCCTTGGTTATTTGAAGTTTTCTTAAATTGAGGTCTACCACTATTCTTTCTAATTTTCTTCTTAGGCTTTAAATATGTATTTCTAGAATGATTGTTATTAGGTAAAGAATGAGATGATACTAAGTTTACCTTAGTGTCGCCTGCATCATTTTCTTTTGCTTCAAGTGCATCTTGACCTCTTGCCTCCTCTTCCATGCGAATGCGTGCAATTAATGTCTCGAGAGACATCTCCTTTTGTTTATGTCGAAGGGTCTTTTGGAATTCCCTCCATGATGGTGGTAACTTGTCGATGATCCCTAGCACGATCAAGTTGTCTGCGAACTTAACTCCTTCGGATTGAACTTCATGGGCGATCATCTGAAAATCTTGCACTTGTTCCACCACGGATTTTCCTTCGACCATTTGGTAGCGAAAGAAGCGACTAGCAGCGTACTTCTTTGCACCAGCTTGTTCTGTATCATACTTAAGCTGCAATGCCTTCCAGATCTTCTTTGCAGAGGAGTATGTATTTTCATAATAATCATAAAATTGGTCTGAAAGGCAGTTAAGAAGATAATACCGACAGTTATACTCATCCTTCTCGTATTTTTCAGTTTTTTCGTAGTGTTCGTAAAGATCATCCTCCGTCATATTGTCGGTGTTAGTCTTCTTTGGATTTTTCTCCGTAAGGATATATGCTACTTTAAGTAAATTGAGGTAAAATAGCACTTTTCCTTTCTACCTCTTGAAGTAGACTCCTTTGAAGCGGAAGGGCTTGTTAAGATCCCCGGTAGTTTCGTTGAACTTTTCACGTGTAGTCTCCATCTTTTGAATCTCCTTAAAATTGTTGGTGTAAATACACAAAATAGAGGTTAGACTACAAAAAATATATATGAAAAGTATCAACGAGTCGATCAAGCCGAGGCACGGATATCTCGCTCTCTTTAAGGAGATTCAAGCCCTCTGCGGTAGGCAAAGCCTTCGAACCGATACAGCAGAACACTGACTTGTCCCCTCCAGGATACAACGGTTCGACCCTCGTCGTGTGGCTTCACCAACTCTGCACAAGTAGATGAGCCCAAAGCTCCACCAAAAGAACACCTTTTCTTTGACCACTTTCTCTCTCAAGTAGTATAGTTTTTTTTTTTTAAATCTTTTTTGATCTTTAGTTGGTGTTTCCTAGAGAGTAGAATAGGTCTCTTTATATAGGCACCATAGGTCTTAAGGTTACTACTTAATTAAATACAAAATTAAAAAAGTTAGGAGTTAGCTTTCATTTAAGAAGTGCGTTGCATCTTTTTTTGTTATAAGTTTTATGTTAAGAGAATTGTTAATTGCAACTCCTTCATGAATACAAGTTATTTAATAAAATGTAACAACAACTATTAATAGTACCAAGTCATTGGTGCTATTAAATTTTTAACTCTTGAATTAAAAAATATATGGTTGAGATGATAGTGGGCCCCTTGGGTTTAATAGGTGGTTGTGAAATAGTAAAATCTAACGGATGAAAATGATCAAAGGGGTTGATCTAAAGGTTGAAAACTTGATAGTACCAATAAGTTGGTACTGTTAATAGTATAGTAGCCGGACTATATATATATATATATATATATATATATATATATATATATATATATATATTATATACCCCGTAATATTTGCCGAGCCGAGAAAATTAGAAAATAATGTATATTACAATAAAATTAAGTTATATCGATATATTTTTATGATATTTTTTATAAATATTCCATTTATATTCTATCTATATTTAAAATTAAATTATAGGGATATATTTTTGGGACACATTACAGTGTCGCTATACATCATAGTGACTGCACATATAGCGACACTAATAAATAGTATCGATATTTTTTTTTAATAATATTTTTTTTAATAATATTTTTTATATATTTTAAAAATATTACTATAATATAATTTTATTGTAATGATAAAATTAAAATTAATCCAATAATTTTAGAAAGGAGGAAGAAAACAACGTTATCAACACGTCAATCTCTCTGAAAAAGACATAAATCAATTTCTTGGCACCTGATAGTGTCGGCAGAGCGAGAAATTATCACATGCACCGAATGTGTCTTTGTCTATATATATATATATATATATATATATATATATATATATATATATATATATATATATATATATATATACTTAGATTTTATATATTTTTAAAAATATAAAATTAAATATATTTATAAATTTTTTTTTATTAAATTTGTATTAAAATTTGTGTTATTTATTTTTTTATTTTTTCCTTTTAGTTGATTTTACAATAACATAAATCTCAATGTAAATTTAATGATAAAAAATTTACAAATATAATTAGACTTATACTTTTAAAAATATATAAGCTCTTCTCTCTCTCTCTCTCTCTCTATATATATATAGAGAGAGAGAGAGAGAGAGAGAGTGAGAGAGAGTAGAGATTATATATTTTTAAAAGTACAAGTTTCACTACAATATAATTAGGTTATAGAGATATATCTTTGTGACACTTTTATATAAATATTCTATCTATATTTCATCTCTATTCAAAATTAGATTATAGGATATGTTTTGTGACACATTACAATAATGTGTTGCTATACACCCTAGCGACTGCACATATAGCGACACTAATTATAAGTATCGGTATTTTTGCTAGCAGCATTTTTTTCAGATTTTAGAAACATTTAAAAGTGTCGCTGTAGTATAGTTTTGTTGTAGTGTTTATCCATGTTTATAATTTTTTTATCATTGGATTTGTATTGAGATTTGTGTTTTTTATTTTTTCTCTCTCTAGTTGACTTTATAATAGCACAAATCTTAATACAAATTTAATTGTAAAAAATACACAAGTATAAATTGACTTGTATTTTTAAAAATATATAAGTTTTACTTTATATATATATTCTTACATCTTATATGCCACACTAATATTACAATAAAATTAGATTATAGGGATATATTTTTGTGACACTTTTGTGCAAATGTCTTATCTATATTTCATCTATATTCAAAATTAAATTTTAGAGGCATATTTTTCAGACACATTATAATAATTGTCACTATATATTCTAGCGACTGTACATATAGCGATATTCATAATAAGTGTCGCTATTTTTATCAGCAATATTTTTTTTAGATTTTAAAAATATTAATTAATAATAAGTGTTAGTATTTTTATAGCGATATTAATAATAAGTATCGATATTTTTATCAGTGACATTTTTTTTCAGATTTTAAAAATATTTAAAAATATCGTTATATCATAATTTTATTATAGCATAAATATATAATAAAAATCTAAACATAATAATATAGCCTACAATACCTGGAGACTGTGTATAAGGTTTCATTTTACTGCCCCTCACTCAAAATACAATGCTAAGCAAAAGAAAAGGCAACAGCAGAAAATAGCACGGTACAAAACATAAAAATTTAATTATTTGTATCTGAAATTTTAAATTTTAAAATTTAAATTTAATTAATTTATAAAACAAATAATTTATTATTTTTCTTTTTCAAAAAAAAAAAAAATTGATTGTCACATATCATCATCTTTGTGTTGTCCTGTACATAAATGAAAAAGTTATTTTTCATTTTAATAAAGAAAATCCCAAAAAAATCAATAAAAAGATTCGACTCGGCTACTACTAATATTATCTAAAAAATAATATAAAAATATTTTAACGGCCTGAAGACAAAATTCATTGATTATTTTGAGCCTTATAGGCATAACAGATCTTATACACACGTGCATGTAAAATATTATTGGCACTTCCAACATCATTCCCTTCGACTAAAATATTCTTAAATCACACGAAGCCATATAAGAAAAAAAAAAGAGGAGAAAATATACATGCCTTGTTATACATATATATATATATATATATATATTCATTATACTACTTGGAAATGGATTGTGTGTTCTGGTGGTATAGTTGTTGATATAAAGCGGCCATCCTGTTGTATGCATCCATGCTCATTGGCTGCAAAGAGAAAAAAGAAATAAAAAACATTTTTAAAAATGGATGAAGCAAAAATTGTTTTTTAGGGAAAAAGTGAAATATATAGCATAGTGAAGATTTGTTTATGAGGTATTAATTTATATAAAATAATTCATATTTTTTAAAAACCTAAGTTATTAAAAAAATAATATTTTTTATTAATTTATGTTTGACAGAAACTACGTACGTATCAGCTTAACGAATAAATTCAGAAAAGTTTATCAAAGTTACAAAATACTGCATCTAAGAAGCAAAGAATATATATATGTTTGTTAGGTTACATATTATTCTGTCAAAACGATTACCAATGTCATGGAGCAGATCGATCAAAGACAAGTATATAAAATCCACCACAATATCAGCTAATTAATTGTGAAAATTAATTTTCTTTTAGTTTAAATACGCATTTCAAAATGTACTAGCTAGAGTTTGTGCACTACAACAAAATTATGCTATAGCGACACTCTTAAGTGTTGCTAAAAACTAACAAAAAAAATGCCGCTGAAAAAAATACCGACACTTGTCATTATTGTCGCTATATGTACCGTCGCTAGGGTGTATAGCGACACATTACTATAATGTGTCCCAAAAATGTGTTCTTATAACTTAATTTTGGATATAGATGGACTATAAATGGAACACTTACAAAAAAGTGTTATAAACATGTGTTCCTATAACCTAATTTTGTTGTAGTGGTGTAAGATACGTGCGACGGCAGAGTACTGTACCTGTGCAGCTTGGCATGCAAGGAATGCCGAGAAGGGATCAGGCGGCATGACGGGGCCACTGGGCAGCTGAAACCGATCGCCGGAGCCGTCCCAAAGAGGGGACGTAATCGGGAGGAAGGCCGACGGATTAAGAAGGGGAGGGAGAGAAGGCAAGCCCACTGGCCCGGGCCTACCGAGGGAGCTAAGATCCATCATGCCCATGCCCATCCCTATCTGCGCCATTTGGGCCATGTTTGCCATCATAGACATCTGCAGCGGCGGCGGCAGCGGCGGCGGCATCGGTATCATCATACCGCTTATCCAGTTCATCATCTGCACCTGAGCTTGCAGCTGCTTCACGTACTCGATCACCTCGTCAAGCATCGACGCTTTATCCGCCTTTTTTTAACAAAAAAATTGTTTGATCGCTGCATTAATTCTTTCTTTATTGGATAATATAAATAATAAATATATAACAGGAATTAATAAATGCTATTAATTATAATTACCTTGCTTGAGTTGGGGACTAGTTTCTGCAAGGTGTTCATCCTCTGGTTGATTCTGTCCCTTCTTTTCTGCAAGCAATTAATACATGTAGTTAACTGATGGCTCTTAAAGCTTATAAAAATCTTGGAAGGGTACGTACAGGAAGAACAGTAAAACCTTGTTGATTAAGGTATTATCCAAATACTATATTTAATTAAGCCATAGTTAATAATTAGTTCTGTATAGGTCAGGTGGGACCGATCGCACAGTGAAAAGTCGACGTGTTGACTCTTCGCATATAGGCACGAGACTCACTAGTCAACAAATAAAAATAAACAAACCGTATGAGCCCAAATCTTGTGTTAGTTTGAAAAGTAAGGAATACTCTTTCTAATAAGATTAATAATTAAACTGCAAAATGAAAAGTAGCTTCAATTAATGTTTGAGTATATCAATTGATGATGTGCTGATCAATTTATATAACATATTTACAGGAACAGGGATCATATGGAATAGTACTGATATTAATCTTCATCGTTATCAGTAAAAATGAAAGTGTAATATCATCGAATAGCCAGCGAGATATATATCACCGACTTGGAATAACAGGGGACAACAAGCATGTTATGTGCGGCCGCAAACATAAACTTTTTCCTCACAGCCTTGTCGCTTGTTCCCAACCAAATCTAATCCAAATTAAAAAGATGCTCTCTCAATCAATCGAGATTTTATAATAAGTAAACCCATAAAATTTATTACCTAAGAAAACTTTCATTCTAGTATAAAAATTTTCAATGTCGCTTGATTTATATTATAAAAAATTATTGTCTGAGATAATATGAAACAACTATTGTATGCAAACAAAAATGGATGTGCACAAATATACAGATACACCTGAGTGCAAGCGATAATTTTACGAGACAATGAAATAACTGAAGTCACGTGAGATCCTCTGAAAGATCAGTAAGTAAGATTACAAATTTTTTCGAAAAATGGTCAGTCATTTTCAGATGACCTGAACTTATAGGTTGCTGTCAACTTTTTACCATGCAAGAGAGAAAAAAGTTCTTGCAAGTAAAATTATTTCTTACACGTTCAGATTTGTTGTGGACGGCGGCGGCTCTGCTCTTCTTGGCGGAGCTAGAAGACCTCCTGACCTCCCTCTTCGCCACCTTCTCCTCCTCGTTACACAGTACCCCATCTCTCTATTGGTTTACATAATAATATAAGCGTTCCAATATTTTTTTTTTTATTTTTATTTTTTTAATGAAAAAACACTAACAACCAGAATTGTATGTACGCATGTGTGTGTGAATGTTTTACTTGGGATCGTCGGCTGTGGCAAACGGAGTCGTGGCATCCTCCGCCGCGGCCAACGCTGGTGTTCTCAGTCTCGGGCGAGCCCAGCGAGGCCGAGTGGTTGTTGGTGGTGGTGGTGGTGGCGGGGGTGAAGCACACGCCATCGCCCCCGGCACCCCCGTCCCCGTCCCCGTCCCCGTCCCCATCTCCGCTGCTCGTGTCGAACGTCGCGAAAGTGCTCTCCCCCTGCGCCGAGCTCTCCTGGCTCACCGCAGCGCCCCCCCTCCCCCGCTTCCGCCCCCCCGCCGCCACCACCCCGCAAGGCACGAGCACGTCCGCCGCCGACGACGATGGGTGGGTCCCCCCGAGCCAAGCGAGCAGGTTGAATCCGGGGCCCACGTCCACGAGCTGGGGGCGCGTGGCCTGGTCCACGACTGCCTCCAGAGTGCCGTTGCCACCGCCGCCGCCGTGGTGGTGGTGCTTGCTCCACGGTGAGGCTGCGGAGGGGAACTTGGGGAGGGGCTTGGCGACGCGCGGGACGCCGTGGCCCTGCAAGGAGAGGTGGCCGTTCTCCCACGTGAGCTCGGCCACCTCGTAGCGCTCCGACGTGCCCGCCGCGGGGACGTGGGGAGCCGGGCGGCGGAGAGGGATCTGCTGGGGTGTTGTTGGTGGCGGCGAGTTCAGCAGATGAGGAGGAGGAGGAGGAGGAGGCTCGACGTCCAACTCCCACCTCGGCACACACTTACTCATGATCTCTCCACCTTACTTAGCAACGACTTTATCAAGGCCAAGTATCTTATCGTTATATCTACTGGCATGTCCGAGAAGTTCAAGCGCATGTGTGAATAAGCAACCCCATTCTTATCGGAAACGGGACAGCGCGCGTTACTTACGATAGGTTGAGGCCGGAGTGTAAATAAGAGAAAATTGCACTAAAAAACAAAATAACAATACCAAAGCCACTGCAGTTTGATGTTTAATGTGATCGATATATATATATATATATATATATATATATATATATATATATATATATATATATATATATATATATATATATATATAAGCGCAGATTAATTTCATTTCTTAAATAATTTTATTTTATCAACCACTTACTTAACACATGAGACTCACTATCATTCTAATCACACATCTTTTCATTCAGAGACTAAAAATCTAAAAATACTAATAACTTGATATTTTTAAAAACATAAAAACTCAATTTTATATATATATATATATATATATATCCGGCTACTATATTATTATATCAAATATTTGGTACTATCAAATTTTTATCCTTAGATAAACCCTCTAATTATTTTTATCCATTAAATTTTACTATTTTTTCAACTACCCATGAAATCCAAGGGGCCAACTATCATCTCAACCATACATCTTTTAATTCAATGATTAAAAATTTAATAGCACTAATGACGTGATACTATTAATAGTATTCCAGCCTAACTATATATATATATATATATATATATATATATATATATATATATATATATATATATATATATAATTTATTTATATTTTGATGAGAGAGAGAGAGATATGTGGTGCCGATCTAGGGCCTGGGTCCTGGTTTAGACTCTTTAGAGTAAGGGGAGAGAGGCACGTAGCAACGTAGGACTCCACATGTCGTGCCGTCGCAGCGACCACGAGTGCAAGAGATATATATTTTTTTAAATAATGTTATTCATATATTTATATTTAGATATATGCATTTTATTTATTTTAAAATTTAAAATAATTAATAAATTTTATTTGTTTTGAAATAAATAAAATATATATATATATATATATATATATATATATATATATATATATATATATATATATATTATTTGAAATGTATAATTTAAAAAAAAAAAAAAAAAATCGGTCCACTCCTCTGGATCGTTTGTTTCGTGGTCAACAGCGGATGTGGTTGGAAAATTTCCGTGCGTACCCAACGGAAGAAGGTGTGAGGAAATTTGGAGAAAAATTTCCGCGAGGTAGTTCCAACCCAATTTTATAGATTCAATCCAATATCTAAATTTATGACATTTAATATAAGTATATATTATATTAATTTTAAAAGTTTTTTATTTACGGCCTTTTGAACCCACTTCGGCCCGCATGGACCATGTTGCGCACCATGGATGTCTGAAGCTTTGGCATGACAGTGCACATCATCATGCTAACTATCTGTTTCATCACATCAACCGTACGTTACATTAAGTGATAAAAAATTGAATGATTGGTATAAAATTTGAAAATCTAATTATTTCATATTTTCAGTTAAATTTAATTTTTTAAAAAATTAAACTAGACGGTAATATGCTATTTTTTTTTCTAAAAAAAAAACTAAAAATAAAACTATCTATTTCATTAACTGTTCTTATACTTACTCAGCATCTTTTACCTTCAGTAAAAAAAAAAAAAAAGAAAAAAAAAAAAGAAGAATTAAAGACAAACAGATAATTAGTTAACTATAATATATAAAATATATATTAATTTTTTGAATTGAATATTAATCATTGTTGCTTGAGTTGGGGGAGCAGCTTCTGCAACGTTTTCACTAACCCTCTCTTATTGATCTTCGGAGGATGCTATACATACATTCTATTTTGGGGTATATAATATACATTCCACTCATTCAATGATGAAATTTTTTTTACTGATTATTTCGATATTATCAATAAAACTCACCCATTCTTGAATGAGTGAAGTGTAAGATATATATCCATTTAAAAGTGTAAAAGAGTATTTTCCTTGATCTTCGCTTTTCTTCTCTGCCCGTAATTTTAAATAATGCATGAATTAGGTTGTACGTCTTACCTTTCTTTGCCATAATTTAACAAAAATGTCACTACTCTTTACTCAACAGTCAAAATGCATGCATGTGTTTATACAACAAAATTCATCTTTACATATTGAAATTATTTGCTCCTTTAAAAATTCACGCGCGCGAGAATAATTTCACATATTAAGTGCATGGGATGAGCATTATTTCTTCTAAGTTGCTAATAATAATAATAATAATAATAATAAGTTTTTATCATGAATTAAGGGAAAACATTACAATGCTTCATCTCCACAAGTTAGGAGTGACAACGAGTACATGATTTTCAATTATAGTCCGGTTGTTTGGTGGCTGTGAGTGGACTTGGAGGTACTAGTGCTACGGATTTGGATGCTTCCCATAATAGATTAATTAGAATCTGACCTAATCCGGATTCGAATTTGACGTCCCATTGACTCGTCACCTTCGTCGGCCTATAAGTTTATAAAAAAAGTTTAGATTGTTTAATTTTATTATTGTGATTAGAAGTTAATGAATATTTTTTTTTTACCATTTTGCTTGCTGAAATATATACTTTGAGGCTTCGTTTGGAAGCGGTATAAAGGGGGGATATCCCCCCTTTATACCCAAACGATTTGGGGATATCCCCGTTTGGGGATATCTCAGCCAAACAGGAATATCCCCAAAACCCACCCTGGGATATTCCCAATCCATCCTCCCACCCATGGAATACCACACTCTCTCTCTCCTCCCCCTCCGCCCGTGATCCTTCCCCTTTCTCTCCCCCCGAGGCTCCTTCCTCACCATTTCGAATCTTCATCACCTTGTCTCCTTCTCCCCTGCTCCAGATCTGTGTAACCCTCCCCAACCCCCCCCAAGGTTTAAACCACTCCCTCTCCTCCCTTTCTCGTCCCCGGTCGCCGCTCCCGATCAACGTGGGCTCCCCGGTCGCCGCTCCCGATCAACGTGGGCTCCCCGGTCGCCGCTACCGTTCTTCGTGGGCTCCCGGTCGCCGCTCCCGATCTTCGTGGGCTCCCCGGTCGCCGCTCCCGATCTTCGTGGCCTCCCCGGTGACCGCTCCCGATCTACGTGGGCTCCCCGGCCGCCGCTCCATTTCTTCGTGGGGTCCCCGGTCGCCGCTCCCGATCTTCGTGGGTTCCCCCCTCGCCGCTCCCGATCTTCGTGGGCTCCCCCCTCGCCGCTCCGGATCTTCGTGGGCTCCCCCCTCGCCGCTCCCGATCTTCGTGGGCTCCCCCCTCGCCGCTCCGGATCTTCGTGGGCTCCCCCCTCGCCGCTCCCGATCTTCGTGGGCTCCCCCCTCGCCGCTCCCGATTTTCGTGGGCTCCCCGCTCGCCCGTGATCATTGCCCTTTCTCTCCTCCCCCTCCGCCCGTGATCATAGCCCGTTCTCTCCCCCCGAGGCTCCTTCCTCACCATTTCGAATCCTTCATCACCTTGTCTCCTTCTCCCCTGCTCCAGATCTGTGTAACCCTCCCCCCCCCCAAGGTTTAAACCACTCCCTCTCCTCCCTCTCTCGTCCCCGGTCACCGCTCCCGATCTACGTGGGCTCCCCGGTCGCCGCTCCCTTTCTTCGTGGGGTCCCCGGTCGCCGCTCCCGATCTTCGTGGGCTCCCCGGTCGCCGCTCCCGATCTTCGTGGGTTCCCCGGTCGCCGCTCCCGATCTTCGTGGGTACCCCCATCGCCGCCCCCGATCTTCGTGGGTACCCCCATCGCCGCCCCCGATCTTCGTGTGTGCTCGGACCTCCCGATCTGTGTGTGCTCCCCGATCCCGATCTGTGTGTGTGCTCTCCGCTCCCATTCGATTGTTGTGTGGTGCCGATCTCTGTGAGGCCCCGGACCCGATCTCTGTGTGCTCCCCGCTCGGACCTCCCGATCTCTGTGTGCTTATACATTGCTCTGTGCTCCCGAGCTCTTGGTGCTCCCCGCACCCTGTTCCCGATCTGTGTGCTTGTGATTGGTGACAACTAGGTGTTGTGTGATCTCCCCGGTCCCGATCTGTCTGTGCATGTGTAAGCAGTGTGCTTGACTGCTTATTCATTCTTGCTCCCTGTGCCAAAGGTTCCCCGAGGTTATCTCTGCACGGTCCTTTTATTCTCGGTTGCTCTGTCCCTCTAACGAGGTATCACTCTCTGCCATCAAAGGTGCATTCCTTACCTTCTTTTTAATATGGTTCAGCTTTTACTGGATAAATTGCGTAGATGCCTTTGATGTTAAAATGACTATGCTATGGTATCATTTGGTCGATGTGTTTTGATAGCTGCGGCATATATATGTTTCATCGGTTATGAGTTGGTGATGAAAATATAAAATAATGGCGATGATGATGGTGACCATAGGCATTTGATGGATGGCATGGATTTTGAATCCACTGCAACCCCATGCTTGTTGGAAACTAGTTGAGCCCGTGTACATATAAAGGCGATGATGACGGTTGCCAAATGGGTTTGAAGGATGGCATGGATTTAGAATCCACTGCAACCCCACACATATTGGAAACCAAATGAGCCCTTGTACATAATAACCCACAATTTCCATATTTGGGTAAATGACAAACTTTTTTGCCGATATTTATCTTTACTTTTATGTGTAAACCGCCAACTTTTTATTCTAAATACTTTTATTATGTATTTCTCTATTTACCTTGCAAATTATGATATTCCATCCCCTTTTATGCAAGTATTAATATGGTCTGCATCACTTGTCTTCCAACTTGAATGTCAATTATATTATTCGTTTTAGGGTAATGCCAAAAAGATTGGAAATATAATGTGTTATGCCAAAATATATAAAGTAGATCATACATTATGTACAGATGCGTCCTTTCAAGAAGGTGGTCAAGGCCGGTCAATCTAGCCGTTCTAACTTGGGCAACATCCAAGACAGTACCTTTCCAAATGAGGGTGCTAGTGGTTCTCGCGCACAAAAGTCGGCCCGAACACCAAACTGGACGGAGGCATTGGATGCATGTTTCTTATCGTTGTTGACTGAGGAACACACTCTCGGCAACAACGTTAATGGATCATTCACTAACCTCGCGTGGGTTAGGGTTGTATCGGAATTAAATACTCGAAATGGTTTAAACCTTAACAAGGAGCAGGTGAAGAATAGGATGAAGGTGTTGAAGCGCACCTTTGCGTTGTACCATTGCTTGGCCAACAAGAGTGGTTGGGGATGGGATTTTATCCGCCACATTCCCACGGCAGGCGATAGTTGTGACTGGGATAACGTGATCTTGGTAACGTGATATAATTGACCTTTCATTATAATTTTTTCATCTTGATTACCCTTACTAATATAATTAACGTACGTCCAGGAAAATCCAGCGTATGCGAAATGTAGGGATAGGCCATTTCCTTTGTATCAGGAGATGGAGTTTCTAACTCAAAAGACTACCGCAACCGGTGCATTTAGCTTTTCTTCACTCCATCCAGCCACTACAACAATAGTTAGCTCCTCCTCATCATCACCTGGTGAGGATGATAGAAACATAGATCCAAGATTTTCAGAATTACATCTCTTACCATTTCAATTTGAAGCAGGGTCCTCAGGGCCAAATATTAATGAATTCATGGAAAGTCCACCACTCGAAAGGTCACCTAGCCCTGGCATTCGAAACAAGACCACTAGTGGGTCGGGGTACAGCTCCGCAGGGAAAAGGCAGCGTTCCCCAGTACCCGAGCCTAGCCAACGGACCAACCGTCCGTCAACTGGCGGTCGTAGGAAAAAAACTGAGGGCATAACTCAATGCGTCGAGCAGATGCTTCAGCTGGGCAAAGAAAAATTAGATTTGGTGAGGCATATGTATGATAAGGATACAGAAGGACGAGCACCCATTCCTCCCATCGACGTTTGTTTGCAGCGCCTATATAAAATGCAGGGGCTCAATGATGACCAGGTCTTGGCTGCCGCTGACGCTTTCAAGGATTTGCAAAATCGTCAAATTTTCATGTCAATGAATGACGATCTTGCTTTCAAGTGGGCACAGCGGCAGATAGCAAAAGATATTCATATGTACCGACAATTTTTTCCTGGTCCTTAGCGGATATATATAAAATCTGTTTGTAATTTTAGAACTTTAACTACTAGCTTTGTAATAATTGGTATCGAAACTTTCGGCACATTTTAGTATATGTTTTGTAATATATTATCCAGCTTGTGGGTTTTCCTCTTAAATGATTGTTTGAAGCCAACTATACATGTTAACTAATGTCTACTTAGTATGATTATTCGCTAAATTGGTACAATATCGTTGCAGATATAATGGATGATTCGATTTACCACACTGAATGTTGCTCCCGCTTTGTTGCATTGTTGTTGACTATATTAGATGATGATGATGAGTTTTGGGGGGCTTTTCTACTGATGCTCATTCTTGAAGGATACCTCGATGATCTCGACATTTAAATTATGTAGTGTATTATTTTATTATGTATTTGCTTGCTGTAATCGGCGAGATGATTGTTTGAGATTAATTTAAATAAGTATTATATCATGTATGCGTACTATCAAAATTTGCTCACTATCATATATGAACGTGCAGTTGTAATGGATGATTCAATTTATCGACGTCTATTTTCCTCGGCATTCCATGCCACTTTGTTCGATATATTGGATGATGATGATGACTACTGGGTCCAACTATTAATTATGCTTATTGACGGAGGATGTATAGATGATACAAGTACTATTAGCAGACAACCATGTCGCACACGTCCATTTACGGGCCATCAATTTATTTGTGATATTCTGAATGGTCATCCAGAACGGGCGTACAATCATTTTAGAATGACGACACCTACATTCATTGCTCTCCGCGATGAGCTTGTTGGGAAGGGCCTTTTAAAAGGTACAAGGAATCTGACTGTTGACGAACAGTTGGGAATTTTCCTATATTGTATAGGACACGGTGTTGCAAATAGGGTGCTTGCTGAAACTTTTCAACATTCGGGGGAAACGATAAGTCGTCATTTTAATAATGTACTTCGGGCCATTTTGCAAATAAAAGATGATTATTTAACTATGCCGCCAAGTAATTGTGGAGTGCATTCAAGAATAAGTGGAAATCCAAATTTTCATCCGTTCAAGGTAACAGACAATATTTTTTCCGCACTAAATATGTAAATTTTCATTGCTGCATGGGTAATGTACTATCTTGTGACATTAACATATGTAGAATGCAATTGGGGCGGTGGATGGTACGCATATTCCGGTTATGGTAGAAAAGGATAAACAACCACCATTTCGTTGTCGCAAAGGATATACATCGCAAAATATGATGGCAGCTGTATCCTTTGATCATATGTTTTTTTATGTATGCACCGGTTGGGAAGGCTCTGCATCTGATATGCGGGTACTCAGATGGGCATGTGAAAGTGGAGGTTTTACAGTTCCTGAAGGTAAAATTTAAGGATTATGTTTTTTATTGCTATCTTCATTATTAATTGATTAAATAACTTATTACAAGTTGTATACCGTTCTGATATATATACAGGAAAATATTATCTGGTCGATTCCGGTTACGCGAATACCGATCGATTTCTGGCCCCGTATAGAGGCGAGCGTTACCATCTGAGTCAATTTGACAGTAACACACGTGGTCGTATACATCGTTCGCCGAAGGACTTGTATAATCATCGGCACGCCCAACTCAGAAATGTGGTAGAGAAGACATTTGGAATTTTGAAGAAGAGATTTAAAATATTAACTGTCGCTACACCTTTTCCTTATAGAGTGCAGTGTCAAATAGCAATGGCTTGTTGTGTGATACACAATTTTATTCGACGGCAACAAGGAGATGATAGATATTTTACCGAACCAGTAGAGCCAGAGCCTCCAGAGGTTGAGGTGGAAGCGACCACTACAAATTATAGTACAACTGAGTCACGGCGGGGTGACGACATTCGCACGAGTATTACCAATGAGTTGTGGAATAATAGAAGTTAGATAAATCATTGTAACTGACTAAAAGTTTGTAAATATTAGATGTACTGGTGTGATAGTATGTTAGTCGGCTTGTATTGCTTGTTTTCTTTGTTTATATGTAATGTTAAGTGGACTGTTAATTAAAAACTGTGATTTATCGGGTATGATGTAATTTCAAATATTATTGTGAGTTGGTTAGTGTTTGATGCTAATTTTCCTTTATTTAAAAATTATAATTTCCCTTTAGAATTTTCAATATTAATTAAATTTAATTAATATTTTAATCGTTGAAAAATTATAATTTTTAAATGTTAGAAATTATTTTTACGATAAATTTAAATTAAATAAAGTTTGATATAGTATATTGCAAATTAAATCGGACGTAAATCTAGTTATTAAAAATTAATAATATTTATAATTTATACAATTTTTATTAATTTTTTTCTTATTATAAAAAATATTTTAATTTTTTTAGCATGCCGGTAGAAGGGGCGTTTCCCTTCTTAAATATTATAAAAATATTGAACTTTTAAATTTTAAATATTATTAATTTTAATTCTTTTCTAATTTTATATTTAAAATAATCAGAAAATTTTAAATTTTATTTAAAATAATAATTTTATAATTTATAAAATATTTTAATAATTTTTTGAAATATTATTGTGACCGCGTCATTAAACCAAAAATAATTTTTTGAAATATTTTAATAAAATATTTTAATTAAATATACTATATAAGATTTTTTATAATTAATTAATTCTAATATATATTTTAATTATCACATCTTTAATTTACATAAAACAAAAGGTCACATCGTCATTAAACCAAAAAGTCAACTTTATACACCTTTTTCTCAAATCCCAATCCAAACACCTATTTTCTTATACCAGGTTTATCCCTCATTCCCAACCAAACACAATTTAGGTATATCCCAGGTATATCCCTTACTATATTCCTATACCTGGTATATCTCATTCCGGTATATCCCGCTTCCAAACGATACCTGAAAGTTCCTTCCGAGTTAATTATTTCACATAGCTAGGAATTATAACTCTTAAAAATAAGATGTTTTTTTCACTATGCAAAGTAGTGCTCTTAACTTTATCCCGTTAACTTGTTATGGGAAAGGAGAATCGGTGGGACACATTGTAATCCGAATATCTAGAGCGCCATTAATTTCTTTCCCTCTTGCAATTTTTGAATGCGAGGTGGGCAAGAGGAGGATCAACGGCTCTCTGGTGCCTGAAACGTGGACCCCACAAGTTCATTTTTGAATCACACTTAATTTACTCTTGTAGGCTTTTTTTCACTTTTTAAATTGTGTGCTTTAACAAGGTAAACAAGTATGAATCTTATCTAAAATTTATATATTTTATTTCAAATCAATTACATTTATTTATTTTTATTTTTTATTTTTTTTGAGAGAAAGATAGTATGTTACTCGCTTTGTTTATTTTGAAATAAATTTTGCTGAAAATACAAAGCAATTAGGCTTTGAATTCGAAAATCTCGAATATCAACCACTAAATCCTTTGTCACTTGTATTAGGAACGGTTGATTCAAGTTAATTACATCGTTATCCGAATTTAATGTTATTTTTACTTACTTTTCAACATAATATCATGTAATTTAATAAAACTTTTGTTAATTGATGTAAAAAATAAAGTTAAAATGTTTTGTTTTAACATTACTCATTTTCTCTACACTAGAGATTCATTATAGTAAATTTTAAAGTTTCAACTTAAACAATTCATTTTAACATTAATTATATATTATATTTGAAACGGGGCTTCCTGGATTGGGTTCTTGGGCATGGGATGAGTTTAGGCCCTTCAGAGGTCCTACGGGCCACGTCAGAAACAAAAAAAAAAAAAAAAAAAAAAAAAAGGCTCAGATTAGTAGCCCAAAAGAGGTAACGGTGCTAATCTGCGAGTCCGAGTGTGAACGCGAAACAAAATTCTACGTTAGATTTTCAAAAGATAGTAAACTCCAAACTGAAGTCCTTTTCGCCAGCTCGTACATCACGTCTCTCTCTCGCTCCGCTGTTCAAGAGATTTAGAAAAGAAAATAAAAATAAAATTATTTTTTCGAACGCATCCTCGCGCACATCACTTGAGCAGCAACACCAGTGTTGGTATCCTAGGCCATGCTTCCTTCGCCGGAACCCTAGATGCGCCACCGCCACCGCTTGAAGAGCTGGCCCGAGCTCTGGTTCGGAGACGCCCCCACCACCAAGCATGGCGTCATCAAGATGCAGCACCTCGGCGACCAAACCCTAACCCTGGATCGCCCCCCTGCCGCCGTAGACCTCACCGCGCTCCTCTCCGACGTCCTCCTCATCCGCATCCTCGCCGCGGTTCCTGACCCCCTCCGCGCCCCCGCCTCCCTCGTCTCCAAGCGCTGGCTCCGCCTCGCGGGGCGCCTCCGCCGCTCCCTCACCCTCCTCGAATGGCCCTTCCTCCACCGCCGCCTCCCCCTCCGCTTCCCCGACCTCACCGACCTTGACCTCGTCCCCGCCTCCTTCTCCTCCGCCTCCGCCTCCGTCTCCGCCGTTGTGCTCACCCGCGGCCCCGTCTCCGTCCCTGTCGAGCCCCACGCCGACCCTCCCGTCGGCAACCGTCGCTTCCTCCCCCCCGACGCCATCGATCGTGGTCTCGACGCCGTCTCACGGTGCTTCCCCGGACTCCGCAAGCTCTCCGTCGCCGCCCCAGCAGAATCCCAATCTGGCCTCATCGCCGTCGCCGATGGTTGCCCCACTCTCCAGGAGCTGGAGCTCCACCAATGCACCGATCTCGCCCTCCGCCCCATCTCCGCATTCAACAACCTCCAGATCCTCCGCCTTGTAGGCTCCGTCGAGGGTTTCTACGCTGGGCCTGGGGTCACCGACATCGGCCTCACCATCCTCGCCCACGGATGCAAGCGCCTCGTCAAGCTCGAGCTCGCCGGGTGCGAGGGGAGCTACGACGGGATCTCCGCAATCGGGCGGTGCTGCGCGATGCTCGAGGAGCTCACGATCTCCGACCACCGGATGGACGCCGGGTGGCTCGCAGGGCTCACCTTCTGCGCAAACCTCAAGACGCTGAGGTTGGTGGGGTGCCGGAGGATAGACAGTGATCCCGGCCCCATCGAGCATCTGGGGTCGTGCGCCGCCATCGAGCGGCTGCAGATGCAGCGGTGCCAGCTACGGGACAGGAGGAGCCTCCACGCCCTGTTCGTGGTGTGCGAGGCAGCAAGAGAGATTGTGTTTGAGAATTGCTGGGGCCTCGACAATGAGATGTTCAGCTCCGCGAGCATTTGCAGGTTTTTGAATTTTCCACTCAAGAAATATTCTATCTTAATTGATAATGACTGCTTGGTAAGGTTCAGGTTCTGATTGGATTGTCTAGATAGACATAATTGTCATGTGCAAGCTTAGCATTAAGAGGGGACAGTAGGGAAAAGAGGAATTTGTCATTTGTGTTCGCCCTTTTCTGGTGTCAAGATTTATATTTGTAGTTCATGGTGCTATGCTAAGAACAGTCTCATTGCTTGGCAATGTTAATCAGTCTTCCCTTTTCTTTGCTGTGATCATCATATCTTTTTTTTTTTTCGAAAAGATATAGAATAACTTAGAAGTTCCTAAGGTTATATTGACAATGTTTTCATAGGCATTCAACCGGACTCCAACCTTGTTTGGGATGTGTAATTTGGTCATTTATAAAGACTATCAGCATTTCATTTCAGTAGATATTCACATCCAGCAACATTCGGGAGCTTATTGTTCTTGTTCCTGTATAATAAGCTTACCTAGTTATAGCAATGTGGCTTAGGTAGTATTTGATATGTGCCTAAAGTCGAATAGAGTTGGGATGAGCAACCTGATTTCAAATTTCTATTATAAAACCTTTCAATTGTTTGTGACCTTGTAAAATTTTCCTAGAGAATGTCAAACTGGAAAATCATTGAGAACTGTTAAAAAGATGGGAATTTCTGCAAATAATGTCGTTTGAAAAATAAGTTGGCTAGCGAACATGTTTCTACTTAAGTACAGCTTATTATTTTGGTACTTGTATTATTGTATATATATCTTTTCTTGATGTTTATGTTGTTATATTTTGATTATAATTTCAAAGTTGAGCTATGAATGGTTGTTTACAGTTGATGTTGCTATATCATTGAATACTAGTGTCGGAGTTTGGAGAAGTTAATATCATAGTAGATCTTGGAAAAAGATGCGTTATTGTGAAGCAAATTGTATAATCTAGCCTGCTTTCTCTATTTGTTCGGTTTTTGTTTATGCTTCAGAATAGGCATTTTCACGTTCGTCACCAAATCGTTTGGGAAAAAAAAAATCTGTTACAAGTAACATAAAGTTACAAGTATTTTAGATGATGAATGACAGATGTGATCTTTGATTAAGTTTTCTCATCCATTTTTTTTGTATTTTATAGAAAGAGAGTTGCTGTTTTCAGCTAAGGTCCTATTTGGCCTTGTTGTGTACTGTTTGAGTAGTTTGAGTAGTGTCATTAAGAAAAGTGCTATGTTGAAAATTTCCCAATATCTTCTCTGTGCAACAGAAGTGGAAGATCCAAATTTGATCTTCTGGTTTGGGGCTAAGAATCACATTTTAGCTTCCCTTCCAGCAGAATCTTTGTTTGCCAACTACTAGAGATGACTACAATTGAAAGAACTTCATAGGCAAGGTCAAACAATCAGTAAGCATAGATCCTGCTCGGCCTTCATATTTCAGTCATAATTGTTTGTGCTGGTGCTTCTTGCATCATTTTCATCATCTTTTTTGTCTGGTCTCCACTTAAATATATTGCCCATTTGGCTTAGTTTCTGGAGACACATGAAAACAACTGCTAGATATTCGGCAATCAAAATATCTGGATATCTTTTACTGTGGCAATACGTTGAAATAAGTTTCTGGTCCAAAAGGCAGAACCTCCAATATGAAGCTTTTGCTTACACTAGGCTGCTACAGTGCAAAGTTGTAAAAGCTGTTAGTTCTTAAGACAGGCGTAATGTCTCTGATGAAGAGAGAATTTGGTAGTTATGAGGACTTTGTTGGCATGATCTATAATAGTACACAGAAATCAGTAATCTGTGAATTATAAAAAGGAGATTGGATTAGAATCAGTAAGGTACTTCACATCTTCCTATTGCTTTGTTCATAATTGTATAGTGACTTAATTTAGTTCACAAACAAATATATTAGAATGCAGATTGGGATGACATCACATTCCGTACAGTTAGATATATGAGAAATGAAAATCATGAACTTACTTCCTTTGCATGATCATGTTCAATGGCATACTATTTTTGCAATAAGCCAGCTGCTCTTGGAAATAGGAAACCAGCATAGAAGGGAAGAAACAAGGAAAATTCATCTGAAATTATCCGAAGGGGCTGTTTGGTTCAATGTTTGTAATATTCCTGGAATAACGTATATTTTATATTTGGCATGGCAAGTTCGTTACTAGCTTATCAAGCCACTTGGATTGGGAGATTGTTAAGAGCTTGTATATTCTTATTAATAAACTAGTAATGATTCCCATCAAGTATGGAAATAAGAATAACTCCTAATCCATGATAATCTAATATTTCCTACCATCTAGAAATCTACAATGATTTTACTATTTCACTGACATGTATTACAACTACACAACTTGAGTTGAATGGTAATAATTTGAATATTTTCAATAGAAAATATGTATGATTACAGGAATATTACGAACCGTGAACCAAACATGCCCTAGTGATAATCAAACTTTGTAATGAGTTGTACAAAATGAGTTGCATAAACCGTAATGCGATATTTCTTATTTCATCTATCTCCAGTACCATTGTGTACATATATTGTAGTAGAAGCTCTTTCCATCTCTTTTTTTGTCATGTATTTCCAAAGTTAATGCCCTCCAATGCTCCGAAATGAATTCATACTATATCTGCATTTGACTAACATTAACATACATTATTGGCTTCAGATAAAAACTGTGAAGCTTTTTTGTTGTCTTGTGTCGGTATTTCAAGATTGGATATATTTCACACTTTCCATTTTTCTCCACTGTTTAACTAGTATTATGTACAATGACATTTTGGTATTTATATTCGTTCAATCTGTTCTGGAAACCTTCTCATCAATGTTATTGGCTCTTTTGGCAGGAGGGTGAAGTTCCTCTCTTTAGAAAGCTGCTCACTATTGACAACAGAAGGTCTCGAATCTGTGATCTTGATGTGGAAGGATCTACAAAACCTCAAAGTAGTCTCATGCAATAACATTAAAAACGACGAAGTTAGCCCTGCTCTATCGAGCCTCTTCTCTGACCTCAAGGAGCTGAAGTGGAGACCAGATACCAAATCTCTTCTCGCAATGAGTCTTGCAGGGACTGGGATGGGGAAGAAGGGTGGTAGATTTTTCAAAAGGGTATGAAATCTCGCCTTCTGCAGTACACTACCCTTTGTTAGGTTAATATGGCCCCTGCTGTCAAACATTAATGTGTGATACCAGACTTTCCTTGCAGCGGATCATGCCAGGTCAACAGCGGCTAAAAGGTAAGGGAGAAGAAGATTCATCTAAATAGGCGAGCCGTGTAAGTGGCAATTCCTCTCACTGGCAAATGTTGTACGTTAAAGGTGTAAAGGTTCAAGTATTTAGGATTATACAGAACCAATATGCAATCCTATCATTGTCGTGCTTCACTCGGGTTATTTTGGATGGCCGAGAAGGTGCTTTTACGTGGTCTATTCATCATCTTATGCATGCCAATGGAGAATTGTTCATGTCATATTTATGCTAAGATTGCAAAGTCTATTCGCATTGGTACTAACTGTGACGCCTTTGCCTGTGGCATGCATGTATTGATCACAGGAAAGCAGAACAAGAATTTTTGCTTACATCACACAATCATCATTTTTTCCTCAGGTGAATGGTTAATATCTAGTAAACTGTACGAAGCTAATGTTTACTGCTTAGGTACAGAGATGAATTTGAAGATGTATTATTAACTTTGTTGTTGATTGCTTACGATTTACTTGGTAGCAGAGGGTCGTATAGTCTTCCCCATTTAATAGCTTGTTGAGCTCAATTTTCTGAGCCATGTAGAGGTATCTTGCGTTTACCCTCGGCAATTAGTACATGTATTATAGGTATCTATGAGTTGGATCAAACGTATAAATTCCAACCACTGGCTCAGTTCGGTATAGGAAATAAATTATTAGTATTGTATCACTTTAACACATAGCTTAGCCCAGAGCATAGCAGATAATAGTTCACCAATGTGACGAACCGAATGAACTGTCAACTAATTATGAATATATTCCAGAAAAATGATTTTAATTTGAACCAAATTGACAGACTAAAACCGCTTGGTTTTCCACAAGAAATTAAACTCTAGGCCTCCACTTAGAAGAGATTTTATCTCTCAACTCTCAAGAGGCTATGCTAAGTTGGATTATGCTTTATATATATATACACACACACGCAATTTTTGTTTGATCGACAGAGTTCACAGTGAAACTAAATAGCATTGTCCAATACATCATGCATTGCTGAGTCGTCACAACATACCTATCACCGAAATATAGAAGAATCAAGCAAAGCTAATCTGCAAAATTTAAGGCTTGGGACGATCTATGACAGAGTTGCTTAAGGTGGTGTTTGTTTTCGGCTAAAAAATATCTTTTTTAGAATAAAAATATTTATTTGAATTTACTCTGGCACAACAAAATACAAAAGTTTCCAAAACATCTTTGTGATTTCTACAGAAAAGAAAATGAAGACAGCTAGAGACTGCAGAGTAGAGTGACATTCCAACTTTCAGTCTGCAGTTTTCACAGGAAAAGAGAAAAGAAAAAAAAAAGCCTTTTTGACAAAATTTGTAAAACTCATTTTCCACGAAGAAGCATCTTCTGTATTGCCAATCACAATGCAAGTGTATAATATATATAAGTGAATCAAAGTGCATGATAAAATCGAATTGATAATATGATCACTATTACAGTGCAGATATAGTGATAACTGTTGCTATTTGAGAAATTGTAAAATCCAATGAAAGGGCAATATATCAAAAATTTATAAACCCAACATTTACTAGAGCTGAATAAATTTAAAAAAAAAAAAAAACACTCTTTCCCCATAAAATACTTCCAAGTAGTCCTACAAAAATTCATCCGCTTTCAACAGTAGAGAAAGACATCAGCAAGGTTTTCGGCTTATTGTCACCTTCGAACAGATAAACCCATCTCTAAATAGAACAAAAAAACAATTACATCAGAAAAAGAAGAGTTGATAATAAACAAGGTATACATAGAGAGACTCGTCTATCAAATATTTAAAAGCTACAGCTGAATGATTAACACAAAAATAAGAATGAAAAACCATTTGCAGTCTTTGTCATAGGGATTGTCAAACTAGAACTATTTTGCAATTACACAGCACTTCAACGACAAATATCGACCAGCCTTTAGAAACAGCAAAATGTTTCACGTACCATCATTTTCATCTGAGAAAAGGAGAATACTGTTACACTCTTAACCATATCATTGATGATCCCAAATATGCAGAAATTTCATCAAAGCTTCTTGTCATATGTAATAAATTTATTGAATTTCTAGATCTACTTGCCATTCAGAAATAATAACCAATTTTTTATTCTTCACGAGCAAAGTGAACATGTTGATGAATAACAATGAGTTGAAACTCAGATTGGCAAGGATAACTATTTTGTGCTCTAAAACTTTAAACTCTGTAACTAATGATAGTGTAGTCTCATTATTCAATCATTGCAAGAGAACAAATTAATCAACAGTCATATCTTACAGTCCTATAAAGAGAACAAATTAATCAACAGTCATATCTTAGAGTCCTATAATAAGTTTAATCCTATACTTCCCAAAACGCGTCAACCGGGCCAAAAAAAGTCCCTAATATCTACAGCATCCAGCGTCCATAGTAATTTTGCATTTAAGTTTACCCCCTCAATTTAGAAACACGTATCAGTAGAAACTTTAATCCAGAAAAACAACAGATTATGATGAGAAATTCATAATGCTATATGAAGAGTTTGATTATAATTCAAGAGAATAAGAGTTGACAGAAAGAGAAGAAGAGGAGAGAAAATATCATAGAACAAGAATACACAAGGATAACAAACACAACTAGCGACCCTAAAGGTGTTACATTAAGGCTAAATTTTTTAAAAAATAGAGGACAAATGGCAGCTCTGCAGTCAGGCTTAGAAAAACACACTTAACGTTGAAAGAACGAAACGAATTCCCAATTGTTTTCAATGTGATTAATTTGAACAAATTTCTTCTTCCATGGATAACCACAAAAGCTACAGATGTATAAGGTAATAGCTCATAGTCTAAGAGCAATCATACTTGAAGGTTCTCTGCAGCGCCAATATTTCTTTCAAGCAGTAGTAAATTCATGTGCCTGCAGAAACCAAGTACCTTAAATTGGATTTCGTGCATAGAATAAATTGTTTGTGTACTTATTATCTCCTAGAAAAAGAGAAAAAAAAAAACGATAAAGGATCACTAGATAAAAAAGAAGAGATCTAACTTGACTGGACAGCATGTTAAACAAATCAAGGTTGAATGAGACAAAATTTGAATCACATCAGAGATAGATTCATGTGTAAATTGTCCGCCTAGGGGAGATGAACATCAGATAAGTGTCATAGTTATCCCCAAAGAAAGGTTTCAACAAAAGTAATGATACAAGAAATCTTGACAACAGAGCCCCAAAAGCATTGTTTACACAAAGTATACATATAAAATAGCAGAATATTAACATAAATTTTTACATAGCTATCTTGGAATTTTAGGTAAATCAACACATGCAATACAAAGAATTTTTTTTAAAAAAATGAGGAAAACGGAAAATCCTTAACAGCTCAGATGAATATCCTACCAAAATTCTCATATCATAATCATAACCAAATGAATCGAGAACGTAAAACATGACAACTTTAGTTGACACATAAAACAAATGATACTCTACATCATGGAGAATTAGCCAAATTATTGGAACAAAAGACCAAAGATTTATCTATTTATGTGTTATATGTTTTAGTGCGAGACGGAAATGATTGTTCATTACCTAAGTAATTAACTGATATAAAAGAATGTCATATTTCCAGATAAAATGGCATAAAATGATCGAGCGCACTCTAAAACTTCACAACAATGTCTACTATCATGATCTGAAGAATTCTGAATTTCAAATTTGAGCATGGAAAGCATCAAGGTTGATTGACATCATTTGAAACCTCAGTCATAAACTATCACGGATTGGTTCAAATCTCACAACTGAGAACTAAAACCCAAAATTCTTAAAATATCTCATAAAAGGGATCCTGTGACCAACTCAGTTTACCAACCTATTAATGACTCAAAAATCAAAGCAATTAATCCACCAGGCGGCGACAATCTAAAAGTGTTTTCAAATCAAACTGCCACACAAAGATATAGATTCCACTCCGATCGAACCCTAAACAAGAAGCACGCGCAACCAAAGAGATGGGATCAAAGCTACTCACGACATAACAACAACATCGTTAAAGTCCGGGATAGGTGCGACAGAGGATACCCTGTGAGAGCGCTCTGCAGCTCCGCGAGTTCGTGCTCAGCCGCGACGTCAACCGCGCCGCCGCCACCGCGCTGTGGAGAGGGAACAGCGATGAGCCGCCGCAGCTCCCCAGCTCCACCGGCGTCCTTCGTCGAGATCACACATACAAAACCCAGAAATTAGCCCTAGAAACTCAAAAACGAAGAAAAAAAAAAACTCTCAGAAGAAGAAGACGAATCAAACCTAGAGACGAACGCGACGCGGCGGATTCGCGAAGAGCCAGAGGCGGAGGTGGAGGGGGATGGGGCGGGGACGGAGAAGGATCGCGCAGCGGCGGAGTTGGCATTGGACGCGCGAGAACGGATCGAAGAGGAGGAGATGCGAGCCACGGCTCTTACGAAGGTGGACGCCATTGGAGGAGGAGGGAAAATGAGAGAACGAGGCTAGGGTTTGGGTTTGGGTTAGGGTTTGGAAGAAGGGAGGGTGGAAGAGATAAACCGGCGGGGTTTAGGGTTTCACGAGGCCCCCACGGGGTCGTCGGTTCGGGTCCCGTTCGGACCAAAATTGGCCCGCACAACACTACAGGCCTAAGCCCATTCAACAAGACAAAAGGTCCAGCCCATTAGGCCTTTTTGGCTCAATAGACCTATTCGGCTCAGATATAGGCCTATTGGGCCAATGTTTCTGTAAGATTATCTTACATTTGAATGAAAATAAAAAAAAATCAAATCAAATCGCATCATCCTTTTCTTTTCTCTTAAATAAAAAGAAACAAAAAAAAAAAAAAAAAAAAAACAACTATCAGAAATGTACTATTTTGTTTAACATCATACTCCATGTTGCTTGAACTGTTACATATTGACTTCGAGCCCTCTCCGTATGAACTGGTATGCATTAGAAATACAAATTAAATATTTACTTTTACTTAAACTAAAGACGAAGAAATACTAATTTAAATATTTAATAATTTTTGCAAGAGAAATTTAGAAATGGAGATAAATCAAGTCAACTCACTATCTCACTACATGAGCAGTAAATGTGTGATTAAAAAAAAAAAAGAAAAAGTTTGTGGGCATATATTACTTAACTAGCAAGATTAATTATTGTCAAAAGTTTTACAATACTACATGTTTAAGCATATCTACCAAATGAGATCGAGCTCTCTATATATATTTAATACATTTTTTAGTCCTCCATAATCCCTCATCATAGGGACTGTTTTCTATATTCCCAACTGAGTTTTCTTGGAGCTTTACTTTAATATCACTTAATCGAGCTAATTATTTATAATCTACAGCTGATTTTGTCAATGCATTACACAAATCGTACATACGACGTGTGAGAAAATGAGGTACGCTTGATGCAGATCTAGCGCCGAAGGGATAGCAACTTTATGTCACTTGTACTACAATGGAGATCGAAAACTTTCAACCTATTATAATAATTTTTCTAAAAATATAATACAAATAATATATAATTTTACAACACTACACTTTACAGTAAAACTAAACTAAATAGGCTAGCTTTTAGTTTTAGCTGTTAGTTACAGCAAGATAGAACAAAAAAGATCGCCAGGTGCTTCCTTAAAAGAAAACATCATTTTTTTATTTTTTTCGTGAAATATATAAACTAATCGACTTGAATAAAAGGAATATAGTAATTAAGTAAACTCTTTTTGGTTCATTTAATCATAATAAATTTGTTGATAAAAGAAATCTGGCAAAGAAAAGCTTTGGAGATTTGAACTGTCTCTATAGATATATATATACTCTCCTTAATTTTAGAATATATTTAAATTTTAATCACATTAATCTGAATTTTCAGGAGTACTATTCAAAAATAGCTGTGTGTCTTCCTTTGACAACTTATGCCATCAAAACTCGATGCTTTATTTCTGTTTCATATGATGTTTTACGTACTCACAATAGTAAATTAGTTACGTGAAATTAATCCCGCGAATTTTGATAACTATATATAAACCTGTGAAGGACATGCATGCATGGTTCCCTCGTCCCTTTTAAGAGAAAATGTATACAAAATCACGATAATTACACTGTGATTACGTATAGAGTACTCAAAACTAATCTGAATGGCCAAATGATACGTTGAAGTACTAGTATTGACATAACTTTGTTCCTAGGTACCAATTCAGTTCCACAACTAACAACCTGATTGGAATCACTAGTTAAATGCGGATCGAACTTGCAAACTAGCATTCTTGAATTCCTTGTTTGAAATAAGTATCAATGAAATTTCTTTTACGAGCCATGTGTTTTTATTTTTTGAAAAGTTCTCCACGCGCCCTGTAACAAAAGTTAAATCAGGAAGATGAATTGTGGAATTCAATCTAATGCTACTCATTTCAAACAAAGGAAGTTAATCCTAAGTCTAAATCAATTGATGTATATGTAATATCAAATAAAAATTTTAGATCGTATCTTCTGTCATGATTTTTAATTTTTCTAAAATACGCTGCAAATGTTTCGTGTATATTCTCTTATTTCGGGAGATGGAATCGTCATGAGAAAATTCGAATTAGAACTAGACCGGGACTCTCGTTATGCATATATATAACCTAATTAAAGTATGTTTTAATCATGTCCGTCCATCAATAACGTATCTAGATACATTCTAACTGATTGGATTGACTGTATCTTTAAAGATCGTTTTAAATAAATCACATGGGCCACATCCAACAATATATAGTTCTGACAAATCAATTCGATATCATCTTAAAGTAACAATATTTAATTATTTGACCTATTTTCACATACTAATTTTTCAATCACTTACTATTAATCAGCTGGTTATTTGAATATTTAGAATATTTAGAATTTTTGCTACAACGGAGAGTCGAATATGTTTTGGAGCCCCAAACAAATATCTATATTCTATATTCAAAATTAAGTTAGGGATATTTTTTACAAATTTCGCTATTAGCGACTGAAGATGAAGTGCGAAGCGATATTTTAAATTTTAAAAATATTTAAAAATATCGTATAGTCTATATATTTTTAAAATGGTTTCACTTAATAAAACTTAGTCTCATCACTTGATTGACCTGACTAAAGTGTATAAAAATTTTACTCGTAACATTTCGTTACTAAATGTACCTAATAGAAGTGGCTATAGATTTGATAGTTTCAGATTCGCCAAATTAAATTCCCGAGAATCACCAGAAATATTATTATTATTATTATTTTAATACAGTGGAAAGCATGTTGGCTTGGGTGGAGGATAAGCCCTAGATATATAGTTAGTGATGGAAAGAAAGTGAGCACATATATAGTCCTGTTGTGAACTGACACACCTTGTCCCAGGCAGTGGAGGGAGACAGCATTCCTAAATTTTGAGATATTAGGAAAGGGGCAGTACTGAAAAAGAAAAAAGATTTTTTTAAAAAAAAAAACCAAACCCCTACATTTATTGTTTCCCCGCAGAACACGTCGACCCAAGTACTGAAGCTGCTCAGTGCAAACGACAAGAGCTCTCACCTGTAAATGGTCCTTCTCCCTGCCCTGACCCCTGGGGAAAGTTGTATATTCGGTACACTCGGTCCACCATTTTGGCATGAACTGCAGCTTCTCTGGCCCTGCTTCATTCTGGTTGGCTCGTTAATTCTGTTCATCTTAAATAAAGAGTTTGGTAAGTAAAGAAACCGCTTTGAAACTTATGTTGCAGTGAGACGACTAAAATAAAAATTTAAAAACTTGGTAAATTTTACAAATATTTTATTATAGAGCTTTATATATAAAAGCAATATTCAGCCACCAATTCATCAGATAATATTATAGGACTATTTAGCTTTCCTATGTAATATAGCATTGTTTGTTGAAATGTTGATTGAATAATATATATATATATATATATATATATATATATATATCATAAAACTCTAGTAACTAATTTCTAGAGTTCGTATTATTATTATTATTATTATTATTATTTGAGAGAGAAAGGTACGTAGTATGTTAGTGTTTCGTTTAATTTTTTAAAAAATAAATTTAGCTAAAAATAATTTTGAATTCAAAATTTTAAATATCAATCATCAAATTATTTACCATTTACGTACGGAACGATGGATTTTATCAAATATTTTATTAAACTTGTACTTAGTGGTGAAGGTAAAAGTGTCTTGTTGATGATGTGGCCACACAGTATTTCACATCTCCATGGCCACGAGATAAGAATGGGGAGCGTGGTACCGCAAAGAATGGGGCACCACAAAATGGACACATAATGGCCCCTTAGAATTGTTTGGAAAGGCCGAGTAAGTGGTCCTCGTACACACGCACAGCATACTTTCCCTTCCTCCGATGTATCTTTTTTCTGTGTCTCACAAGCCCATGTTACCGGGCGCATTCTTTATTATTATTACTACTACTACTACTACTGTTGTTATTTTTATTGTTGATGTTAATATTTGGAGTCTCAGAACCAAGCATGTTTACTTTAATGTCTCCAACTTTTCTTCTAAAAAGACCCTTTGGATAATGATGGGGGTTTAGAACTTCCTCGGAGCGGTGATATTTATATATAGTTATAAACTTTATCAAGATGACTTATATAAACAGGTTTAGTGCTCCTAATCTATTAGTACGTGGGAGTCAGAGAGAGAAATTTATAATTTTTGTGAAGTAAAAAAATTATTCTCTGAATAATTATGAGTGAGAGGTAGAGTAAATAATCACGCGACGTTGTTGCCAAAATAAATATCAACACCAAAAAAATATTTCAAAGTTATGAGAGATCCACCAAAACAGAACCCTATTCCCTACATCCATTTAATCCCCAACCTTTTTTGCTTTGAGAGGACAATGTATTAGGAAAGTCTCCAACTAAGATAAAGTGTTTCTTTTCCACGTACGTGTCAGTAAATTCTATAATATTTTAATTAGTAGGAGTACATAAATCGATTGTATTTTTTAATATCCTAAATGCTAAAATACAAGCAACATATGCAAATCACATTATGGAGGACGACCTGCAGCAGTAGTCATTTGGAAAACAACGATCATGCACAGATGTCGCTGTCAAAAGACCTCTCAAGGGGTCAATCCAATGTTGTTGAGCTTTCCTTTCCTTAATATATATATATATATAATAGTGGACTAAATAGTACTTATCCTCTAAGAATAATAATAATAATAATAATAACAACAACAACTAGGAAATTAGCTCCCCTATACCCTTATCTAATAGAGACTCGTCGTGTCGAACTCATCCCAACACCCCTTCTTTAGCCCCACCGAAAGAGAAATGCTGAGTCTACGATAAAAAAAAAAAAAAAAAAAAAAAAAAAAGTCATAATAAGCATGACAATTACTAAGTCAATAATTTTAAAGATTTAGACATTTTTTTTCTTATTTTAGTATAAAAAATACGTTAGGACTAATACAGTAAGCATAATTGTAAATCTTGCATGGCCTCCGCTGAAATATCTAGTTTGGCTAATATACTAATTATTCAATGTTGTTACAGCATGTAAGCATTTCCACATAAAGAAATCGGAGCAGCAAAAAATGGAGCCTTCAAATTCGCTTTATGTTAGTGGTCGATCTCTACGAACTTTTAAAAAGCCAAAAGATCAGATTGTTTTGAATATAAAATCTTAGTCAATACTGATCAATGTATAGTGATTGTGCAGTGGGTTCAAACGTAGGGCGGGAATCTAATATTGAATCCCACATTTTTCAAATGAGCTCAGTAATGTTGCTAAAACCTAATTAATTAGGAGGCCCTATATTTAAATTAACCATTTTTTGTGGGGTGGAGTAGCTAGGATGCATGCAAGCTATATAATTAGGGTACCATTAAATCGGAGAAATGCAACATGCTGAATCATTTAGAGCCATGAGAACCTATCTATATAGAGGGAGAGAGATCAATAGAGTTTATATATTTTTAAAAGCACAAGTACAACTATACTTGTGAATTTTTTATCATTAAATTTGTATTGAGATTTATAATATTGTAAAGTCAAAAAAAGAAAGATAAAGAAATAATACAATAATATAGATCTCAATATAAATTTAATGGTAAAAATTCATAAGTATAGTTGGAATTATACTTTTGAAAGTATATAAACTTACTATATATATATATATATATATATATAGAGAGAGAGAGAGAGAGAGAGAGAGAGAGAGTAGAGCTTATATGCTTTTAAAAGCACAAGTCCATCCAAATTTGTGAATTTTTTATCATTAAATTTGTATTTAGATTTCTGTTTTTTACTTTATCTTTCTCTCTCTTTAGTTGACTTTACAAAAATATAAATTTCAATACAAATCAATGGTAAAAAATTCACAAGTATGGATGGGCTTGTTCTTTTAAAAGCATATAAGTTCTACTCTATATATATAGAAGCCGACTGGATTACTATCGATAGCACCAAACAATTAGTGCTACCAAGTTTCCAACCCTTGCATAAAAGAATATGCACTTAAGATTATAGTGGTCTCCTAAAATATTTACTATTAATTCAACCAACCACCCACTAAACACTAGGGGACCACTGTCATCCAAACCGCATATCTCTTAATCCAAAGAGTAAAAAATTGGTAGCACCAATGATTTGGTATTATCGATAGTATTCGAGACTAGTTCTATATATATATATATATATATATATATATATATATATATAGTAGAGCTTATATACTTTCAAAAGTATAAGCTCATTTATGCTTGTAATTTTTTTACCATATAATCTGTATTAGAATTTGTATAATTGTACTTTCTTTTTCTTTTCTTAAATATTTTTACAATAATATGGATCCCAATACAAATTATATAGTAAAAAATTCACAAGCATATCAACCCTTCCTAGCGCAAATGGCAAAGGGCTTGGTGTTTGATACCCGAGTTTAAAGCCTAACTAGTTGCTTCATATTTTCAACTAAGTTTATTTCAAAAATAAATGAAACGGAGACAGCATGCTACCTTTCTCTAAAAAAAATTCACAAATATAAATAAATTTATATTTTTAAAAATATATAAGCCCTACTATATATATATATATATATATATATATATATATATATATATATATATATATATATATATATATATATATATATGAGTAGAGCTTATATGCTTTTAAAAGTACAAACACATCCATGTGAATTTTTTTATCATTGGATTTGTATTGAGATTTGTGTTTTTTATTTTTTTCTTTCTTTCTCTTTAGTTGAATTTACAATAACACAAATCCCAATACAAATCCAATGATAAAAAATTCACAGTATAAATTGTCTTGTACTTTTAAAAATATATATAAGCTCTACTATGTATATATATAATGTTCATTAGATCACTGATTACCTCGTTGTCTTGAAGAAATTTCATTGCAATTGCTTGTTTGTGAATGCGGAGAAAGTTATTTGTCTCCTTAAGAGCCCCCTCTAGCTTTTTTAATTTTGAGAGGATTAATTGAGTATAATTATCAACTAGCTATAACATTTGCCATTTAGTTCAAATAAATTAATTATTTGATGTACATGTTGTACATAACTAGCTGCATGTGTTTAATGTCAAATCTCAATTACACTACAATAAAATTATATTATAATAATATTTTTAAATATTATTAAAAATTTTAAAAAATACTGTTGATAAAAATATCGACACTTTTTCTAAATATCGCTATATGTGCAGTCGTTTGGGTGTATAGAAATATATTATTACAAAGTATTCTAAAAATGTATTCCTATAATTTAATTTTGGTTATAAATTGATACTTGCATAAAAGTATTTCAAAAATATATTTCTATAATCTAATTTTATTGTCGTGCAATAATCTAATATACTAATATGAAAAAAAAAAAAAAAAAAAAAAAATAAATTTGAACGCTATATAAGAACCAAATAGCACTAGTTTGGGTTTGAATATTTTAGCTCATGTAACTAGGCCCATCGTTTATTTTTAAATCATGCAATTAATCATTTAGTTTGGTTTTAAGAAACTGATCATTTCAAAGATTGCTGTCACAGGATTAATTAATATCTATGCTATATATATATATATATATATATATATATATATATATATATATATATATATATATATATATATATATATATATGGTGTCAATCGAACCGAACCAACCGAAACAAAGTGAGTGCACCCATTTGAAAAAGTGTGCGCAGGTGCGGGCATATATATAGAGCAACCATCTTAGAATTAACAATATAACTACTTTAAATATTTTAGAGTGTTGATGTATATAGTATATGAAACTAGTTATTTTACGAATGAATAATCATGATATGTTTGAATAGCTCCCATTAGTGTATATAGCTTTTAAAAGGCAAAAACAGTGCTACAAGGTAAACTTGTGGTGCTCATAGGACTGCTTATGCCCCTTGTTGCCCCTCCCGGAGAGGATCCTGTCTCTTCACTGAAACCCCACACAACGTATGTGTAACCAATATACTGGAAACAACCTATGTAGGGTAGGGCCTATATTGTTCATACACAAATAAGACCCCATAAATGTATGATCATCTCGATCTCTTTCCAACTCATCTACTCTCTTTCTCTCCCCACCAACAGGTATACGCACGCATGCACGCGGTTGACACCCAATAAAAAGTACCAACCCAAGGTATCTTAGCATGGACTTACACGTGCACAACATTAAGATTTTACTATTTTAGTCTTAAACATATATAAACTAATATTTTACTTTTATCTACCACTGAGGGTCTCTTTACATTGCCTACTTATTCTTGCTTCTCAGCTATTTAATCCTCCATTTAACACCCTGTACGCCTCTTCATTTTCTCCCCCTTCACCACCCCTTCCTCTCTCTCTCTCTCTCTCTCTCTCTCTCTCTCTCTCTCTCTCTCTCTCTCCCTCCCTAGTATAATAGGCATATCCTTAACCATGGTAGATACCAACATCGTATGCTCCATGTGCGGTGACATCGGCTTCCCCGAGAAGCTCTTCCAATGCATCCGATGCCGTTACCGCTCCCAACACTCGTATATATATATATATATATAATCATTCTTCACTTCTCTTCGATCATCATGTATATTCTTACATTCTTACCACAAAAAAAAGGTCTCATCCCAAAACTTATTCCTCCCTTTCTCCTTTCGGTATTTCACATGCAGCTACTGCACAAACTACTACAGTGACGAGCCATCGCAGGTTTGCGATTGGTGCCTCAGCGAGGAACGGGGCGGTCCAAAGCACGGCGGAAGCCATTCCAAGAAGCCAGGAGGCGTTCGAGAACCTTCAGCTTCTGCAGAGAAGCCCAAGGAAAGCATCGAAAGGGAGGAGATCGCGAGCGGCAGCCGCGTGAAGAGTGGGAGCGGCGCGTCTTCTTCGAAGGCGGCAGGGCGCAGGTACAAGCTTCTCAAGGATGTATTGTGTTAAGCTTCAATTAATCCTGCAATTTTTGTTAATTAATGTGCATATTAGCTGTAATTAGTGTAATTAGTGAGCTTCTGATCTCTATCATCATATGTGACTGTGATAATATTTATATATATATATATATATATATATATATATATATATATATATATATATTATATATATATTGTAAATGAAGGAAGAACTTTGTATAAGATTGTTATTTATATATAGTTATGCTATATTGTGTTTTATAATATATAAATAGTATAATGTCTATGATTTGCTATAGAAACTGTGCACTCCATTTTCGATTTATAATACAAATTGGAATGTTAACATTCTTCATATATTCTCTGATACATTGAAAACCTTTTATTGATTACACACATTCTTTGCTCTCTTTGTTAGCTCCTGATCTTAATTTATACATAAATAATTTGTACTTTGTACCTAGACCAAAGCACACCAATTTTGAGAGAGAGAGAGAGAGAGAGAGAGAGAGAGAGAGAGAGAGAGTGGCCGACAAGCACATGTTCCTCAACAACAATATTTTTAGTTTGTACATGCAAACTCTCTGTAATCTTCTAGACAAAATCATCGATGATTCCATAGTATTACAACTAAATTAAGAGTATTTTATTGCCCTATGAGTTGACCCTACCATGCAGCGTAGCTGTAGTCCTTTTGTAGGTGTCATGTAGCCAAAAAGACCAAACATCGGGTTCTTTGTAATTTCAAAGCGTGGTGTTACGTACAATTTGCAACAACCAATGCTATATAGCTAGGTTTATAACAACTCAATGGATATATTTATAACTTTAAAAAATATTTCACCGAAAAAAAAAAACCATATCACAACTTTATTATTTATTTTTCATTATTATGATTTAAAGTTAATTTATTCATAAATTATTTCATTCTTATTACCAACTATCCTTTTAAAAAAATTTATATCTCAACATGGCAATAAATACTTATAAGATACAATATTGTAGGAATTTTCCGTGTAACCTTCAAAACATCTATGACATTTTACTAATACTGGTTAAACAGATTAATTTCATTGGTTTTTATAATTATAATTCCTAATTCATTCACAAACTAGAGTATACTTATTGTCATGAATTATGTACCAGCTATATATCCAATTAAAATTTTTTACATCTCAACATGCATGGTAGTAAACATTTGTAAAATATAATGTCCTATACATAAGGCTACGATCATATATAATTAAAAGCTAGCACGAGTCGTCTATACCCACATTGAATAGTAACGGATAAGGGTGGCTCTCCAGGGTGGAATACTAAAGTAGGCCCTACATATAGGATTCGGTCCCATGCATTAACTCCATTGAATGCATGAGTGGCGTTATGGCCATGTTCATGGTACCTAAAAGAGCTAGATGATTTCCACGTTTACATGCCTATTTATTGTGTCAATTTCGTGAACAAATGGAAACCACCTATTCCTACTATTTCCATGAGTGTGTATATTTGTGTACACACACAAGAAAAAAGAGAGAGCATTCAATTCGTCAAGAATATTTATAGGTCATAAATTTCCCTGTAGGTGGAGCTGCATGAAAACAATGTCGATTTCAATTAGGTAGGCTTCTACCTTGATATGTTTTATTTGATGCTGACTACATGGCGCGAGTTTTTGTTCCTATTACCAATTAAGTAGAATAATGATAGGGAGAGCAGATGAGTGTCCAATATGAACTAATTCAAGTGATTGGTTTCTTGTGAGATATGTTGTTGAAGCTAATCATCATAGTATCATACAGTTTGGTTGTTGAACCTAATCATCATAGTATCATACAATTTGTGTAACATTTTTAATGATATACTGTTCGAAGCACCTCGAGCACCACATCCTTCTTGTATTCACTTCATCTTCTAAAGCGCAACATTTATTGATGAGTGGCAGTTTTCCTTAGCTTAGATATCAAAATAAATCTAATGTACGTTGGTTCGACAGAGTGAATATTGAAGTATGATATCTATATATATATATATATATATATATATATATATATATAGAATTAGGCTAGAATACTATCGATAGTACCAAGCCATTGGTGCTATCAAGTTTTTAGCCATTGGATGAAAAAATATGCGGTTGAGATTATAGTGGTCCCCTAGAATTTACTAGGTGGTTGGTTGAATAGTAAAAATCTTAGGGGATCACTATAATCCCAACCGCATATCTTTTAATCCAACGGCTGAAAACTTGATAGCACCAATTATTTGGTGCTATCGATAGTATTCTAGCCGTATTATATATATATATATATATATATATATATATATATATATATATATATATATATATATATATATATATATGTAAAATGGATATGGCTAGTAGGGTATCACTATAAAACAATCACAATAAAAATATTTTTTAGACGATGCTTGGAAAAAACATTCTTAAGTATTCCTACAGTATAGTAAAAATTGACGCTAAAAAAACATATAAATCTTTTATTGTATTAAATTGATTTATTAAATAATAAGTTTTATTATTATTTTAAATTTTTGGACGCTTTAAAGCGTCAGAATTTTAATAAATCATAACACTTTAAGGTAGCGTTTGGTTCGAGAATTAGTGAGAATTAGTAGTACCAGGTACAAGTATAAAATTGAGTATAAGGTAGGATAAAGTAAAAATAGTGTTTGGTTGGGATATAGTACCAGTATAAGAAAAATAGTGTTTGGTTGGGAATGAAGAATAAGAGGGATAAATAGTTGACTTGAGTAAAAAGACGTAAATGCCCTTTGACATTTTTATGTATGGGTAAAAGTTGGTAAATAATTAATGTATTATAACTTTTTAATTATGTTATTTGTAATAAATATGATTTAATTAATTAGAAAATATATAAAATTAGTGTTAATTTATTTGATGTAAAAAATTATTAATTTGATATAAAAATAATAATAAATATTTCTTGTAAGAAAAAATTCAATTTTTTGTGTTAAATAGTGTTAAATGTACTGCAAATTAATTTGTTTTAATATTAATTTTGTACTATTTAATATTTATTGTACTTATCTATTAATTAAAAAATATAATTGTATATAAATTCAGTGATAATTATCTAAATTTAATAATGGTTTAATTTATTGTAACATTACAAAAAATCCCACTGGTAATATATAATGTTTTAAAAAACTAATAACTAGTGTCAATTAATGATAAAATTACAGTTAATTTTTAAATTTATAAAATGAATATTAATTATTTATTTTGCATTGGAACGATGATGCGGTACAGGGACGAGGTTTTTTAGCCGGCGGCGACGATAATGCTACAGGGAAGGCCGAGAGGCGACGGCGACTACGATAATAAAAAGTAATTATTATTTATTTAATATAAAAAAAATACATAATTAATTTTATTTAGTGTTAAAATAATAATTAATTAAATACAAAAATCATGGAGGAGAGAGAATGAAAAGGGTTATAATGGAAGTGAGAGAGAGAGAGAGCTGAGGGTAAAGAGAGGATTTTTTTTTTTTTTTTGGTACCAGGGGGGGATACCTTGTTCGGGGTTGTACCGAACAAGGTGGAAAAATAGGAATCCCCCCCCCGTTCCATTATGTTTGGGTACAAGGGGGGGGATATCCCCCCTTGTACTCCAACCAAACAGAAGCTAAAACGTTAAAATATATTTTACCAACACTTGACATAAGTATCATTATATACGTGACAACTTTTCATTTGCTGGCGCTTTAACCAATGCTTTCAAATACGACACGAAACTATATGGAAATATTTTTAAGCATCATTAAGTATATAAAAAAAAAAAACATCCTTAAATATTAAATTTCTTGTAGTGTATGTTGCATGCGATGATCACTACAACAAAATTAGATTATAAAGACATATTTTTAAAACACTTTTATGCATGTGTCCAATCTATATCCAAAATTAGGTTGTAGGGACATATTTTTGGAATACTTTGTAATAATGTGATGCTATACACCCTATCGACTGCAAATATAGCGATATTTATGAAAAATATCGGTGTTTTTGCCAGCAGCATTTTTTTTATATATTTTAGGAACATTTAAAAATGTAGCTATAGTATAGTTTTGTTGTAGTGGATTGTATCATCGATGCACGAGGTGCAGTGATCTTTTCCTAGCTTTGAGAATTTAGTTTCATTTGAAACAGAGAGTATATGGTATAATTTTGGTAGTTTTCTCGTCAATTTTGCATTATTAAATAATAACTAATAGTGCAGTTACCTGTGCAATGCAGTGAATAGATAATATATATATATATATATATTAATGAGATATATTTTTATAAAATTTTAAATATTTTTTTTTAAAAAAATTATATCAAATTAATAATAAATTAATCCAAATTAATAACATATAGATAACTAATCTATATGTTTAAATTTAACAGTTCAAAACAAATAAAGACATTACATATCATCGCTATTGAGAGAGATAATGAAACTTAAAGCGCTTGTTATCGAAAGACTCTCTTCATTTTAGCCTCCGTCGTCTTGAATCTTATCCTAAGCATCCTATATTACTCAATTATATCCCCACAACGGCGTAGGAGGCGGTGGAGCTCCTACTCGCATTGCGCTCTCGATGCGCTCCGTTCTAAAGCAGGGAGGGTCAGGTTGAGTCGGATTGGCATGAGTAAGGGTTGGAGGACTTGCTTTTTTTCTAAATTTTGGATTGAGAGGGAGAGGAATAAAACGGAATGAAATGTATTAATTAAAGAGCACATTAATTATAAGGTGAGTTCCACCTCCGTTGAATAAAAAAGATTAGAGAGAAAAAGACATGAGATAATTAAAAAATATATTAACTATAGAGTGGATTCCACCTTTATTGAATAGAGAGGATGAGAGAAGAAAAGTCATGAAGTTTTACTAGATGTTGAAACAATTCGGTTTAAAAAATTGTTCGGTTTAAAAAAAAGATTCGACTCAAAAGAGAGATTGAAAAAAATGAAGAAGAAAAAAAATTATGAGATACTCAAAGAGTAAATTGATTATAGGATGAGATCAGGAGAAAAAAAATCACGATGTTCACAAAAAAAAAAAAAAAAAAAAAAAATGGTAAGGATCAAAAAAAAATTATCAGGAGAGTATTCTCAATTCATATATTTGTATAAATATCTTGCATTTATAGTACATGGACATGCTCGTTTGCTAATGTATGTATAAATCATCATTACTTACACAAGTTGGTTAATTAGCATAAATTGTGAGCTCGGCTCACAATTTCGTGTGCTTAATTAATTAATGACAATTAAGTTAAAGAACTTCCTCCTTCCGTTTCTCTGGGAAGCATGTGGAAGCATGCTGCGTGTCTCATTTCAAGTACAAGAGATAATTAGTTAGGCAATGGCTTTTGAGGCACTCATCCACCACATAGGTACTGCAATATTTTTCTTCCAATTAATTTCTCCAAGTCCTTTGCATGTTTGCTTCTTTTCGACCGCTTTGTTTGGAAGAAATTTTATATTTTATAAGTACGAATCGTCGCAGAGTGACAGAAAGTCTGAAAATTTTGAACTCAAAATTATGTTGTTACAATATTATTTGTAGTGACTATTACCTAAAAGCTTTGTAATCTTACAAGGAATAATGTTTGAATTTTTTAATTTAACAATTAGGTTTTGAGTCATTTTAGACACCTAGAGTATAGATTGCAATCCATGCAATAATTTCTCCCTCCTTAGCGGTTGGAGATCAAATGGGTTACAATACATTTAAGCCGTTCCCTTTAAATAAGCTTGCCGATCCACCACACAAAAAATATTGAGAAATACTAGGAATCAGAACTATATAGTAGCTGCATTTGTTGCTCTACTTCTTCAAATTTTGGTGACCTGTTCCTAGCAATTAGAAATTACTAATTGCTTATTGATTGAGTAGGTAATTATTTGTTAGAGTCCACCTACGATGCTATCGACAGTATTTAGCATTTAATACTACTAAGTTTTAGATCGTTAGATTTACCATTTTGATTATTTTTATATTTTAGATTATATTATTTCACTAAGCACTTATCAAATTTTTAAAAGATATTATTATTTCAATTACACATTTCTTTATCGAAATGTCAAAAGATTAATAGTATCAATGACTTGGTGCTATTTGTTGGCTATTTATTTACGGGTTAAAAATAGATCAACTTTCTGTCTCGTGACAATAGACCCATAAAACTAATAAGTTGAGTTGGTTGAGCCTAATATGTTGAGTGAAACTGCGGTCCACAATAGTCCTAATGTTTAGATGGGTTGAGTCTAGTCGAGAATCAATAAGTTGAGTGGAACAACGGTCTACAATAAACCTAACGGCAAGAGGCCCAACAATAAACCTAACGTTAAGATGAATTGAATCCGGTCAAAACTCGTGAGCGTTCTATCTATACGCTTTAAGTGAATTGATTGCGTATTTCTAACAGCTCAAGTTTTGAGATTAATTAATAGTTAGCACCAACGATCCGACACTATTAATAGTTATTATTAATAACTTTTTGAGAAAGATGTGTTTGGGCCTAATTAGTGCATTCCGGCCCACATAGTTTTTCTAGCATTTCAATTGGGCTTACAATCCATTTCTAGTACAATTCAACCTAATCTCTTTTTTTTTTTCTGAAATTAATAATTTCTTTTTTTTTGTTTTTCTGTAAAATGGCCTTGTTTTTTATTTTTTCTTACAAAAGTCAGGTAAGAATTTGTCAAATCCCCTATTTTTCTGAAATGTCTAGTCATATTAGAATTTTTTGTAAAAGCAAAAGGCAATTAAATAAAACAAAAACTTCAGATCCATGGAAATATATATCTCTTCTAGTTTCCAGAAGAACATTGCTTTCTCGAAGAAAAAAAAAAAAAAAAAAAAAAAAAAAAAAAAAAGAAGATAAAAAAAATAAAGAGAAACTGCAGTAGTCAGATCTTGATCGAGTGGTTGACAAAAATCACTGCAGGCTTTAGTTTTGTGTCATTTGGCTTAAATTTTTAATTTCCCATAACCATGACTTCAAATTAGTAAATTATAACGCTTAGATGAAATTTGGTTATAATAATAATAATAATAATAATAATAATAATAATAAAAACCTCTAAACACATATGAGCCATGAAAATGTTGTCCCTAAATCTCAACACTGAAACGATGACCCCAAAAAGCAAAAGCAAAAGCAAAATCAGTGGATGGTGCATTCATGGGCACCTAACCCATCTTAAATAAAGTAATAGGAAGTAAAAATGAAAAACAACTCAAATAAATAACATAAAAGATTAATCAACGGCTAAGATAAACTTAAATTATTAAAGAGAGAAACTAAAAATGCATAAGTTGCTAGCTTACTCCTTTTAGAATCCTTTTGACCCTAGGTAGAAAAAGAAAGCGCATGAACTAGTTATTTCAAAAAAAAAAAGAAAAAAAAAAAAAAAAAACTACATTTACAATATTTGAAGAAGCAGTTACACCACAAATTCCATCTCCCTCAATTCCTTTCCTTTCCTATCAATTTACTTCTTAAAAAAGAAAATTAAAAGAGAAGATCATAGAATTCTTCTTCACCTTCTCCGACCTGATGGGAACAAAAAAAAAAAGATAAAAAAAAAAACTAAATCACAATAATTACGACTAACACCAGCAAAAATCCTATACAACAACTTCTCACTCCACCACCTCTCCTTGCAGCCGCCGAGCCGGAGTCCGTCGTGTCGGACTCGATGAGCGAGCTGAAACTAAAATCCGGATTGGACCCGTAAAGCGCCTGCACCCCTTCGACGTCGTCGGCCCTTAAATCCGCCTTCTTCATCCTCGGGCTCAGGCTCGGGAACATAACCGAGTTTTTCACCGCCGAGTGAGCGAGACCGAGCACGTGCCCGATCTCGTGCGTCGCTACCGATTCCAAATCCACCGCCACCTCCGAGCGCTCTTTTTCCAAGTCCACCGCCCATGTCTCCGCAGCGTCGAGGTGGAGACGACCGCTCTCGGGCGAAAACGCATGCGCTAGCACGCCCAACACTCCGTCGAAGGGCTCTCCGTCGCCGTGATCGCCCGAATAAAAGCCTATCTTAACATCCGCCGATTCGTAGTCGGCAGCTTTTGTGAATTGCACGGGGATCACCTGCGCCCACCGAGCGAACGCGCGGCTGAAAACTGCTTCCACCGTGCCGCGCGGCAAGTAGTGTATAGTGGCAGCTGAAGAGACAGCATAGGTTAACACAATTGGACCGGACCGGGCCCACCGCGGCTCGCCAGGGAAGAACGCGAACCGGCCGACCGAGTGGACCCGGTTCAGGGCCAACGTGGCGTTGTCGGGGACGCCGCACCGCGGTGTCGTGATCTCGGCGACGGTGGCGGGGTCGAGCTTCCCGGTGACCCGGAGGCCGAGCCGGGTTTGGTAGAGTGAGACCGCCGACTCGAGCCGATAGTCGAAAGAGTCGGTCAGGTTCGGGTTCAGATTCGGATTCGCGTTGGGGTCTGGTTCGGGGAGGTAGCCGAACCGGGCGAAGTAGCGCTTCACGTCGGATAAACCGGCGACGTGGGTCCCGCGCTCCGCGTCCACGAAGCGATTGAAAGAGCGCCACGTGTCGGATGGTGGGGCGGGTCGTGAGTTGGCGGTTAGAGGGTGGCGGGAAAGGAGGAGGGAGAGGAGAATAGCGAGTAGAGAAGGGCGAATAGAGAGGAGCATAATTCAAAGCGGGAGTAACGGGGGCTTTTTGGATAAGTCGGAAGAGAACGAGGTGTTCTAGGATTTTATTGTCATTCCTGTCAGAATAAAACAGGGAAAAGTTTTCTTTTTCGTTTTGTTTATTATTATTATTATTATTATTATTGGTTAGTTGCGTTTTGGACTCTGTGACTGGGAGTGGGGAATATATATATATATGTATATATATATAGGAAGATACCAAACAACCTGATTCCACGGGAGCAGGTGATGATTCAGCGGTTGGCCACCAACGTATAACGAACACTCCGAAGCACTTGCGCTGAGATCACGACCATTTATTTATTTGAACGTTCCAAACTGGAGAAGTTATCGCCTGCATCTGCTGCTCTGCATTGTCCACATGCAGTATCGATCAAATTATAAACGTATTTTCCAGATGATTGATTATATAAAATAACTTTTGGAATAATATATCACTATTTAATTCTTAGTTTTTTATCTAATAATGACGTACTCCTAAAAAACTCTATTATCATCAATTTCGCTAATTAATGAAAGGATAATGAAGCTTTCAAATTTAATTGATTAGGCTAAATTGCAATCGCAGTCTCGACATGGACGCATGGGTCCATTATTAACAGATTATTTGGTATTAGCTGCTCCTCGTGTCCTTGCTAATCACTTGCAGGAGACTAGGCGTGACAGGGCCAATTGAGATTATCTCCCTCTCGTTTTCTCGGTGGTGGCCTACTCTGTGTAGTAGGGCATCCTCTCATTGGATCCAACATACTTTTTCTAACTTTTTTTTTTTTTTTTTTTTTCTTTAATACTATAAAATTATAATAAAATTTATTATCAGAGAAGCTCCTCCATCCTACACGATAGGTCGAACCTCGTCTATAATCTGACACTTATCTGTAACTATAATCTCCTCAGTATGAACAACCTCTCTTATTTAAGTAATTTTATTTCTAAATGCAAGCTAGTTCGATATGAAAGACATCTAGTCCTCCGCGAACATATAGAACTTCTATGGAGAGAAGTTTCATCCAAATAATTTGTTACTGGTTTCGTAAACAATTTACTATTTTGTATCGTTATGATTTGATCAATATGTTGGTAGCTAGGTTTAGCAAATATACGAAACTAACTAACGAGGCCTCATGAGAGTACTATTTTGAGCTTATTAAATCCAGTCGCATCAAATAATTCATTCAAAATGAAATTATTGAATATATAGCATCCTCATATTCCACCAATATTCCAACAATAGAAACGTCATAATCTCCAACACCACATATTTGCTTAACCTATATTTGCCACTGATACATGGATAGCCCATATATATATATATATATATATATATATATATATATATATATCCAAGATAAGTAGCTTGTGGATAAAAATGAGTCCAGCCATATAATTAAGTATTAATTTGGTATAACTTTTTGTAAATATATTGAATAATATATATATTTTTATATAATTTAAATTTTTATATTTATTTTTTTAAAATCGTAAGTTATTCATATATATTTCTATTGTCAATATTCGTTAGAAAAATATAATTAATTATAGATTTAATACTTAATATTGGTTAATTAGATAAATTTATCATTTTATTTTTTCAAATATTTTTGCACTATTCAAACAGTTAAAATTTTTTTATGGACATATTTGGAGGGACAAAATTATCATTTTATTTATATTTTGTTAAAAACAAATATTGAACTAAAAGTAATCATTCGGAAAAAATATATATATAAACAACTTATAATTTTTTAAAAAATAAATATGAAAAAATTAAATTTTGTAGGAATATATTTGTTAGAATTGTATGAAATTAATCTTATAATTAACATCGGATTAGAACACTACCACCACCCAGATAACACACGTGGCAGTAAGAGTAGTGAGCTCGATCATTAACATATTATTAAGAATAATAATAATAATAATAATAATAATAAATTTTCTTTTCTTTAGTTAATAATTAATGGACCCAACTAATACTAAGCCACGAAAATGACATGCAATTAACTTGTCTTGCTTTCGACGTTGACTATTCTTTGGTGTTCGGCCAAAGGGACGAGCTGTTGGGCTACCGGGGCCAAAGTTCTGAGAGTGGGGTCTCATTTGCCTTACACGTGGCGGATCCAACGGCTGGGGCCCGCTAGTTTGTTACACTCGATGATTTCATTAGCCTACTTTGTGAATCTGGCAGGTACAGGGGGCAGTTACATGTTTGGCGTGCAAGAATACCCAACCTTTTTGTTGGTTTGTTGATTTATTAATACGATTACTTTAAAAACTATTTCTAGAGCATGGCTATCAAATTCATTTTTTATTACATAAAATGCATGCAGGATAATGTGAATGTTTTTTTTTTTTTTTTTTTTTTTTTTTTTAAGAGAGAGAAGCTATCAATATTAATCATTAAGTTTTTTACCACATAAGTTGAGACCGTCAATAAATAATATTAATATTGAATTTAATGATATGATTGCAGAAAATGTCAAAGTGAAGTAAATGATGCATTTGACGAGCAACATTAATTAAGAATTTTTGGAGTTGATATGCTAAAAGAAGATAAATAGATTCTAAAATATTATAATTATATATTATTAACCTGTTGATAATTTATATATTAGTTTTAAAGTTTGATCAACGGTGAAATAAGTTATTCAATAATAATTGATATGTAAGAGTATGATTATTTTTTTTTTTTTTTTTTTTTTGGGGGTCTTTAAAAGGTTTTGTATTTATAGTTTCGTAGGATAGTATATTTCACTTACGAATTGTTTTATTTTATTTTAAAAAATGATTTGTAAATCAAAATTGTTATTCCATTTGAGATTTTTAATCTCACTTTTAACTATCAATTAGAATAAAACAAATTTTTATTCTATTTGGATGTTGGAATAAACTATATAAAGATAACTTATTCCATATAAAAATTTGTGTTGCAATTGTAATAAAGGGATTTGACTTGTTAACCCTTGAAAGTAGTGATATCAATGATTTTATAAAAAAAAAAAACATATTTTACCTATAAGATGATTTATCATATTAAAAAAAAATCAAATATTAAATATAATATCTAATTTTAGATATTGATCACAATAGTCAACTATATCAAATATACAAAAAAAATTAAATAAATTAAAAAAATATCTCAAATAAAATATTCATGCGTCTAAATAGATCCTTATCGAATGAAATGCCGTCAAAATAACTTATCCTGCATCCGAATAGAATCTTAAAGTGAGTGCACCAATAAATCAAAAAAATTATATTATACTATTATAATTAATATATTAATAATATATAAAAATAATATTATGAAAGGCTATTCTCCATAGGGATGTTGCGGAAGGCCACGCCCGATCCATAAAATTTTCGGATTTGAAATTATCAATCCAGACATAATCCACTTTCAAATCCGGGCCCAGATGCAGCCCAGTTACAATATGAGGCCCATTCAGATTTGAACCCAGTTTTAGCCGGATGAGCAGTGAAAGCTCGTCTAATTAATCGATAAAAATATAGTTAATTAAAAGTCCTAATATTATATAAAGTAAGATTAAAATATTAATTTAATACAAAATTATAATCTTATATTTAATTAGACTTTTAATCTCTAGGAAATATAATAAAATTAATTCGAAATATGCCCTATATATATATATATATATATAATACACTAAAATTGTTAATTTTACACCCTACTGATGGGATATAAAATTTACACTTCAATCACTGTAGGGTTGAAAAATCTCTTTTAAGTTTCACGTATTAAAAAAAGGCTAAGACTAGTAAGTAGGTAGTGTTAAATTATATAAAATAATTAATTTTCTCTTTTAAGCTGTCAAAAAATATTATTTACGTTCAGTACTACTCCTTATATTTGATCTCGCAATATTATATAAAACGGCTGATTTCTTTAACAATTTAAGATGCCAAAAAATAATATTTTAAATATTTATATTAAACAAAAAATAATATTTATACGAATAGAATAAAAAATTATTATATAAATTAATATATAATTTGCATTGCTCGTACGTAAAATTTGTTTTTTTTTTTTTTGAAAAAAAGATAGCATACGATCCTTTTCGTTTATTTTTAAAATAAATTTAGCTGAAAATATAAATCAACTAGACTTCGAACTCGGGTCTCGAATCTCGAACGTAAAATTTGTTATGCATAAAATTGATCCAGCTATTAAATTTTACCAAAATTAATTTATACTGTTTATATAAATTAATTATACTAAAACTTTAAGCTGGAGATTTTGAAAAAACTTGCTTCCGCTTTGTGGGTGTCCGAATGCACAGTTGTCGAATCACAAGGATTCAGGTGACAATATCTTTGCCGTGCTGTCAGACTGTTCACCATTGGCGGTTGGATTTTGTAAGGAAAATACTTCGGGTCCGTAAATATGCCTAGGCTTTTTTTTTTTTTACAATATAAATTTGTTGGCTAATATTGTATCAGATGATCAATTGTTTCTGGCCCAAGGGACAAAAGAGGTTGATAATTAATATTCAAAATTTAATTATTTTATATTTTTAACTAAATTTATTTTAAAAATAAAAAATACGAATAGATCTTTCACTAAAAAAAAAAAAAAAAAAAAAAAAACATTGTATCAGATGAAGTTTCAAATTTTTGTTCATATTAGAAAGTATTATGAGTTTGACTATCATTTTTATTATCTGTCATTTTTTTAGTCAGCATATATAACATATTTAATCAGATAACTCTTATACTACGGATGATCATGTATTGTGAATCCTTGGCGCCAATCATGAATCTCAAAAGCATAAATTATTATGTTGTTTGAAATACCCATTCAATTTAGTTAAAGCGCACAGACACAGCGCCATGGATCTTAACCAAATTCAACACATCTAAACGTAGATCTATTGTTGGGACTCTTGCCGTTATGTCTATGATGGACCGCAATTTTACTTAATTTATTGGGCTCACCAAACTCAACTTATTAGTTTTTTGGATCTACTGTCACGGAGCAGAAAGTTGATCTTATTTTTAATCTATAAATAAATAGCCAACAACGTGTACATTAAAACTAATTTTGAATCATTTTAAAATTTTGAATCTTCTAAAATAATTAGATAAAAATAAATAAAAGTTATTTCAACTATGAATTATTTTGAGTGGAATGTTTAATTTTTTGAAATTATAATTTTATTTTCTAATTTTTAAATTTATTTGAATTGAGTTGGTTAATCGTCATTCGACTTTAAAATTTGAATGTATTGTTTAATTTTACAAATTTAACAAATATATTTCATATAATTATAGCAACTACAAATTTATTAAAATAAATAAATAGTTTAAATTTTAAAATTAAAATTCAGTTGACTAATTCAAATTTAATAAATTAAAAACTAAATAATAAAATTAAAATTTTAAAATATTTGACACCCAATTCTAAATAAATTTTCTGCAAGTTTCGTATATTTTTACCAAAATAATTATTGTATGATTGTGAGTCAAGGTGTTGCCAGGTTTTATACAATATTTTAAGAATATGTAAATTAATTAATTAAATTTTTCAATAAAATATATTTCGTTACATATTCTTGTTTTTTTGATAAATATGTAGCACGCTATCCGCTTCATTCATAAAAAATATGAATTAGGCAATAGCAATGAGACAACTCGATCTCGAAAAAGATAAAAAATAAAAAAATTCAGAATTCTGCCCCTTCTAAAATTTTCACTCCCTCCTAAAAAATGCTTCATCTTTCTCATCAATGAGAGAACTCACAATTCTGACCCCTACATTGCTCCCACACTGCACGTAATCTACTGACCAAGACAACCGCCCGTTGGGGATCAGTCGACGGAAGATCACCTTATTCCAAATACTCCAGATCATATGTTGTTCCTGGCTCAGTTCCACATAGTAGGCACATTAGATTCCATGTCCACCATTTTTTTTGCAAGATTGTCAGTCGTTTGGATTCGTTTTTTGAGAGCAAGCCACGCGAAGATCCATACTTTTGTCGGCATGAGGAGGGTCCAGATTTTTACGGTGCCGTTGTCCCTCGTACTCCCCATCGTTGAGCAATCTGTAGGTGGACTTCACGATGAACAGTCCGTTAGCATTCCATCGCCAATCCACTCTATCAGTCTCTTGTCCAATCCTAATACCCACGAGTGTTTTTTTGAGTTAAGAGACAAGACCGCTTTCGGGACTCCCTTCCAAATCAATCCCTCTTAGGATAGTCCCCCAGGTCCACCTGTTGTGATCGACGCAGTCACCGATTTTAATCCCTTTGTTCGCCACCTCGCTAAACACGTCAGGGAAACAGGATTGAAGCGTCACCTCTCCGCACCATCGGTCCACCCAACATCTTATCAATTTTTCGTCACCTAGCTCATAAGACACACCCCCTTTGAAAATTTCTCTAGTACAGAGAATATTTTTCCACCATTACGAGGTCGGTCTAAAGGATCTTCCCTTCCACAACGGCCTTCTTCTCGAGTAATTCATCGCTCTCATAAGCATATTCCGTTGTAGCATCGGTGCCAAAAAAAATCTCCACCACCATTTGACTAAAAAAAACGTCATTCATTATGATTAGTCCAAAATATCCAGCCCACCAGCTTCCTCACCTTTGCACACATTTATTGTTCAAAATACACATTCAGTATGGTGTTTGTTGAGAACTGTTTAAGGTTCAATAAGTCAAGCAGAGGTGGTTCCCCAAAATCTCATCATAGTTTTGAAATTGTCTGAAATTCATCCATTGAACTGTTCAACAGTGTCACTTATGTACATCTAACGGATTAACACCTGTACGAGCAACATTCTTAGTTACCCAAAGCGTTCTTACTTTTTGTACACAAGTTTAATTTATTCCATGAATTTTTGATGCATTAGTATAGATAATATTTTGTATTTTTATTAATTTATATACATAGTTCAAAATATATTTATTTTATTTCTAAGCCCTCACAAGATAAGGCCTATAAAGATGTGTGATTACTATGCTGACGACTTAATTAATATGGTATCTTAAAGTTTATATATAAATCAACAAAAAAAAAACTCCATGGTATGAATATTATCATACCAACAAATCAGAAAAAAAAAAATACTAGTTGTACATTTTATATCCATCCATTTAATGGATAGAGTGTGACGAGAGATTACTTCATAATTTGTGAAGTAACCCTCCATTCTTAGATGAATGAGTGCAGAATGTCTATTTTTTTTTAGGTGTACATATAACATTACACATTTCAATCACTAAAAGTTCAACAAATTAAAATATGATAAAATTATACTAGTATTATTATTAATGTGAAAATAAGGTGAGTGAAAAAATAATTTAAAAGAGTTGAACAATGAAAGAAAGATGGGATTTTTTTTTTTTTTTTTTTTTTTTTTTCACACATCCATTTTCAACCATATATGCATTTATATTTATAATACTGAGAGGTTATAGTTGTTCATAAAAAATGGTAAGATGTTTTACTTTTAAATTATAAATCTTAAGTTTTTTTTTATAACTGTCAAAATATTCACCAATTTTGTTATTTGTGAATTAATCATGATTCTGTGTTTACAAAAAAATTTAATTGATATATAAAAATATGTGTGAGTAAGGACGGCACAAATATCTAATATCTCAAATCTGATATTAGTCTTGCCTGAACTCTCTCAGAATCTGAACTGAACCTGATACAAAATGAATAGTATACAATTAAAAAAAAATTATTCATTAAAATTTTGGATATAGAATCGGATACTTTATATTCATATTCAGCTTGAATTCGATCTGAATCTGATATTTTAAAAAAATAGGATACGAAATAATTTTCAAGTTTGGACCAGTACTAAACTTGGATGAAATATCGGGTGGAGTCTGAATTTTTTTTCATTATTCTTGTACTTATAAAAAATAATGCGTTTTTTTTTTTTCTATATTAAAATATTTTATTATTTCTTTTGAACCAATTTTATTAAATGGAATAATTGCCTGTGTAACCCTGAAATCTGAAGAAATATCTTGATTTACCCCTCTTATTTTTTTCTTTCCAATATACCCTTCATACGTTCCACCGTTATTAAAAATACCCCTACCGTTTCTCTTTGTTAAGTTAAGTACGGTTAAACTAGAGTTAAATAATAATCGGAGTTGAAAACTATCAGATATACCTATTTTGCCCAGATTTAGGGTTTAGGGTTTAGGGTTTAGAAATTTTTTAGGGTTTTAGGGTTTAGGGTTTAGGGTTTAGGATGTTTAGGGTTTTAGGGTTTAGGATTTAGGGTTTAGGGTTTTTTCTTTTTTTAGGGTTTTTAGGGTTTTAGGGTTTTAGAGTTTTAGGGTTTAGGGTTTTAGGGTTTAGAGGTTTAGGATATATTTGAAAGGACAAAATGGTAATTACACACAGATAACGGCAGTTCCAAACGGTACACTAACAGAGTTTAACTTCAGGAATATTTTGGAAAGAAGTTGGAACGTAAGAAGGGTAGTTTTAATATTAGCCTTCTAAGAGGGGTAATTCTGAAAACAGAGAAATTTTTAGGAGTATATAGAAAATTGCGCCTTATTAAATTGACATAAATTATTGAAACGCAAATTTTTTATAATAAAAATTTATAATTATCTACAAACTATTTAATAAAATATATAAAAAATATATGTATATAAATGTTCGTATCCGTATTCGATCTTAAGCGGATAGCATATATGTAGTTAGTATTTAGACTCGCTCGAATATACTTAATAAATATATTAGTAATTTAAATATTTAAATCTGATTCTAAATTAAAATTAAATAGATAAAATTAATTTATATATTTTTTAAAAAATACGAATATAATATATTAACTATTCATTATCCAAGGAGAGAAATGACTACTCACAGTTATAAATAACATAAAAAATAATAATAGTAAAATTAAAACTTACCAGGAGGAGACTAATATAATTTAGGTTTTTTTGGCTAAAAACTATGAAAAAGAGTAACAAAAATCAGGTTATCAAGTGACTAATTAAAAATAGCGACAAAATTTACACAATATAATTCAACTTTTTAAAGCTCAGATCACGGCAGGTACTGTAAATAAAATAAAACAAGTTTTCAAAGCTAACGTAGTTTATTATTATTATTATTATTTTTCCTTACGTGAAAGTATGGAACAAGTTTGATATGTAAGTAAAAGAATGGAACAAGTTTGATATGTAAGTAACGGTCTCACAATCATTATCAGCAAAAGCAAATAGAAAATACTAAATATATATTTATTTGTAAATATATATCTTATTTATTTTAAAATAAAATAAATTTTATTTATTATTTTAAAATAATTAATAAATTTTTTTTTTTATTCTAGATAAATAAAATATAAAATTTACATTTAAACATGAGTGTAGAAATAACATTCCTGAAAACAAATACAATGGAGGAATTAAATCCGGCGCTGAGCCGTGCGCCCCGAAATGGGCTCTCACGGTTCTTTCACCTTTTGTCAGAGCCCCGCGTTTAATTACTACCCTTTTACTCCATCTGTCTTTTCAAACCTCCTCTTCTCTCCCCACCCCACCCTACGATTGAACCACTCAATTCCCTCGATCCACGTGTCCGCGCCGGCCACTACAGTTCCCCTGCACGTGACACCCTTTTCTTTCTTTCTTTCTTTCTTTCTCTGTACATAGATATTACAACAATTAAAGGCCCCCTCTCCCCCGTCCCTCTCCTCCCCCCCCCCCCCCGAGTACTACTGCTATAAGCGGTCGCAGCAGCAGCAGGGGGTACTGTTGGCGTCGTCCCTCCTTTTTGGGAGACCGATCGATTCGGTCATTATTATTGTTTACTGAAGGGGGGAGGGGGGGGAAGAGAAAAGGAAAGGAAAGGAAAGGAAAGGATATTATATTATTTATTATTATAGTGCGGTAACTCTACTTTACCGGAAATGGAAAGCGGAGGCGGAGGTGGGAAAAGCGGGAACGGAGGTCCCTCCTGGGGGGGTTTCTGGGAGCTGGGGAACTGGACTTCCGCTGCCGCTGCGACTTTCCCCGCGTCCTACAGCGCGCAGGGCCTCGAGATCGCAGCGTCCTCGTCCCGCGCCGCTTTCCCCGACCGCACGGTGGTCCCGCTCGAGGCCGGGGACCACGCCGCGGAGATCTCGCAGTGCGCGCGCCGCCACTTCAACAACCACAGCCACCACCTCACGTGCTTGAAGCTCGGGAAGAGGCAGTACTACGAGGAGGAGCGGCTTTACGGCGCATCCGCCGCCGCGGGAAAGCGGGAAAAGGCGCCGTCGGCGGCGTCCGCGTCCGTGTCGCCGGGGGCGGCGGTTCCGAGGTGCCAGGTGGAGGGTTGCGATAGGTCGCTGGTGGACGCCAAGGATTACCACAAGCGCCACAAGGTGTGCCACGTGCACGCCAAGGCCCCCAAAGTCATCGTCCTCGGCGCCGAGCAGAGGTTTTGCCAACAATGCAGCAGGTCCATCTTAATTACCCTCAAACTCTTCTACCTCTTTTTTTTTTTTTTTTTTTTTTTTTTTTTTTTTTTTTTAATTTCCCATAAAAATTAACTAGATTTAGTTTTTTTTTTTTTTTTTTTTTCTTGATTTTGTTGAATCGAATATGTGGTTTGGGGTAGGTTCCATCTGATCTCTGAGTTCGACGACGCGAAGCGGAGTTGTCGGAGGAGGCTCGCAGGGCACAACGAGCGCCGGAGAAAGAGCAACACCAACGATCCCCTCATCAGAAACCCTTCCTCCCTCTCTATAGGTCCCCTTGTTTTTTTTTTTTTTTTTAAACCTTCTCTCCGTTTTTTAAATTTTGAAATTGAAAGTTTTGTAACTTTTTTGAATTATTAATAGGTGCGAATGTCATATCAAGCGTAAATTATAATTATAATAGTTAGCGTGGATTAGTTAGTAATTAAAGCCGCGCATAGAGAAGTAGCATAAGATATTATTATCCGAGAAATATAATAAGGGGGAATTTTTTAAAAATAACCCTATAACAATTGGAAATTTGGAAAATAACCCTTCCAAATTTAATTTTGCAAAAATAACCCTACTTTTGCCACCTCACTGAAGACGCTGAAGCGTTCAGCGCCTTCACAAAAAACCTGTGAAGGCGCTGAATGGATCAGCGCCTTCAATAGCCTTCAATATGAAGGGTGAAGGCGCCGAATGAATCAGCGCCTTCATGCGTCTTTGCTAAAGGCGCTGTTTTATTCAGCGCCTTCCGCACACGCTACAAGTTGAGGACTTGGCCACGCTACAAGTTGATGACTCCCACCTTTAACTATGTTAAAGACGCTGATTGGTTCAGCGCCTTTAATTTAAATGTTAAAGGCGCTGATCCATTCAGCGCCTTCACAGGATTTTTGTGAAGGCGCCGAACGCTTCGGCATCTTCAGTTCCTCTCTCCTCCGTGGCGCTGAGGTGGCAAAAGTAGGGTTATTTTTACAAAATTAAATTTGGAAGGGTTATTTTCTAAATTTCCAATTGTTATAGGGTTATTTTTAAAAAATCCCCAACAAGGAGGTTTGATTGCGGGGAACCGGGGTGTGGTGATGGGACATAAAGGTTTTAGGTGCCGTGGTTGAGAGAAAAGGCGCGGGAAATGGCATAGTGGGGGTTTCATAAATTAGGGTTAGGGTTTGGTGCGAGAAAGATTTATTATTTATAAAGCACAAGATTTTTTTTTAAAAAAAAAAAAAATTGAATATTTAATCATTTGAAGCACAAGATTAAAAAAAATAATTTAATAATTGGTAAATTGGGTTTCTCCGTTGGTTAGGGCTTTTATGAAGGCGATGATGGGGATTGCGATGGCTCCCCCAGAAATTAAATCTAAAAAATCTCATCATTTCTGATTGGCAGATCAATCTGAGATTTAAGATTAATTACTAAACTGGTGTTGTAATTTATCTGGTGAAAACACAATTCAAATTTACACTGATTAGAAAGATGACAATTGGAAAGTGTGGCGTAATGTATTTATTTATTACATCAATTGGATATATGGATCATACTCTGTTCTTTTCTCTGCAAAATGTTGAATCATTTCTTATCTTACTTGGAAATTAAAGCTTGGTTCTAGCATCATGTGATTTCCATCTCTCTTTATTTTATTTTTTTTTAAAGATTTTGAAAGAACTCTCATTTTAGTCGTTTCCGTGTTTAAATTTTATTTGACAATTAGTAGGTAATTTTATTTGACATAATTGAAATAACTCTCTTGCTGATTTTGCGCTCCTTATCTTTCTTTCTTTCTTTTGTAGCACTACGAGCATCTAACTTTAGGGTATCTATCCGTTTTTCAGCAATGCATATATACTTTATTAACCTGCTTAATTTCGCACTTTTCCATACATAGCATTGCTGTTCCTTGTGTAAATCATCTCCATTGTAAGCATCAGTTCATTGATTACCAATTGCAGCTTGAGCGACACTATCATGCAGTAACATGAGATCTTGCCAAATTTCTTTCTCGACAAAACTACCCACATATATTTACCTAGTTGAGTTTCGTCGCTTTCATTCAGCTTCATTCTCCTGCAGCTCCTGTCATTTTCCTAAGTTTGTACTCTAGATCTGAAATTGTCTATTCTCTGGTTTAACTATTGGAGAATTAATTCCAGTCAACCTAACATGTCAGAGAGATGAGTATTAGAGTTAAATTTTGTTGTTTCCTCATTTACTATTTAGCATCAGGTAAAAATGTTGTATAGTTTTCGGCATACTAATCTATTCCATGTCTGAAATTACTCGTTACAAAGGAATATGAATTCTGATGTGCCAAAGGAATTTTAAGGGGGCTTAAGGAACAACGGGGAAGTGCAACTTGTATTTACTTCTTGCAAAATGTATTGAAAATTGGTATTCTGTTAATTGAAGCTTCTTCGTAGACATTTTTTTTTTTTTGAGAGAGAAATTCTTCGTAGACATTCGGTACAGTTAGTGTATGTTGATTTGTATAGATTTTCTCATAGCGACCTCTTTAGAGGATCGCCTTATCCATTTAATCCTAGTCCTACTGTTATATAGTTAATTTCACAACGATCTGTTTGGTCCTTCTCTTCTTTTTTTTTCTTGATTGTTACAGAAACTAATCGACCCTTGTAACTGTAGGACCACCTTGGCTGCCAGAACAAGTTAGAGCATAAAATAGACTTTAAGCTTCGTTCTCAAAAAAAAAAAAAAAAAAAAAAGAAGAAGACTTAAAGCTCTTATCATCATCTTAATAATCGTGATTTTCGTATTTAGTGCATTTCACCTATGAAGTGATTTACAATATCCTTAAAAATTAGGAATATCTTTTCTTTATTTCAAACTATTAGACAATTTTTTTTCTTCTCTAAATAGCCGACAAGCAACTAGCTAGAGTAAACCAGAGAAGGTACGCCAGATAAGTTATCGTGCTCTTAATCAGGCCTGAAGTTCCGTCAATCATAGCTTTTTGTGATAGATGGATTTAAGCTGGCAAATCCTTGTGGTGTCAACTAAGTTATATACTGCTTTTATAGAGTTCAGTGAGCTTGCTTATAGAAATCAATTATAGGAATTGCCATCACACCTCTTAAACTCTTTAATTTGCATAGTGCAACATATGAGTCGTCTGTAGTGGCAAAAAATTAGGTTTTAGAGATAGTTAATTATAATAACAACTACTTCATGTGACAACCACGATACTATGAGAGAAACAGGATTCTGTTATTGTGTTTTTGGGCCATCTATTGTAGAATTTATCAGCAAGTTGAGTTGCTGGCGATGAGTTGTTGAGCTTGACAAAATTTATAAGTTCTGGTCATCTGCCGCAGGTCGGGTGTTATGTAACTTGTAATACCTTTTATAGCTTATACTTTAGAATCACTTTGTCAGGGTTATAAATATGTCATGGTTACTTTTCTTTCATGTTATTTCATGCTACTTAGGTGTGTTTCAGAACCTACACAACCTCTCCAAACCTTCATCACACCGAATCATTTTTGTTAGTAGTCTTTATTATTGGCGGTGTATTTTTACCCACGCATCTTGAATTCCTTTTCTTCTTTTCATACTATGTCTTTGAAGTGTTGTTGACGGTTTAAGATGAATGTTCAAGCTGGATTTTGTTCTTACACTAGTGCGTGAGCTGAGCTCTTTTAATAATTTTGGTTTTTCGGGGTTACTTAGCTCTTCTAGTTTCGACCTTTCTTGTGTTCTATTTTGCTGCAGAAGGCACGATTATGGGTCCGAGGTTCTCTCACGCCTCAAGCTCACCGGCACGTGCTCTCTCTCTTCTGTCATCCAAGGCTGCTTCCTTGCCTTGGGTTTCACCATCTGATCTCTCTTATCGATCCAGCGCTGCCCTTCGCGAACTCATAGAGGAGAACCGGGCCGCCTTACTCGCACGACAACTGTTATCCAACCGCAGTGACTTGCCCAACCAAGGGCCTATAAACCACATTGCGCTTCCCCATTGGCCGCATCAGAACCAAGTCGCAACGCATTCCCCGCAGCTTGCTGATGGCTGGGACCACCTCGAGGGGGCAGGGGCGCATGTGACGCTGGACCTCATGCAGGTCCCGAACCCTTCTTTTGGAGCCATTCTGCGAAGGAGCAGGGCCAAGGACAACGAAGAGGAATGCTCTGATATTTGGAACTCCTTTGAGGATGCACATGTGGTATGATGTCCCTGCCTACTACCTACTTATTTAGCGCCCGTTATTTTTTCAATTGAATTGGTTTACGAATATTTTGACATTCCCTTGGATCTAGTTTCGGCACTTATTTGTGAATATTGGTTCGTTGTATTCTACTTCTATACACTGATTTGTGCGGCATTTCATTTCTAGTTGCTTTGATGGTTGCCAAAGCCCAACATTTGTTTCTCTTTTCTGTTGTTACAAGTGCTTTAATATTTGTGGCTCTATAAAAGTGCTTGTTTGTTTGGCTCTGCTGTTGCTGGCTTATGGTGCTGTTCTAGCATTATCTTTTGAGTACGAAGTCCGTGATTTTGATTCAAGGTTCTGAATCTCGATTTTTAATTTCTGCTATAATATATAATATATATATATATTTATTTATTTTGTGGCAAAACGTTCCTGAGTAGCTAGATGCATGCTGGAAAAAGAGACGAACCGAGGAGGCACTAATTTCAAAATATACTTTGAGCTCAAGTTAGACATGTCGTATATATGCAACATACGATCCCTGAATTAATGTGCCACCTAATTAATGATCGGAAAAGTTGGCCATTTAATATTATGTGTATTTTGTCCTCCCTAAACCACACAATTGAAGCTTCGAAACTAACATATATAGGTTCTTTTATTGTCCAATGTACATTTATTCAACATTCTAATTAAGACGGCTCCTTTTATATATATATATATATAGATCAGCACTTGCCTGCACTTTTTTGTTTTTTTGGTGCAGTGCCTTCAATTGGCCTCTCTCTCTTTAGAGTATCTTCAGTTTCTAATACTGCAAATCTCTTACCAGAAACTCAATTTTCTTTAAGATGTATATGAAGAAATTTAAATTTTTAATGTTAAAGTAATTTGGATAACAATCACTACATTATATAATTGTTTCTAAAGCCACTTTTAATGAGCTCCCCTCTGGATGCTCATATATACACAAGGCCTAATGCATTGCTTCCCTAATTATTTGATAGCATTATGCGTTATATGTCGTTTTGCTGCTCAGCGGATCCATGCGCGCGCGTGCTGGGAATGTCGAAGGCATGCAAAGAACAAATTAAGCTGTTCTCTTTGCGAATATTTTATTGCTGTGTACCGGCACAAAGGAAGCTTCTTGAGACTTGTCAATAATTTGCAACGATGCGCGCAGTTTCGTAAGCAGATAAAAACTAAGATCTGGAACAACATCATCACATGATTTTTATCAGTCCATTTGGTTGCATTCAATTATAATTCCAGTAATTAGAAATATGATAATAATAAATTACATATATTTTATTTGATTGAATATTGTAGAAAGTGTTAGAACTATAAATAGATTATTCGATTCATGCAGTTAAAAAGTATCATTAATAAAGTTTAATCACTTACTTTTAATATAGAAAAAAATATTTTTGATTTTTTTTAAAAAAAGATGATTAGAGAGATACGCTTAACTACCTCTCTTTTTTTTTTTTTTTTTTGTGTATTACTTTTTTTAATTACTATAGTTGAGCCTTTTTCTACAGTTCCAACTTTATTTATTGGATTTAATTATATCAGACCAAATATTCGATTTCAATCACAATGTAGTTGTGATTGCAGTGTATTCGCAACTATTTGCAACCAAACAGCTTCTAAATTAGGAACTTAACTTTAGAATTTATTTATTATCCATTAATTTCTAGAAATTTTATTCATGACAAAAAAGTAAAATTATACCTCATGGAATTCAAAAATGCTCGTGAGTACTATTAATTAATCAGTTTTTATATATACATGACATTTAGTGGGTGGTTTGGACAGCAAAATTTTTCAAGTTGATTAATATATTCTTGTGTATCTAATATTGTTTGCATTTTTGAAAACAAGCATAAAAAACAGAATTATAAATAGAGAAATGCCAAGTCTATAATCCAAAGAGGATAGTCGAATTTCAACCTTTAATTCAAGGGCCGTAGTTACAAACCTTAATATAAGGATTGTAATTCCCCATTCTAAAATTTAAGAAACTTTTTTTAAAGATTTAGCATTAAAAAAAAAAAAAAGTGACAAGACTAATAAATAATAGAGCTGTAAAATTATAACCTTATATATAAATTGTTGGTCCAGTATTATTTAAATAAATAATATTTTTTGATAAAATACTGTAGATATAATATCAAGGGTGTGGCTGTGAAAATTTTAAATATTTATTTTAATAGAACGTTGTTGTACTAGCATGCTAGTTTGTAATGCACAAATTAACTTACTCAATAACAAGCTAGAACATCAATTAATAGGAGCAGCTATAAATGTGGGTATCTAAAGCATTTTTCCTTAAAATAATAAAAAAAAAAGAATTTTCCCCATGAAAAATGGTGCACTCAGAAAATTAAAGAGTCCAACTTTGGCTCGGCAACCTAGAAGATGCTATTTCACGAGATCACCGGAGACTCTGGAAACTATCCTACTCAACGTACACACACACACACACACACACACACACATATGTCGATAACACTCCGTATCAACTCGTACTACTCCTACTGACACCACCACCTTTCTCCTCGATGGCACACTTCATACATAATAGTACGTACATGGTTAACAAGAAGTAAACACCGGATTTTCAAACTTAATAAGAAGCTCAAAGTACCCAAATCTTGAGATAAAACTCTTATTACGGAAGAAAATAAATAGACAAAAAAAAAAAAAAAAAAAAAAAAAGCTGCTAAAAAAACATACTAAATTAAACTAAAGCCACAAAAAGTAGTAGTAGTTAATCTATAATCTATCTACTTAATTGCTCTGATAGATCCCTCTAATACAGCTATCATCCTCCGCCGCCGCCGCCGCCGGCGGTACAACCCAGCTGGGAAACCTCTGCTCGCCGAGGTGCGGCAAGAACGACACGCTAGTCGGCGATGTCGTCCCGTTCGACGATGTCGCCGACAAACCCATTATCGCGTTCGCGACCGGCGTGACGATGCCGCTGCTGCGTCCCAGCCCCAGCGCCACCTGCGCCGTCGGCGGGGCCAGCGCGGATGACACATGGCTCACGCTCGAATCCCCCTCCGGGGTGTTGCACCCGATGAACGCCGAGAACGCGCTATTTCGATTGTTATTTTGGCCATCGTTGTTCTTGTCGTTATTAATATCATCATTATTATTAGTATTATTATTATTATTATTATTATTATTATTGTTGTTGATGTTGTTGTTGTTGTTGTTGTTGTTGTTGTTGAATAGAGCGGTTTCTGGTTTAGCCGGAGAGTTGGAAGTTGTTATGCTGCTGCATCCGCTGCTGTTTGTGTTTGCAATATTGTCTGCGTTGTTATTAGCCTGAGAGCTGATCGGAGCCGTCGATATGTCCTGAGACTTCCTCCGCCGGCGGTTGTGATCGGCCAGACGCTTCCGGCAGCTCCGCTTCCCTTGGTCGAACTCCGACAGCACGTGAAACCTGCATACACATTCACCGCCATTTCCAAACATATAAGCCCTAATTAACATTTGTAGCACGCCAAAGCAAGACACTACAAACTAACAAACCTTAATTAACTGTCGTGTCTCAACATCAAAAATATATTATGAACGGCTGCATGCGATGTTGATATCAAGCATATGTACCTGCTGCATTGCTGGCAGAAGCGTTGGGAGAGACCTGCAGTGATGACGATGGATGCTTTAGAGTGAAACTCGCAGACCTTGTGGCGGCGGTGGTAGTGCTTCGCGTGGGTGAGGTCGGCGCCGCACCCCTCGGCCTGGCAGCGCGCGGTGCGCGTCCGGCGGCGGCAGACGCGCGGTGGGGCCCCGGCGGCAGCCAGCTCCTCCTCGGGGGATGCGGACGAGAAGTACGTCCGCACGCCGAGGTTCAGCCCGATCCGAGTGGGCGCCGGCGGTAGCGCCAGCCCGTATCGCGGGTGGCACGACGAAGACGACGACGACGACGGAGGCGAGAAGAGCGCCGCGGCAGTCAGCGGCTGCGGCGGCTGCGGGAAGTAGTCGCTGATGCCGATCGTGTTGAGCCCGTGCACGCTGTAGTGATCGAACACCGCGCGCTCTTGCCCCGTGTCCGCTCCTGATTCCTCGCCGAACAGCAGCATCGCCGCCGCTGCTGTCGCCGGGTTTCCCCATTCATAATCCATCATCATCCTTCTTGATCAAATCTCTATATTTATTCTTCTCTCTCTCTCTCTCTCTCTCTCTCTCTCTCTCTCTCTCTCTCTATATATATATATATATATATATATATATCTCACCCCCTTGAATTCAAGAGTTCATTCGCGACGTCATTAATTACCGGCGTACTAATACAGCACCCAAACTTGTTTCCTTTTTTTTTTTTTTTTTTTGTTGCTCCTTTTGCTCGCACACTCCGGACTCGTAGAATGTTGGCGCTTTAAATAAGCGAAAAATTTACCGTGCAGCGACTGCACCCGCTGCGAACTTTACCGAACAAAATGGGAATAAAGTTACGATTCACTCCCAGTTATTCCGCCGCGAGAGATATACATTCTTAATTACCTCGGTCGACACTCCGAGACAAAACAGCTGAATAGTTTTCCTATTTAATTTCTCTCTCCCGGTTAGACCCGTGAGGAGTCGACGCAGATGAGATCTCGGCCGTCCGATTGGAGAAGACGACGATCGCGGGCCGCCCGATCCTGTTTGGCGTCGGGTTATGTGGCGCGGCGCGTACAAAATGGTCCCTTTCCATCGGATACTTGCGACGACACAGAGTGGATAGAGGCTCTGTGCAGCCCTGACACGAGGAAGCTTGTATGCACCTTCCTCGTTTCCCGCCTTGATATGGCTGCGTGCATACCACCCTGGACTTGTTCCAAATTACGGGGACGACCAAGGCCTCTTGAGTTTATTATCGCATTTTTAATTAATAATCCTCAAAACTAAATCCCAATTTCAATTTTGTTTCCATATTTTTTGTTATGAGTCAGTAATCTCCATTATCTTACTCCTAAAGTTTGGTTGTAATTTTTAAAGAGGTGTGCGAACAGTCATGCTGCGACTAAAACTTTTAATTCATCAAAAAAAGGAAAAAAAATAATATTGTAGTAATCAAATTATATATATATATATATATATATATATATATATATATATATATATATATATATATATATATTATTGAACAGTATAACAGACGACAAGGCAAAATAGATAGTTAATTATTATATAAAATAAACTTGTTGATTAAATCGTAGTAATTAGAACTATAATAATTAAGAACCTGTTTTCAGAGGAAGCAGAGGCATTTTCAGGAAATTTTGAGGTTAAAAAAAAAAAAAAAAAAAAAAAAAGGATAAAGGTGGAATAAAGTAGTGAGTTTGGGGCCGGATAACGGCGGAATAGGGGAGTAGTAATCGTAACTACGTACAAACGAGAAACGTGTTAATATAGGGGAGCTTAAATGTGTATTATTTTATTCCTTCGGCTGTTTGCTTCAGTTATTTGGCTGTTTCTCGCTGTACAACCACTCAGCCTTTTCAGCAAATGAGTACTTTACACGTTGCTACATTTAGGGTGATGATCTCACAGCACGTACTATCACGCCTTTCCTAGCCGTCCGATTATGTAGCCCCCGTGTGATGCAATGCACGTTAATATTTGAGTATTTCATAAAAATATAATATAATAACGGTATTTTGCACGAGAAAGGATTTGGTGACTTAGATGCGAGAGATTTTTTTTTTTTTTTTTTTTTTTTTTTTTTTTTTTTTTTTATTTTAAGCTGAAAATGTATGGGGATTTCCTCAGCTATAGCCTATTTAAAAAAAAAAATAAATTAGAACTTCATCAACTTTGTTTATTATGTTCGACTAATCTTTATCAACTGGATTAAATTTAAATTGTTAGTGAATAAAATTTGACCAATTAACAATAAATAATCAGAAATTTTATTTTTTACAAACAATGTAACTAGCAAAAAAAAAATTAAGGAAAGAAATTCAAAATTCAAAAAGCATTTCTTTAATCAAATAATATATTCCGACTTGCTAATATTTCAGATTTTAAAGTACAAAAATATTTCGAGCGGATTTATATGGTACAAAATAATTAATCAGTTCCCATATCTCTAACTTTCCTCCAGTTATTTTTACTTAAAACTTGATGCAATACCGTATACATGAGAAGGGGCCTAGTGCGGTTTCATCGAGAAAGGGTTGAGAGGAAAGAGAGGGTTTGGGCGTGGCCCAACTCAACCCTCTACAAATGGGGCCCCGATAAGTACCAGTCACAAATTCACAAATAATACTAATACTGATACTAATACTAATACTAATAATAATAATAATAATAATAAGTTTCTTCGCTATATTAAAAAAGGAAACACTCATACAATCGTCTATAGGAACTAAGAAGTTGGTCATGTCCAGAGGTTGAAGGTCGAGGGTTGAATACACAACAGAAGACAATGAAGCCGGAGAACGAGATACCTATTTAGGTTTGTCTGTTAAGGCGACGAGGGACCTCAAGATGCCAGGATTTACTCTGTCGGCAAGGGCGCCTCTTTCCGAGATTGAGAACGATTTTTCCTTCACATAACTCTGTAGTTTCTTCGTGTCGTAGTCCAGTCGTTCTTGGTCTGCAGCACAAAAGAGTATATAATTAGAGCAGCATGTTGAGCATTGCTTACTAGTTAGGCTAGCTGTTCAAATATGCGAATATTCTGGGAAAAACACAATTTAATAAGATGATGCATTTAGAGTTCAAATGAAGGAGAGAGACAACCCACAATCAAACTGAATATCTGGACTAAAAAAGGAAAAAAGAAGAAAACTGATAATAACTGTATGTATGTATGATCAGGGATGCGAGTACCCTTCTCTAATATGGCATGTGCAGCATGAAATGGCACGCGGATAAAAATATCAGACCCAGGAAAACTCATCCATGTATTCTCCGTTGAATCATAATCTCCACAAGTTGGACATATCTCCTGCACCAAATTCTTTGATTTGGTTCCCTCAATTCCTTTCATTATCGCCTCAAAAGGGGACGGGACACTGCTTTTAGTTGTTCGAGCTTTCTTCCTTAGAGCCGTTAATGCTTCCCGGTTACTGTTCCTCAGCCTATCATTTTCGACCAACTGTTTTTATCACAACAAAATCAGATAAAATTAGACATATTTAGGATTAAGTCTAACATGGATTAGCCGAATATGGCAAATTCTTTAACCTGATGCTTTGCCAAAAGAAGTTCTTCCGCTTCGGTTTCAATCTCAAGTAGAGTTTGCTGGAGTTGCTGCATACCGGGATCCATTGTAACACTACAAACAGGCGTCTTATTAAGTATTGTGCTTTTCCTCAAGAATTATTATTACTTATAATTTGCTAAATTTTAAGCATGATAGAAAACAATATATCAAAGATAACAACCTTAACAACAACACTTCAGCAACAGTTCATTAAGAAACAAACTCAAAATTCAATTAATGCTACCTATTTTCAATGCAAATTAGCGGTAAGAAATGAGCCCAAAGTAACATCTAACTAGCACAATGTTTAGATTTATTAAGTAGATCCATTAGCTAGAATTAGGACTCAATGTCAGATTTTCCACGTCTTGGTGTAGGAGGCTGCATCAAATCTCGAAGAGAAACAATGTTGTTAACTAAGGATCTTAACTTTGTCTCATGTGAGAGAGATAACAACATCACAGAGACACTTTTTCACGATAAGCATAAAGATGTAGACTAGCGGCAATGTTACAAGATGTCTGCAGTAAACTACAAAAAGGAAATCGCCTGAGTGGTACGCAGTGACAATAAAGGAAAAGGTGAAACAGATATTCCTACAACTGCAGCAATTTTCAGCTATAGCAGTAAACAAAACAGAAGAAGAGGAGGAAGAGAATAGTGAAAAAGAAAGATAAAATAATAAGTCAAACAGGGCAGAAAGAAGTTGATTGGTAAAAGAGTCAGAACTGAATCGCCTCCCTCTAAAGTTTTGCTTTTTTGCGTTTAAAAAATGCAAGGATGATCAAACTCAATGGTAAACCCATTAAATGCCTTTGGAACGTTTTTCTGAAAAATCATGATGCAGGCATACCAGGATAAACTCTCCCATCATTTGGTGTGTTTTCTTGGATTTATTATACATGTCTCAGGAAAGTTAACATAAAGCAAACCAAGAACTGACAGAAATGATAAAAAAAAAACATAATGATTTCATTAAATGCACCCCAAAGCTCCAAACTTGGCTAATCTAACACCACATATAACATAATACTGTATCATCTTAGAATGTTATTAATCACACAACGACCTAAAATTGCTCTCACATTTTCCTAACGGAGAAGAGGGTGTATCACTTCGACATCCAATCTGTTGAATCTGAGCCTATATTCAGTGTCCTTATTCACTGATCCTAGTAGAGGAAGAACCAATCTACTGGGCTAAAACTGCTTCTGTTTTAAAGGTAGTTGTTTAGCTCCTTCCATAAGTTACTCTCATATGCTATAAATCATTTAGCTATGTCCATCAAAATATCATGCCACAAAAATAACAAAAGGCCATGAATAAAGATATGAATCAAACAGAGGGAAAAACAAAAAAGCAAACAAATTATCGAATAAGACTGATGAACAAGCATGCACATAAACTTTTCAATTACATAAATTGGCGCAATATCATATGGATAATGGATTAACACAGTCATTTTGCACTTAAAAGAAACATGTCTAACATGTCAGCAACTATTCAGCAGTAGGCAAGATACACGGCGAATGTTTCACAACAGAAGTGAGCTCTTAATTATTTGGATTGTGTTGATTAAAAAGCAGATAGTGTGAATTATCTTGCTTAAAGGAGAAGATAGTGCAAGCTCTTCATTCATCACAAACTACACAAGTGATAATAATCTTTTCAACAAAAATCCAAAAAACTTTACTGTTAGCAAGCATCAGAGGGACGAGAAGCTTGTACACGAGTGGATGTACAAAATTTGCCAAATAAAATCACTCCCCTTTGGATGATAAAGTATTCTACTGAAGAGACTAACTTAAAATATTCAATTTGCCAAAATAATCAAAAGAAAATGGGAGAAACCTATTACTTAGTACCTCTCATTTTCAATACAAGTGTTTACTGTAGATGGATATGCAATGAAATTAAAGGTTTGAACATAGCAACACTAATTTCATCATCCTAACAGAGAGAAAACACGATTTTATTAAAACAAATCTAGAGCTTGATAAAAACCTATATCAAATCAACAAAAACTTGAAAACACTAGATCAAAAGGCCGAGTACCTCCTCACAATCTCTACCGATTCGAGAGATCCTCTTTGTGAACACGGATCTTCTTCACCTTGATCGCAATTTTATATTAAAACTAGTATCAAATCTAGATTGTTCGAACACTAATTGATCAAAATTTTACATCAAATCAACAAAAAGTTGATAATATCAGATCAAAAGGCCGAGTACTCATCGCGATCTCCACCGATTCGAGAGTTCCCCTCTTCGTAAACTCCGATCCTCTTAACCTTATTCGCGCTTACGTTTTGGAAATGGGAGAAGAGGTGCGAGAGAAGACGAGGGAGAGCGCAGGGTGGCGTGGGGGTGGGTTTAGGGTTTTTTCGTCGAGGTTTCGAAGGGGGTTCGGGGAAATCACGTTCCCTGGCCCAGGAATGATCTGGGCCGGGGTGGGTCATTTTCCGTCCAGTTGTTTGTTAGTTTTGTTTATTTTTATAACTTTCTGTGTAACCATGTATAATAATTTATAAATTTCAGATAAAATTTTAATACATTATTTAAAGATTTAAATAATTATAATTATATCTATAAAAAAATATATATAAAAAAAAATAAAAAAATTTATAGAAACCTATTTTGGATTCTAATTCCAAACTAGTCCAGCAAATTAGTTAATTAATTTTTTATCATAGACCAGATTAATTTTTTTTATTTTATAAAAAAATAGTAAACATAAATAAAAAAAGAGTTAAATAAAAAAAATTATATGAACATATATCATCCATGAGAAAAAATAAATCAAAATTAATAATAAAATATTTAGACGACAGTTATGATATTTGCGACAGGGGTGATTATAAAAAAGCGGATGGTGGGGCAGATTCGAAGGAGAAAAATAAAAGAGAGTTCATGTAAACGCTACTAAAGAATACTGTATATAAAATTTATAATATATGTATATATATCTTACAAATACATTTTATAAATTTGATTTCAATTATGAAAGTATAATTTTTTGCGGTGCAGTGCACCAAGTCCACGCACTAGTTTTGGCGTAATTGCGTGAACCTGGTAACCGCAAGTAACCATCCCGACGCCGTTTCACCGATTCCGTGGCGTTCCGCCAAAAACTCCTTTTTAAAAACTTGGACCAACCACTCTCTGCTTCTACTCATCCATGATCTACTTTGGCCAAAAGTGCTTCTTCGAATGAAATGGCTTCTAACCTCCGAACTCACTTCCAGCAGTGCTTTTCGTCTTCCACCCTCCGCTCCTATCTCGCTGAGTTCATCTCCACCTTCCTCTTCGTCTTCGCCGCTGTTGGCTCCGCCATCTCAGCACGTACGTTTGTAATCCGCCCAACTTTATAATTCATCGCTCGTACGTTCTGATTATTACATACCATTTACTGTTTGTGTTTTTCAGGGATGCTCACTCCGGACGTCACGTCGGAGGCGTCGTCTCTTGTCGCCGCCGCAGTCGCGCAAGGCTTTGCATTGTTTGTTGCGGTGTACATTGCTGCGGATGTCTCCGGTGGCCATGTAAACCCCGCCGTCACCTTCGCCTTCGCCCTCGGCGGCCACATTAGCGTCCTCGCTGCTATGTTGTACTCGCTGTCGCAGTTGCTCGGCTCCACCCTCGCGTGCCTCCTCCTCCGCGTTGCCTCCGCAGGCCAGGTCGGGGAAAATTTAATCAACTTAACTACTTTTTAACAAATGAAAGTCTCGGAACATTTTGGGACGTACTAAAATGCATGCCTGCAAATTCCTCTGTTGTAGGCAATTCCGACCACCAGGATAGCAACGGAAATGACGGGGTTCGGAGGGGCGATTCTGGAAAGTGCGACGACATTTGTGCTGGTGTACACGGTGCATGTGGCCTGTGATCCGAGGGGCGGCGGCAAGAGGGGGCCGTACACGGCGTCGGCAATGGGGCCGCTGGCGGTGGGGCTCGTGGCGGCGGCGTGCGTGCTGGCGACCGGTTCGCTCACCGGTGGGTCCATGAACCCGGCCCGATCCTTCGGTCCGGCGATCATCAGCGGGGACTTCAAGAACCATGCAGTCTACTGGGTCGGGCCGTTGATCGGTTCGGCGTTGGCGGCGTTGGTCCACCAGAATCTGGTGTATCCTTCTAACTTATTATCCTCTGATTCGCGTCATGGCAATGTAGAGACTGTGATCGTTTGAAACGTACGGTGTTGTTTGTGTCATTAGTGTGTGTTTTTTTTGTGTTTGTTTTGGAGTAATTCGAATGCTAAAATTTGTGTGTAATTGTTAGAAGAAATAGTTTTAATTAAACTGGACTGTTTAAATTCGTGTGAGAATGCGTGTCCCACACACACACGCCCAGTGAAATAAAAGATTCTTTCAAAAAAAAAAATGTAAATCTAAAGCAGATGTTGTTTGAAATTCGATTGCTTAGGAATCTATGAGTAGAGTGACGGGCATCCTAAAGCTTCAGTAACTGTATTTTGGTTTCCCCCGTTTGGTTTTTTTTTTTTTTTTTCCCCTTCTAAAGCTTGATTGACTGAGTCTTTTGTACCTAAGTTTATGTTCTTATAATGAAAACGATAGCAAACTACTTTTTTTTTTATTATTTTTCGAACAAAAAAAAAAAAGAGGGTTTGAAATTGTACTTGAACTTTTCTTTTACTTAATACTATTTTGTTAAAAAAAAATTGTTTATAAATAAATTTTATAATATTTTATAAACTATACAACTCAAGAGTGACATAAAATTTCAACCATTATCTTATCATGATTTACACTTTTTTATCAAATTAAATGCCATCATATATATTAGTTTATAAAGTATTATTAAATTTGTTTTTAAGTATGTGTGTGTATATATATATATATATATATATATATATATATATATATATATATATATATATATATATATATATAAATACTTTTTGTACACCCCAAGTGGGGTGTACATCTTACACCCCACTCATTAAAGGGTGGGTGAATTTTATCGGTCATTTCGAAATGAGGGGTGCTACCTGTACACCCCAAATGGGGTGTACATCCTACACCCACCACATCCTGAAATCAAATTTGTGGACCATTTTACCTAGTCCAAGCTTGCTTTCTATGTAGGCTGGCCTGGTACTAAAGATGGCCCATTTGCCTTCCTAGGGCTCTACAAAGTTATTGCCATTTGCAGTTGTAGAAGCGAGCATTTTTTATTATTTTTACATAAAAATGCACAAGCTTATCTAAATCATAAACTATTTTTATTTGACTATTTAATTTTTTAAAATTTTAATTTTATTTTTCAGTCTTTCAATTTATTTAATTTGAACTCGTCGACGATACTTTGACTTTAAAATTGTAATACATCGTTTATCTTTATAAACCGCAACTATCAATTCATTATTAAAAAAAATAATTAATTTCAATTAAATAAATTGAAAGTTAGTATAGTAAAATTAAAATTAAAAAAAATTGGATAGTAAATTTAAAATGATTCATAATTCAAGATAAATTAGGTATGTTTTTACCTTGTTAAAAATAAAAATAAAGTAGGAATTGGCGATGGCCTTAGTTCCATGAATGCACTTCTACCTAACGCTCCTTCATCAACTCTTTTCTCTTGTGGGCGCCGTTCTGAGTCTTTCAATCCTTGCTCTTACTGATCCTTGTTCTTTCCATTATAGCGCTCTCTCCCTGGGTCGGAGATGGCTACATATGGACCCACGCGAAGTCCTATTGCTTGTTTGTTTACAAACATTTGGAATCACTCGAAAACGCCTATCCCACATACGGCAATTGCTCATAGGACCATACGATTCACCAAAAATCAACACCCAAAATTAGGGAATTGCGAATCTAGTGATATCTAATAGAAAGTTAATGCTGTGGACCCGTATGTTGTTTGATGAATTCGATTGAGATCTACAAATGAAATGGAACTTTGATTTTTATTTCTTTAAAAACCTTGCCGTTCATTATTTAATAAATAATATATTTTACATATGAGATAATTTACCTCAATTTAATAAATGAAAAAGTGGCATGACATTAAAGACAAATCAAACTTCTCATATATCACATACTATTATAAGTTTCTCAAGTAAATTTATATAACTAGGTAGTATCCTTTATTTATTTATTTTTTTGAGAGAGAAAGAAGTAGGATGGAAAGTCAGAAATATATAAAACTGAGATTCTAATTGAGAAAACTTTCAAAATATTATACTTATATATTATTAATGCACTGGAATGCATATATAATATGTAAGTATTTAATTAGTTTATGCACACATATTTAAAGCTGTAGAATATATATATTTAATAATATATATATATAGTACATAAAAAAGTATTAAAAAAATCTAAAATACTCTTTTATCCTAGTATCAATCCCTTCTTTTATCTACACAAAGTATTGCTCAAAAATAGATAAATAAAAGGAGACATCACTTCATCCCCAAGCAATCGAAAAGGAAGTGAAAGGGATTCCATACTTATCGTGTGGGGTAGGCATCAACATCGATCGCCCTCAGGCATTTAATTTTAGGCTCAAATGAAGAAGGGATGACCCACACAGTGGAAAGTGAGCTAATAAAGTAGAACATATATAAGCTTAAGAATTTGTCTCTTCTTATTGCTTCTCAAAAAAAAAAATAAAAATAAAAAATAAAAGAGTAAAAAATGAAAGGGCCGTGCACGCCAACGGCTAACCCAATCTACACCCTTGAATTAATCACCATCCAATGGCCAGGAAGAGGAGCAACACTAGCTTCTCCGTACACTAGGAACACCATGATTATGATAATGATGAAGATGCTGATGATGATTCCTACTACTTTGCTATAATTAAAGAAGAGTGGTAATGGAATTACCAAAGCTGAGGTAGTGAGGGGCTCATGCTAGTCACCTATGATGAGTTGTATATTTTGAGATAATATCTTATCTTTAATTTTTAAAGTAAACTATTTCTTTGTACAATTAGCTAGCATTCGAACTTTAAAAATGAAAAAGATTTTATTTAACTTTTATAATTACCTTTGTTTTCGAAAACAAATTCCTGAGTTCTTATTGAAATAATAGTATTTCGCTAGAGGCGAGGCTACAAATTAATACATGTTTAACTAATTTTTTTTAAATATATTTAAAGTTTTGATATGGTAACCTTTGTAGTATCAACATTTCTAATATATTTTGCTTATGTGAAAATTCAAAGTTTTGATTCCACATAGTTATAGTATTTTTCATGCTTAAGGACAATGAAAATGCCTTATATTTGTGAAAAAAAATAATAAAATAATACGGATTATTTTTGGAAAAGTAAATCTAAAGTACACCAGTTAGCATCAATAATTATTGGTGATATTTTAGAATTCACTACATCGAGTGTGACACATGAATGGTCATAGAGAGAAAAACAAAAAGAAAGGGAGGAGGAAAATGGTTTTTTTTTCTTTTTCTTTTCTTCTGTTGTTTGGATTAAGAAAACAAAATTAGAAAAGATAATTTTTTTTTTTTTTCTGTTCTCTTTCGGAAAGAAAAATAATTATTTAATTATCATGAATATTATTTTCTTCTCCAATTTCTATTCATTTTTTTTCTTTTCAAAATGATTTTTTCTTTTAATTTCCTTCCCCCCTTTTTTTTTTGTAATTTTTCTCTCCATCCGAACACAATAGTAATTAGTAAAGCTCTAGTAAAAAAATCATGAGAAACAAAAACTAAAAAAAATACTACCCCTCCTCACTGAAAAGTTCCGTTCCAGCCCCCAACAATTAAAATATTAATAATATTTTATTTAACAAAAAAAATTATAAATTAGAAAAAAAAAAAAAAAAACAGAGAACAATACCTATCTTTGAGACTCCTAATTGATCAATCTCAAATCCAATTTATTTCGGACTTCAAATTTATTAACGTTTTCTGATACAACCTATATCTAAATTTCATAGAGTAAAAATTCTCAAAATCGGATCCAAATCAATCTACAATCCCGTAATTTCGATCCGTTTTAGATTGCTGGATTAGCGGGTCCATTAGGGCCATAATACTAGGTCAAAATGTAACTTAGACAGTTAGGCCCCCCTTAACTATAGACTATATTAAAATAAGTTGTTCAGGTTTTATTATTTTTATTATTATTACTACTGATACGTACCTCCTCAATCTTTAATATTTTTTTAAATTCTAGTTAATCTGATTAGTTTTATTAAAAATTAGTAAATTTAGTACTTCTATGCCTATTTATTAAATCATAACCAATTGTGTAATAGAATTACTCTGGAATTTAGTAAAATTCTTAATTTGTTTAACTAAAATTATTCCAAAAAAAAAAAAACAAAACAAAACAAAACAAAAATAAGTGACTATCACAAAATGGGCCAGGAGAAAGTCATTTCTGTCATAATTATTTTATGGTACAATAACAACATTTAATTAATCAAATATCTCATATATATTGAAATTTTTTAAAAAATATTATTTTAATATAAAAATATTATTATATTAATTATTTTTGAGTAAACCTGTACTAACTCACATGGCACGTCGGAGTTAATTTAGAATATATTTCATATAATTAAAAAATTTTCCATTGTTGAGGAGGGGGTCTCTATGGTAGTGCCTGGTTATAACAAGAGGAATAAATTTTTATTCTCCACTTTATACCGAGAAGATATTTTTAATTAAGTAGGAACAAATTTAATTAAAGCTTAAATCTAATTTTAATTATTATATTAATTTATTAATTAATCTAAGTAATATATTTTAAGTTTTAACCTTAATTCTAATCTTAATACAGGCACTTAGCGACGAAACTAAGCTATCCTAAGAAACAAAGTTGTAGGGAATCGCGCAGCAGGTGCACGAGCCCACGCCGGTTTTCCTGGGCCTCTTGTCCCCGACCCCTACCCTGATGACCCTTTCATTTTTTATTTTTTTTATTATTTTTTTATTTTTTTCTTACACCCCAAAAATCCCAAAGCTTAATTTGGTTTCGTGCACTCTTATACTATCAACATGGGTCCTGCGTATAGAGACGTGGTGGAACACCAAAAATTAACACAAAAATACGCGAGCAACACCCAAAGCAAAATTAGAAAAAGAAGAGCAGGGATTTGTCCACCCTTTTGTCCCCTTTATCCCCCGCCACCCCTTTTCTCTTCTTGTGCTCCGCGCGGCCTCCCTTTCTATAAGAACCCCTACCCAGTACGAGCCCTCCAAGTGCACGCTTCAAAAAAAAAGTTACTCGGGATATAGTGATCAGTGTAAGTTTTCCAACAAGGGAATTAATGGAGAAGGTGTGTTTGGTAGGGGGAAGGAGAAAAATAAGAGAGGTGATGAGTTTGAGTTGTTTGGAGGAGGAAGTTGAGGAGGAGGAGGAGGAGGCGGCGGCGGCGGAGTGCGGAGGGAGGGTGGCGGTGATACCGCCACCGCAGACGCCGAAGGAGCCGATGGAGTTCTTGTCGCGGTCGTGGAGCGTGTCGGCATCGGAGATATCGAAGGCGCTGCTATCCGGGAATAAGAAGCGGAACTTCGTCGTCAACCGCTTGCCGGATATGATGATCCCTGAAACGCTGGTGTTCGCCGCCTCCGCCGCCCCGAACCACCGGCCCATCGGCGTAAGATCACTAACAGAACTTCCTAAAATCTCTTTGGAAAAAAAAAAAAAAAAAAAAAAAAAAAATTTAAAGCTCGTTTTGATATACATATATATTTACAAAATTTTTATTTACATATAAATTTATAATAAAAAAATAAAAAAAATATTTTTTAAGCAAGCAATCATCTATTACTAAACCGAAACCGGAGCTAAACTTTCCAGTTTTTAATATGATTCCGGATTTTAGTAGGATGAGAAAATGAAATAAAATAAAATTTTGTATATATATATATATATATTTTAAATTTAGTAATATCTAGATTTGACAAAATCAATAATGACATTTCTCGAGCAAAACCAGCGACCGCTCAAAAGAAGCCGCGTAAGTATATCAACTTGGTTGTTTGGGCAATTGCACGTTTGTTACGTACAAATTAGAGAACCTTCTCACATGTTGATGTTGGTGATCATACTTTTGACATGCCTACTTTGTCCTTAGCGCTGCTTAATAAAACCCCCAAAATAGTATATACCTTTTAACTACAAATTTTTGCCTTACACGCAGATATTTCCTCTCGAGAAGAGCACAAAACTTATACCTTAATTTCCGCTTAATTAATTGTGGGTGACCAATAACAGTTAGTCACAAGCTGCTAAGTTTGCTTTTTGGCTTCTTAACTTGAAAATCAAGATAATAATTTTCATTCTCAACTCATCATCATTGTTATGTTTTTTTTTTTTTTTTCTTAATTTGATGATTTTTTTATTTTTTATTGGTCAGGAACGTCGAGCTAAAAACTCTATCATAAGCCACCACCAAACAATCGGTAGGTGGTTTCATCACAAGGAGCTGAATAGAATCAGAGAAAGCAGCAAAGAAAAGTCGCGCGCCGAAAAAGCCCGAATCCATGCAGCGGTAGCAGTGGCGGGAGTAGCCACGGCGGTGGCTGCTGTGGCCGCATCTGCGAATTCAGAGAATCAGACCACGAAGATGAGTGCGGCAATGGCCTCTGCAACGGAGTTGCTGGCGTCCCACTGCGTCGAGATCGCGGAGCTCACGGGGGCCAGCCACATGCAGGTGGCATCGGCGGTGGAGTCTGCCATTGATGTCAGAACCCCTGGAGATCTCACGACTCTCACTGCAGCTGCTGCAACAGGTCAAATCATCGCGACATAACAATTATCCTGTGCAACAGAAACAGAAACATCACTTTCTTCGATTCTCTCGATCGCTTTAGTCTAAAGATTAGGATGTGAAAGGATTCGCATTATTGCTTTTTCGGTGGCTACCATAAAACCATTTTAGTGATAAAACAATTTGTTGTTACTAAATTTGCTATCCTTAATAATTGGAGAAATTATCGATCGTCTGGGCCTAATCCAGTAATCCACTATAATCCACTATCCATTTCTATGTTCACTTGGATCTACCGACTCCTTTTGGTATTTAAAAATTATTCGTTTAAAGCGCTATGAATGGATGGAGATAAAAAAGGACTGTCCAAGCAATAATTTTGATAGTAACAGGGCAACCAGAATTTCGGTGGGAATCCTACAAATTCCAAATTTGTGTGGTGGCAATAAAAATATTGTCTTAACCAAGTACTACTTTGATCACTAACTAATTTGTCCTTTTGAAAATGAACCACCAACTAACTAATTTGAATTAATCAGCTTTGAGAGGAGCTGCGGCTTTGACACTGAGAGTGCAGCGTGAACCGAGGAGCAATGCGGTGGTCACTCCCTACGAAAAGGGCCCTTGTTCGAGCCCCGACATCTGGTGCAAAGAAGGCAATCTGTTGAAGCGCACCAGAAAAGGTATTGCTCAATTTACCATTCACAAAATTAATCTGCTGAAAAGTTCTGTAACTAAGATTGAATATCTTGCCATTCATTATGCAGGGGCTCTACACTGGAAAAGAGTATCTGTGTACATCAACAAAAAATCACAGGTAAAGATTCTTCATTAATCTTCACAGGTAAAGAATGGGTTTGGAACTCAGTTCTGTGTTTAACTCTCCTTTTTGTCATCCTTCGTGATGAGGCCTAGCTGTCTTAATTTTGTAGCCGAGTTCAATTCAATTCTCTATAAATGAAGCGACAGCATGCTGCATTTTTTTCAAAAAAAAAAAAAAAAAAAAAAATCTACATTATAGGATACAAAATGTTATTGGAACATGCCCAAGTTACTAAACTCAGTTTAATGTATCTTAGGTGATAGTAAAGCTCAAGAGCAAACATATAGGAGGCGCACTTTCGAAGAAGAAAAAGAGTGAGTTTAACCTACAAATGATATGCTTCAAAATCAACCAAATTCGTAAGTTTCTGATAATGATTTTATGATGATTAGGTGTTGTATATGGCGTATACGATGAGCTCCCGCCATGGACACGGCAAGTGAGAGAATCCACAGAGGAGAAGTGCTACTTCGGACTGAGAACGGCACAAGGTCTAATAGAGTTTGAATGCGAGAATATAAGCAATAAAAAGAACTGGGTCGATGGAGTGCAAAACTTGCTGCGCCAAGTAGCCGGCGGGGCCGATCAAATAGAGCACTCTCTGGACTCCCTAAAACTTGGTTAATGTAAACAATGAATAAAGCCAATTTTGTCGACATAGCTAGATGTACTTGCAGCAAAATATATGTATACATATGAAGTTGTGGGTGTTTCTCCTCTTATGAATTGAAGTTCATGTCTCCATGTAGAATAACATTTGTGCTATAAACTTTCACACCATTACTCCATTAGAATCATATTGACATATTCAGGAAGAATTCAAAGAGACGTTGCGAAATTTAAGGAAAATAAATATATAAGATATACTACAGAATACTAAATTCCAAATAACACAGATTACAACATTGTACAGGGCCCTCTCAGAAGACAACAGTCTTGCTGGATTCATAAGGAAGCACCCTGAGTTCACAATAAGATTTCATTGCTTGTGCAAGGCACTGCTTCTCAAGATTCTCCGACTTCATCACAAAGCTCTGTAAGTTTTCTCTGTGAGAGACTCTCTCAACCTGCATCACATAAGTAAAGATTCAAAATTGGCAGCTGTAAGTACATGCTGCTTAAATTATAATAACAGACAGCACAATTAAACATAGTGTGCTAAAAATAAATTGACGATAAACCAAATGTGTAATGCAATATTTTTTTTGTGTGTGTGTGTGTGTGTGCGTTCTTGCGTTCTTGCATTAAAAACTACGATTCTCCAAAAATAATATCAATTGAATATCATTTAAAAAATAAGTTGCTGATGGTAATAATTATAAACTAGTCAATACTACGTAGAATCATTAGGATTACTGGTTTCATTCATTATTATTGATCAATAACTTTTACTGCTGATAGGAGACCAAATTAATGTCCTGCCCAGCATAATATGGCAATTCAACAAATTTGTAACAATTGGATGCAAAGAAATGCAAGTGAGCAGCACAATCACCATTTGTTCAATAATTGGGCCAGCATCTAGCCCTTCCGTCACAAAATGACTGGTTGCGCCAATTAATTTAACCCCAGCATCAAAAGCCTGGATTCATGTAGATCTAAAGCTTAAATGACAATCTAGAGCTCAGACTACAAGAAAAAAGAAAGAAACACTAAAGCTAATTTGGTAGATATAGGAAATGCACACCTGTTTGGATGGATTTCCTCCCTTGAATGACGGAAGAAGGCCATGATGAATGTTAATGATATCTTTATCATAAGTTTTCAAAAATTTTCCAGACAGTATCTGCCAGTAGGCACAAATTACGTGATAATAGGAAAAAAAAAAAAATGACGCAAGGTGATTGTGAAAGAATATTAATGTCTTTACCAGATGTCGATTGTGTTATTGCATCTTTCTCATAGCACAAATCTCACAAACACTGCAGCTAATAAAACAACGACTAATGGAGATATTTCATGTTTCTCTATCTACACGTCCCATCTTTGTCAAAAATCAGTGTAGTCGTCTAGATGGTCCTTTTTCTTGCTTCATTTGGTTTTCACTTATCAGATTTTAAGATTTAAGTTGCATGAAAATAGGTTACTAATGGTTCGTCTATATGATTTAATTGATCTCTCTAATTCTGAAGCTTGTAGCCAAATGGATGAAAGTGTTGCATCTGAGGGCATCTTACATTTGGAACATGCATTGGAGAATCTGATATTAGGATCTTCAATGTTCCGTATTTAATTGCACATTTCGATCTACTATTTTATTTCAGGTAATTTGAGGAAAAAAAAAAAAAAAAAAGTACGCAAAAGAACGGTAACTGAAATGTTTATTAAAAGTCAAGGTCCATAAACTCAAGCAACTTAAATTGCAAAATTCAGAACTATTTTACCTGCATATATCTTGCAAGCACAAGGAAATCGGTCCCATCAACCAATTCCAGAATTTCTTCTTCTCTTTTATTCCCTGCAGTTGTTGGTAGGTAATGATATGGAATCCCATGTCTTTCGAGAAAACGTATAACATGAGTATTCGGAGCTCTATTATGGTTGCTGCGAAAATGAATCTATCAGTTGACAAAAAAAGAAAAAAGAAGATAAAAGAAGTTATTATATATATATGTTACCTTATTATACAACTAATATCCACAGGAAGCCTACCCTCCTGCCATCTATGTAACAAGTCCACCAAACAATGATCCTGCACACAAAATAACTAAATCAAACTCATATGTATAGAGAAACATAAGCAAATATTTGAATCCTTAATAAATGTTTCACTACACAATTAGAAAAAATAAAATTTTAAGTTTCAAGTCATAATTGAATATTACAAAGTGTACCTGCCCTGAAGCAAGAACTGCAATCTTATATTTGGGGTCTAGGCCGGGAACCCGCACAATCGATTTTTCTGCACTGAATATTTTTGATAATTTGACGAAATCGCTGTCGATAACATCTCGCGGCCATCGAAGAGGATCAAACACGAATTCACTGCCGGAAATTGTTAACATTTTTTTGCATATATACTTTAGCAGCGACTACTATAATAAATGCGAAAAATAGAAAATCAACGGACCAAATTAAACTAAAAAAACTATTTGATTTAGAGAACTATAATTGCAATATTGCATTGAAAAGAATGAATCAAATCGCACAATGAAGAGAAAGAAAATGAGTAGTGAAATCAACCTCCTGGAGTAGAAGACGTGTTTATTATCGGGAACGAAGACATCGACGCTGTGTATGTTACCTCCTCTAGAGGCGATGCAATCTGAGAGCTTAGCAACAATTCCCACCGCATCCTAATCATAAAATCAACACAATATCAACATAGATAAAGTTTATCGGATCTATCTTATTCCTCTCCCACCACTTTTTTTTTTTTTTTTTTTTTTTTTTTTTTTTTTTTTTTTTTTTTTGTATCCTAAATCAAGAACGTAAGTTCACAAAAAGAAAAGGAGAGGAGGAGAGAATCGAACCGGGCATTGGAAAACGTGGATTCCGCGAAAGGGAGAGGAGGAGGAGGAAGAGAACACCCGCGCTGTGATTCTTCGGAGGTTCGAAATGGTGGTAGAGGAGGAGCCTCTCCTTCCCAGAACCATGCCCCTTCCCCCCTTTTTCTTTTTTTTTTTTCTTTTTTTTTTTGGGCTATCAAATTGGCGTGGTTTATGATGGGACCAGTTAGGTAATGAACTGCACACCAACGGTTCAATTTTTAAGTGATAAAAAAAAAAAAAAAATTCCAATCCCTCTTTGAGATGGAATCAGAGAGCTAGAGGAAGGATTTTTTTTGTTTTGTTTTGTTTTGTTTTTGTTTTTTAATTTTTTTGTTTTTTTTTTTTAGAGAAAGAGAGAAAGGTTGTATCCTATCTATTTTTTTATTTTTAAAATAAATTTAGAAGCAACCAAACTTCAAATTTCGATATTAACTATCAAATTTTTTATCATTTGGGCTAGAAATGATTGATCTAGAGAAAAAATTTTATATGCTACTAAAAATAATTAGTTAATTAGGATTTTAATTTTATAATAACACACCATGCTGATTTTTAGAGAGTTGATTGTTTCAGAATTTATGTTCAATTTTGTTAGATTTAAAAATTAAGAGAGTCAACGAGCCGAGCACGAGCAAGCCGGGATCGACTCATTTATTAAACGAACCAAATACGAACTGACTCGTTTAAATATCGAGTTGAAAAATTCGGCTCGTTAATAAACGAGCCGAACATGAGTTGGCTCAGGAACAACAAATTTGATTTTCATTCATACTATTAAATGTAAAGTTGAAAAAAAATTTAAAAATTTAAATTTAAATTTAATAATTAATTTTTTTAAAAAAAATTGATGACCTAAAATCTAAATGGTAATATATTATATATATATATATATATATATATATATATATATATATATATATATATATATATATATATTCGAGCCGTTATCGAGCCGAACACAAGCGAGTTGATCTCAGCTCATGTTCGACTTGTTTATTAAACAAGTTAAAAAATTTGACTCATGTTCGGCTCATTTACTAAACGAGCAATTCGATCTCGAACTCATTTCGAGCCGAACACAAGATAACTCGCGAATAGCGAGCTGAATTGCCACCCTAAAAATATAATTTGTTTTTATTTAATCCTAGTGAAATTTTAAAAAATATTTTACAATATTTTTTATATGTAGAAGTAAATTGCAACAAATATCAAATTGTAAAGACTAGATTGTTTAACTTAAAAAATATATATATAAAATGGGGGCCCACTTACCTTATCCATACATTTTGCCCTTGTGTGAGAGAGAAGCAGTATTCAGATCATACAGGATAAGATAGTGTACTCCCCTGTTTTTTTTGTGAGAATTTTGTGGGCATCCCTCGTCTCAATCTTTTTTGTGATTGGTGACTTTTTTTTTTTTTTTTTTTTCATTTTTTGGGTACGTGGCCAGAAGTGAACGAAAAAAATTATAAATGGTATTCGGCGTATCTATACAGTGATCTTAAAATTCAACTTAATTATAAAAATTTTCTACATTAAAAAGTTAGTTAATGACTAGGACTAAAAAATTGAGTACCCAGGCAAATAAGTTTTGTAAATATAAGTATTATTGCCATGTAAATCAAACAAAAAACTAAATGGAAGCAAAATAAATCTTTTACTCTAAAGAAGGATACGTAGCGAGAAACAAGTCAACGTGCATCGCAATAACTTGGTGGATTATCTAGTTGAAACGCAATAAAAAATTTTCACGAATAAGAATCGTCTGTTAGGACTCCTGATAGCAGAGACGCGCTCGTTATGATCCATATAGAATCTCTTTTGTGCCTAGATGAATTTTTTTTTTTTTTTTTTTTTTCTCAGAAAATCATGATGTTTCGAATTAATTTATCTTTCTAATGAATAAAATAATAGCATATTAAAATCTTTTACACTGTATATTACATCAAAATCTACATGTGCTAATCAAAATCCCGCCGAGAAAGAAAAAAATCTGGGCCGAAAGAAAAATAAGTCTTGAAGGTTGTTCCATTGGAATAGAAACCACATGTACGTTCTTGGTTAAATCTGCTAGCTCATTCATACTCTTCATTTCTATACTTTGATCTTTTTTTTTATAATTTTTTATTTGTCAAGACCCCAATGCTTTATCTTGTAAAATTAAGTTTATTTTTTATTAAATAAAACAAGGTAGTTTGCTTTTTTTAAAAAAATAAAAAATAAAAAATAAAAATTTTATATTTATCAATGTGGTCAAAAGAAGCCGAGCAAAATGCTCAAAAAAAATTATTCTTTCTATATCTTTACCTTTCACACAATTAGTAAAGTCACAAAATAAATATAACAATCTAATGCTACGCTAATAAACCAGATGCATTCGTCTCTACCATTGCAAGCTCGTAAAACAATACAAAATAAGATATGCAATAAAGGCATGCAAGATGCATTTTAGTGGCCACGATAAATCAAAATGAATGTCACCCTATAAACTATAGATAGATTGCTTTAGTAATAATTTAGTTTGGTTAGTACGTTTTCTATGGCCACAAACCTGCAGCATCTGCATAATTAGCCTTCTTTGCTTGGGCTTCATTTGAACTGTTCTTTAAAAACTTCCTCGCGATATTAGTTTTTTTTTTTTGAGAGTAAGGTAGCGTGCTACCGCTTCATTCATAATGGGTATGAATTAGGCAACAGGGCCTAAAAAAAAAAAAAAAAAAAAAAAAAAAAAAAAAAAAAAAAAACCAGCTGAACCTAAGGGGGCAAAGCCAGCTGTTCCCAACGGCCCCAACAGTCCCGGACCTCCCTAAGAAGGTAACCCGCCGTATTCTTGCGCTTATCAAAGATTCGCTTGTTGCGTTCCAGCCAGATAGTCCACCAAAATGAGGCTAGTCCGGCAAGTTCTCTAGCGCCCACGGAGCCACCACTCTGGCTGGAATGGTTCCAAACCGAAGTGACCGTCAGCGGCTGGTTGCAGTTTGCGGGAATCAGATGGAGGGCATGAAGGATGCTACTAGCAAATTGGCAGTTTAGGAATAGGTGGTCGATCGACTCTGCTTCATCCAGGCAAAGGACGCATGATCCGTCACCGGTCCACCCCCTTTTAATCAGTCTGTCTTTCGTCCTGAGCTTAGCCCTTAAGAGGAGCCAGAGAAAGATTTTCACCTTGAGTGGTACTTTTATCCTCCAGATCTCCCGGAAGCGGGAGTCAGGTACCCCGCCATTCTCGATGAAGACGTACATAGATTTGACCGAGAAACTCTCAGATAGATTTGACCCCGCCATTCCTCGCGATATTAGTTGATGTCACCCTTAAAGCAGATAGTTATTGTGCTTGTGAGAAAGAAGTCTTCTATAAATCTACTAGTTCTTGCTGTCGGATCGGATCGTCATTGATTTTTTTTGTTTTAATTGTTATAAAGATTGTATTTTCTTGGGTTCAGGTCGGGCCAAGCGGAGAATGATTTACCATTGGATCATTGCGATCCATTAGTCATAGAAGATTTTAGCAAATTAAATCTCACAAAAAAATTTATTCTAAAGACCTCATAATATTTTTTATATATAAATATAGGTACGAGAGAATATAGTGGTTTAAAGACGAAAAAAATGATGAATAATTCATCGTCTGTGAATAATTTACTGTCTTTATATATTTTTGTATCGTTTTATTTGAAATAATAGAAAAATTACACTATGTTGTTGAAAATTAGGATTACGGAAAGATGTGATGTTAAATGCGATGAGAAATTACGATAAAAATTACAAAATTACGTAATATCACTTTCTATATTGCGCGAGTTGGTTATAATATATATTGCAATAAAACGATTATAATATATTCTAACTATATTTTTTATAAATAATTCTAGCGGTTAACTATTAATTGCCTTTATGATTTTTATAAACTTTTATAAAATTTTACAAATTTCTCTTTATAATTTTTACAAAATTTTATAAAATTTTGATTTTTTTTTTAAAATATAGTGAATCGCATATATGAATGCGATGAATTATTTATCGCTTATGACTATTTTCATAAAATAATTTATAAAAAATATTATTAAAATTATAAAATTATTTATAAAAAAAATTCAGAATAGTGGCGAAAGCCCAACGAAATATTGTGACGTGCAAGAATTGTTATATAAACAGAAGTAATATATGTTCATTAGTAGCACGTGCAGTTAGATCGTTGGAGCCCTCCACACGCACGTGGGACAAAATTTTGCCGTCGGAGATCTCCCTCTATAAATACACTCATCCTTCTACACGGGCAGGTGTTCTCGTTCATTTCGCGATTGGAGAGAGAGTGTTCTCTGCTACGAGTGGAGAAATAGAGGACGAAGGCGGAGTTGGAGATCGTTCGAGCTTCGTCATCGGATTGATCGAGAACAAGGTGAAAGAAGTAAGATCTCTCCTCTCTCTCTCTCATTTTCTTTTTCTCCTTTTCTCTCTCATCTTATCGTTCTCATCATTACACGTTCTTGCAATTTGAATGCAAGATTTCGTAGAGATCGTTTCCGTTCGATCTAGGGTTTCTTTGATCCATAGCTCATCTCTGGACCTTTTCTTAGAGATTAATACTCTAAAGATACTGAAATCCATCCGATCAAAGCGGGCTTCGATCACAATCATCATCGAAGAAGAAGACGAAGAAAACGACGACGAAGAAGAGGGGGAGGAAACAAGAAGGAGATCGCTTGCACTATTGGAAGGTACGTAATGAGAACGGGATCCCCAAAAGGTGACGGAGAAGACCTGAGAGAGGAAACCTAACCTTAACCCTGTAGACAACCGCAAAAGCACTAGGAAAGGGAAACCCTAACCCTAGCTCTCTACCCTACAATAAAAACTCCTGCGAACGATCTGCCTAGGTTCGCCTCTAAGGTTCACTCTCTTTGGCATTTAAGTAAGCTGTTTTTTTTTTTTTTTTCTTCAGATTGGATATGTCGTCGTTTTGGTCATCACCATGTTCGGCGTGTAAGTATCTGCGGCGGAAGTGCACGCATTCGTGTGTTTTGGCGCCGTACTTCCCTCCGCACGAGCCGTACAAGTTTTTGTGCGTCCACCGGGTGTTCGGGGCGAGCAATATGACGAAGATTCTGAACGACATCAGCCCGGATCAGCGCGAGGCCGCAGTGACCGCGCTGGTGTACGAGGCTGATGCCCGGATCAAGAACCCGGTCTACGGCTGCGTCGGCTACATCTCTCTCCTCCAGCAACGACTCGTCCAGCTCCGCATGCATGCCGACAAAGCCAGGAAAGAGCTCGCCACCTATATCGGCCCCGCCGCCTTCGACCCCTTCCTCTTCTCTGCTCCCGCGCCCGCGCCCGCCCAATTCCACCATCCCCAATTCCAAGGCAGCGCCCCTTTTGCGGAGCAGCAGATGATGGGGCTCGGCCTCGCCACCGGCGCCGCCACTCCGCAGCCAATGATTTGGAATCAGTCGCAGTCGCAGATGTTGGCGGAGGCTCGGCCGATGGTGGAGGTGGCTGCGTCTGATGCGGCACAAGAACAGCAGATGTTCAGCAGCTACGACCAGCAGCTGCAGCAAGAGCTTTTAAGGCTGAGCAACGTGCAAGAAGCGTGCGGGATATACAACAATGTGGAGGTGGCTGCGTCTGATGCGGCACAAGAACAGCAGATGTTCGGCAACTTCGACCAGCAGCAGCAACAAGAGCTTTTAAGGCTGGGCAGCGCCCCTTTTACGGAGCAGCAGATGATGGGGCTCGACCTCACCACCGGCGCTGCCACTCCGCAGCCAATGATTAGGGATCAGTGGCAGTGGCAGATGTTGGAGGAGGCCCGGCGGAAGATGGAGGTGGATGAGTCTGATGCGGCACAAGAACAGCAGATGTTCAGCAGCTACGACCAGCAGCAGCAGGAGCAAGAGTTTTTAAGGCTGATCAATGTGGAACAACTAGGTGGCGAGGCAGCGGAGTCGGCCGGTGGGTTGTCGCTCCACCCGCCGTCTGATCACCATCAAAATCTCCCTTCTTCGACTCCCAGCAAGGAAATGTGAAATCCTTCGATCTCTAGGTGGTATATATGTTATTTTTCTCTCCATCAAATTTCTACCACTCTCTTTTGGTTGTCACTGAGTTTATTACTGACGCTTTGAAAGTGTACTCCGTGCAGGGTTTGATCTTTTCTCCTCCCCTTTCTCTCAAGAGAAATAAAGAGAGAGAGAGAGAGAGAGAGAGAGAGAGAGAGAGAGAGAGAGAAATAATAGAAAGGATCCAAAATGATAGGGAAAGTGAGAAAGGGAGAGCGGGGTGCAAATGGTGAAGATGGTGCAGCTGCAGCAGTAGTAGTAGTAGTCACAAGCAGCTGCAGCAGTAGGACATGCATGTATAAGAAATAAAACCAAAGAAGTCTCTCTCCCCCTCCCCCTTCTCCCTCTCTCTCTAACTTGCAATCTACTAGAAAATTCTCAAAAACTTTTTGCTGCAACCCTTTTTCCAAGCATTATTCTACTTGTACCAAAGAAGTCTTTCTCTTTGCATTTGGCTCTATCCTTTTTTTGTGTCTATACTCTACATATACCTCTTTCTCAGGTATATATATATAGTACTTTTATTTAGTTAAAATAAACGGAAATTGTTACCATCTCGCGCCCATCGTAGATTATATAAGCATTTATACCACTCACATAAACTTATGACCACCGCCCCTTCACAGTTTAATTTTTCAAAATTATTAATTTTTAATTTGTTTGATTTGAACCTATCGCACAATATTTTTATTTTAAAATTCGAATCTATAATTTATTTTTATAAATTTAATTTGTATATATCATATAATTAATTATCCGGTGCTCGCTTTTTGCATCGGGTCACGTGTTGGAGTAGCAAATTAAGCGCGCGTAGCGAATTTTATTGCGTGATTTGTTAGCCACAAAAAATTGAGGCGTACTAAGTAAAAAAAAATTTAAAATATTTGAATTTAGTTCAGAAATTTAGCATGAGCCAAATTTTGCATGATGTTAAAGTCTTTATTTTAAAGTTTAGATTTTATTTGTATAAAATCTCCAAAAAAAAATTAGCTCAACACTTTGTATCAACCTTAGGCTTCTGTTTAAAATTACTTAAATATTAGGTGCGTAAAAAAAGTATGACAAAAAAAAGTAGTATATTTATTTACGTATGTAAAATAAAGTTAAGATGAGAGGCCATTTTCTTTTCTTTTTTTTTCTTTTTTTTTTTTTTTTTTTTTTGAGAGAGAGAGAAAGATAGTATGCTATTTATTTTGTTTATTTTCAAATAAATTTAGTTGAAAATACGAAACTATTAGATTTCGAACTTGAGACGAGTATCAATCACCAAATTTGAGCGGGTTTCATATATTTAGTTAAATGATACATATTTTATTTGAAGAATTAATTAATTATTGAGAAATATTCCTATATATATATATATATATATATATATATATATATATATATATATATATATATATATATATATATTAGTTATCGTCGATTTATACGTGTTTAATGGCTTAGATTTAATTATTTTTAAGTTGTGACCTTCAATAGTATGTCACTTTGAGGAAGATATCGGTTACCAGGTACTCCAAAATAGGATTATTTTGGTCATTTACTTCAGGGTAATTAAGTAATTTTATTTCTATTTTGAAAATTTTTATTTTTGTAAATATTCTAAATTTTAAAATTTCAATTTAGTGAGAGTTTTTATTTTTCGAAGAATTATAAATTTTAAATATTCCAATTTAGTTATGATTTTGAATGGTAATATTTTAATGGTCTTTATTTAATATATTTTAAATGATTTTAATTTAGTAAACTATATTAAAATTTAGATTATATTTAAATTGTAATTCTAAAATTTTTCAAATTAATGACTAATTTGTAATTTTAAAATTTTTTAAATTAAACTCTTTAAATTAATGACTAAATTATAATTTTAAAACTTTTTAAATTAATACCTAAATTGTAATCCTAAATTTTTTTAATTTAAATTCTTTAAATTAATACCTAAATTGTAATTCTAAAACTCTTTAAATTAATGCCTAAATTTTAATTCTAAAACTTTTTAAATTAAACTCTTTAAATTAATGCCTAAATTGTAATTCTAAACCTTTTTATTTTAAATTAATGCATAAATTGAAATTTTAATTTTTTTTAAATTAAACTCTTTAAATTAAAAACTAAATTGTAATTCTAAAACTTTTTAAATTAATGTCTAAATTGTAATTCTAATATTTTTTTTATTTAAACTCTTTAAATTAATTCATAAATTATAATTCTAAAACTCTTTAAATTAAACTCTTTAAATTAATAGCTAAATTGTAATTGTAAAACTCTTTAAATTAATGCCTAAATTGTAATTGTAAAACTCTTTAAATTAATAGCTAAATTGTAATTCAAAAAATCTTTAAATTAATGCAAAAATTAGTTCAAAATTAATGTCTAAATTTGTAAAAAGTATATGAATCAAAGCTTTCATTATATGTTGAATTTAAAAATTTATCCATTTTCAAATTTTTTAGAATAGTGATACAAAATTATTTTCTAGATTATAGAAATTCTAAAATTTTTATACATATTAAATAAGTTGAATTTGATTATAAACCTACGTTTAATTTTTTTTAAAAAATATTGATATAAATTAATGAATAAATTGTAATTGTAAAATTAATATTTAAATTGTAATTCTATTTTTTTAACTTAATTTCTAAATTGTAATTCTAAAATATTTTAAATTAATGACTAAATTATAATTCTAAAACTCGTTAAATTAATGTCTAAATTTTAGTTCTAATTTTTTAAAAATTAATGTCTTAATTGTAATTAAAAAACATTTCAAAATTAAACTACTTAAATTATTAAAAAAATTAATGGAATGTATTTTAATTAATTTTTTATTTTATTTTGTAATGTTTAATTACGAAAATACCTTTTTTATGAAATTACCTGTTAAACTATTAATAAATAAAATTATATTTTTATCCTTTGTCAATCAACGATTAAGAACTTTTTTTTTTATTTATACAAAAAGTACCAGAGTATTTCTCTAAATTATTTTGAATCAATTATTTTACTTTTCTAAATTATGATTTTACTTTCAAGTTTTTTTATTTGTTTGATTTGAGTCAATCAACAACACTTTAACTTCAAAATTAAAACTAATTATTTTAATAAATTTATAGTTAAGATAATTGTATTAAATATACAAATTATATTTATAAAAATAAATGATACATTCAAATTTTAAAATAAAAGTATTGTGGACTAAAATTAAATAAATTTAAAAATTGAATAGTAAAATAATTTTTTTTTTTTTTTTAAATTGGACGTTCAAATCACATTAATCCTTAAATTCATGTGGCATGTATACATGCCTTAGCTTGTAAAGCTAAGTTTATTTTCTATTTAATAAAACATGTGGTGTGCTATTTGTTGACTATTTATTTATAGATTAAAATAGGTTTAATTTTTTTTCCGTGACAATAGGCTCAGGAGATTAAAAAGTTGAGTTGGGTGAGTCCAATAAGTTGAGTGGGACTGCGATCCATAACAGACCTAACGACAAAAGGACCAATAATAGACCTAACGTCCAGGTGGATTGAGTCCGGTCGAGACTCATGGGCGCTGTGTCTGCACGCTTTAAGTGAATTGGATGCGTATTTCTAGTAGCTCGAGCTTTTGAAATTAATGGTTAGCGTCAATTATCCTTCAAGTGGTATGAGAGACAGTGGCACGGGTTCTATTCCCACACGGTGCAGGTAGGCTCAACTTCCTGTCCCGTGACAATAGGCCCAGAAGACTGATAATTAAGTTGAGTGGGGCTGCGGTACACAATAAACCTAACGTCCAGATGGGTTGAGTCTGGTCGAAACCCGTGGGCGCTATGTCTGCACGATTTAAATGAATTGATTGTGTATTTCTAATAATTCGAACTTTTCGGATTAATAGTTAGCGCCAATGATCCTTCACTATTTTTTTTTTAAAAAAAACTAAAATCCTGTATTTGTCAATGTGGCCAAAAGAAGCCGAACAAAATGCTCAAAGAAAACTATTCTTCTTGTTCCTTTCACACAATTAGTAGAGTCAGGTAAATAAAACATTCTAAATTTTACACAATTGTTTAGTGGCAAGTTGATGGGTGATTGGGCAGGAACGAAACAATGTGATTTTCATAAATCTAAACTCGGACTCTCTGTTGGCTACTTTTAAGGTTAAGAGGTTGGAGTGTCGGTGGGAAGAAAATTGTCTCGCAAGGTGAATCTTTATGTAGTAAAGTTTAGGATTAGCACTGTTTTTGTATTATGTCTGTTTTAATCGTTCGTAGTTTGATCTTCTTTTTTATACTTTGACTCTTTTTTTTTACAGATTTTTATTTGCCGGGGTCCAAAATGCTTTACCTGGTAAAGTTAAGTTCATTTTCTATTTAATAAAACATATAGTGTGCTATTCTTTTTTCAAAAATAAAAAATTTAAATTCTATATTTGTCCAAGTGACCAAAAGAAGCCGAGCAAAATGCTCAAAGAAAACTTTTCTTGCTATTCTTTATCTTTCACACAATTAGTAAAGTACGCAGATAGATATAACAATCTAATGCCATGCTAATAATTTCGACAGCATAGAAGAACAAGGAAGACCAAAATGCATCCGTCCCTACAACCGCAAGCTCAGAAAATAGTACAAAATAAGATCTGCAATAAGAACAAGACGCATCTTAGTGGCCACGATAAATCAAAATGAATGCCTCCCATAAACTATAAATAGATTCCAATAGTCATAATTTAGTTGGTTAGCATGCTTTCTATAACCTGCAACAACTGCTTAAGCCTTCTTTGCTTGGGCTTCATTTGAACTGTTCTTTAAAAGCGTCGCCAAATTAGTTACTGTCACGTAGCTCTCTCCTTAAAGCAGACATTCATTGTACTTGTGAGAAAGATATTGTCGGATCGTTGACGTTAATTTCAAAATTTCGAACGGTTAGGAATACATAATTAATTTATTTAAAACGTACAGATATAGCGTCCACGGATTTCGATCGAACTTAATCAACTTGAACATTACATCTATTGTTAAATCTTTTGCCGTTAAATCTATTGTGAACCGTAACTCCACTTAATTTATTAGTCTTAACTTAACTTATTAATCTACTAAATTTATTATCACGAAGTAAAATATTAAATTTATTATTAGTATATAAATAAGTAGCCAACAAATATCTCATATAAATCTACCGGACATTACAAATTTTGAGCTAGGCTACTAGTTCTTACTGTATGATTGGTCGGGATTGATTTTTATTACGCACGTGCGGTTGGACCGTTGGAGCCTTACACACGCACGTGGGACAAAATTTTGCCATCACAGTCTCCCTCTATAATACCCTCATTCCTCTACACGGGCAGGTTTTCTCGATCATTTTGCAATTGGAGAGAGAGTGTTCTCTGCTACGAGTGGAGAAATAGAGGACGAAGGCAAAGCTGGTGATCGTTCGAGCTTCGTCATCGGATTGGTCGAGAACACGATAAAAGAAGTAAGATCTCTCCTCTCTCTCTCTTTCATTCTCTTTTTCTCCTTTTCTCTCTCATCTTTATCGTTCCCATCTATACACATTCTTGTAATTTGAATGCAAGATTTCGTAGAGATCGTTTCCGTTCGATCTAGGATTTCTTTGATCCATAGCTCATCTCTGGACCTTTTCTTGGAGATTAATATTCTGGAGATACTGAAATCCATCCGATCAAAGCGGGCTTCGATCACAATCATCATCATCGAAGAAGACGAAGAAAACGACGACGAAGAAGAGGGGGAGGAAATAAGGAGGAGATCGCTTGCACTATTGGAAGGTACGTAATGAGAACGGGATCCCCAAAAGCTGACGGAGAAGACCTGAGAGAGGAAACCTAACCTTAACCCTAACTGTAGACAACCGCAGAAGCACTAGGAAAGGCAAACCCTAACCCTAGCTCTATCCCCTACAATAAAAACTCCTGCGAACGATCTGCCTGGTTCGCCACTAAGGTTCACTCTCTTTGGCATTTAAGTAAGCTGTTTTTATTTTTTATTTTTATTTTTATTTTTATTTTTTTCCTTCAGATTGGATATGTCGTTTTGGTCATCACCATGTTCGGCGTGTAAGTTTCTGCGGCGGAAGTGCACGCATTCTTGTATTTTGGCGCCGTACTTCCCTCCGCACGAGCCGTACAAGTTTTTGTGCGTCCACCGGGTGTTCGGGGCGAGCAATATGACGAAGATTCTGAACGACATCAGCCCGGATCAGCGCGAGGCCGCAGTGAGCGCGCTGGTGTACGAGGCTGACGCCCGGATCAAGAACCCGGTCTACGGCTGCGTCGGCTACATCTCTCTCCTCCAGCAACAACTCGTCCAGCTCCGCATGCGTGCCGACAAAGCCAGGAAGGAGCTCGCCACCTATATCGGGCCCGCCGCCTTCGACCCCTCCCTATTCTCTGCTCCCGCGCCCGCCCAATTCCACCATCCCCAATTCCGAGGCAGCGCCCCTTTTGCGGAGCAGCAGATGATGGGGCTCGGCCTCGCCACCGGCGCCGCCACTTCGCAGCCAATGATTTGGAATCAGTCGCAGTCGCAGATGTTGGCGGAGGCTCGGCCGATGGTGGAGGTGGCTGCGTCTGATGCGGCACAAGAACAGCAGATGTTCAGCAGCTACGACCAGCAGCTGCAGCAAGAGCTTTTAAGGCTGAGCAACGTGCAAGAAGCATGCGGGATATATAACAATGTGGAGGTGGCTGCGTCTGATGCGGCACAAGAACAGCAGATGTTCGGCAACTTCAACCAGCAGCAGCAACAAGAGCTTTTAAGGCTGGGCAGCGCCCCTTTTACGGAGCAGCAGATGATGGGGCTCGACCTCACCACCGGCGCTGCCACTCCGCAGCCAATGATTTGGAATCAGTCACAGCCAATGATTTGGGATCAGTCGCAGTGGCAGATGTTGGTGGAGGCTCGGTGGATGATGGAGGTGGCTGCGTCTGATGCGGCACAAGAACAGCAGATGTTCAGCAGCTACGACCAACAGCTGCAGCGAGAGCTTTTAAGGCCGAGCAGCGTGCAAGAAGCGTGCGGGATATATAACAATGTGGAGGTGGCTGCGTCTGATGCGGCACAAGAACAGCAGATGTTCGGCAGCTTCGACCAACAGCAGCAACAAGAGCTTTTAAGGCTGGGCAGCGCCCCTTTTACGGAGCAGCAGATGATGGGGCTCGATCTCACCACCGGCGCTGCCACTCTGCAGCCAATGATTTGGGATCAGTCGCAGCCACAGATGTTGGTGGAGGCTCGGCCGATAGTAGAGGTGGTTGCGTCTGATGCGGCACAAGAACAGCAGCAACAGCAATAGCTTTTAAGGCTGAGCAATGTGGAACAACTAGGTGGCGGGGTGACGGTTGTCATTGCCGGGGCGACTGAGTCGGCCGGTGGGTTGTCGCTCCACCCGCCATCTTATCACCATCAAAATCTCCCTTCTTCAACTCCCAGAAAGGAAATGAGAAATCCTTCTCTAAGTGCATGGTATATATGTTATTTTTGTCTCCATCAAATTTCTACTACTATCTTTTGGCTTTCACTGAGTTTATTACTGACGCTTTGAAAGTGTACTTCGTGCAGGGTTTGATCTTTTCTCCTTCCCTTTCTCTCGAGAGAATAGAGAGAGAGAGAGAAATAAAAGAAAGGATCCAAAATGGTGGGGAAAGTGAGAAAGGGGAGAGCGGGATGCAAATGGTGAAGATGGTGCGGCAGCAGCAGTAGTAGCAGTCATAAGCAGCTACAGCAGTAGGATATGCATAAGAAATAAAACCAAAGAAGTTTCTCTCTCCCTCCCCCTTCTCCCTCTCTCTCTAACTTGCAATCTACTAGAACAATCTCAAAAACTTTTTGCTGCAACCCTTTTTCCAAGCATTATTCTACAAGCATTATTCTACTTGGATTTTCTCTGTTAATTTCTGCAAAGCTAAAATTTTTTTTGAAAATGTTAGAGAGAGAAAGAGCGAGAGAGAGAACGAGAGAGAAGGTTAGAGTGGGTGGTTCGAGGGAGAACGCAAGAGAGAAGGTGAGCGTGAGTGATCGGGGAGGTGGGCGTGCTCGGGAACCTGGGAGCGCGCACTGGCTGGCTAGGGCGCGGTGCGAACCTGGCCCACGCTGGAAGCAGCCAATCACCAGCACTGGCGTATGCCCGGAGTTTGACGGGGTGGGCACTCGGAGGAGCCATCTCCCGGGGATTCTGGGTCCTGGGCCTCCTAGGTGCTACAGTAGGCAGGTCCGTGTCAAGGACGCCTTGTCTAATCCTTCGCCTCAGCGGACCAGGACGTCGGCCTGTCCCCCTCTCCAATCCCGCCCCTGCTCCTCTAGGGAACGTCGCTCGGTCTCCTGGGCCGACCCGATTTGTTCCCTATTCGGGCAAGACGTCCTGCATTCCCCCGCCGCTTCGCGCCCCATCAAGATTGGACTGGGCGGCATCCCCCCACCGCTTCCTTCTGTCTCGCGGTCCAAAGGAGGCAACCGGAGGCTCGTCCATGGCCCCCTGTCCTATAAAGACACCCTGCTCCTTCAACCTCAACCACATCCCAGCCCCAAGCTAGGTCCTCCCAGCCGTTCGCCTTCAGGCCACCGCACTGCTCGCCCCACCACCTGCACCTCCCGCACCACCCGCCTGCGCAGATGCTTCAGATGCCTCGCTTCGGACCACCTAGTCCGAGACTGTAGAGACCCCCTCTGCTGCGCTGTGTGCTCCAAGGTAGGTCACAGAGCCAGCCGCTGCAGTCTCCGGCCTCGGGAAGTCAAGATGCTGCGAGGAGGCCCCAGAAACTTCAGACCACGCATCGCGAAGACCTTCATCCCCTTGACGGAGGACTTCCGTAGGCGTCAGCTCAGGTGCCGGAACGCAGTGCTCGCAGATGTCGTTGGGCGCTCCAACCTGGGGGCGTACCCCCAGGGCACTCTGGCGGGGGACCTAGCCGACCGCTACGGCGGTTACCCAGCCGACTTCCTGGCGGCTACGCACTGGGAGAGGGATTACGTCGTCTTTCTCCCGGACTGGGTGCGCGCCGACGACCTTATCGATGCCGGTGTCCTGCACCTCCGACACTGCCGTCTCCATTGTTTCCGCTGGGACCGCCTCCGCGGAGCTGACGTCTCCAGGCTATCGTACAAGGCGTGGCTGAAGCTCTCGAACCTCCCGTTCGAGTGCTGGTCCCGAGAGCGCGTTTCGGCGATAGTCAGCGGGTTCGGCCGATTTCTTGAGGCGGCCCGCCATCAGCACCAACATCGACGACTTCACCGGCTACAGATGCCTCGTTGCGGTGGATGATCTGGCCGATATCCCCGAGGCTCTCGCCGTCTCCATGGGGGACGTCGTTGTCACTGTGTCGGTGAGCATCGACAGTACAGCTCCCTTTGGTGGCGACGACCGCGGCATCCCGTTTGTCGGGGGGGGTCCGGGCGAAGGAGGGGATCAAACGGACCCTCAAGGATTGCGTCTCGCCAGGCGGATCGCGGTGGTCGGCCTGGGGGGCGACAGCAGCAGCTCCCGGGATGCTCAGGAAACCTCAGGGGACTCCTCCGAGATCCGGGACCGCCGTCGAGCTCCGCGGTCGGATTCCGGGACGCTCGCCGTCACGAATCACCCTCGCTCCGGCGCGACCCCCGATGGTCACGCTCCACTAGGCTGCCTAGCGTTGACGCCTGCCCCCTCTGTCGCTCTCCCGGCCCGAGGATACCTGGGGATGGGCCTCGGCGACCGTGCGGGGGCGGGAGCAGGCCTCGAGTCAGGAAGTCTTCTCTTCTTATGCTTCCTTTCAAATTTCGTCGCCTGCCTGGGGTCCCGCACCGCGCTGCTCCTCCTCTCCGAGCGGACCGGTGTTGGGTCTCGGGTCTCCTCTTCAACGTCTTCTGCTCGCCTCGTTTTCTCTGCGGGACATCGGTTGCCGCGGACCTCGGGGCTCTCGGGTTGTTCCCCTTCCTCAGCCGGGCTGGGGCTGTCGACACCCCTGGGGCCCACCTACTCGCCGCGCCCTAAGGCCGGGACACCTTCCCCTTTGTGGACTTGGGCCGGGCACGCTTCCTCGATGTACCTCGACGGCCCGCTTCGCAGGATTTCCTTCACCTGGCCCGGCCTCTCCCCATGTAGCCTACCCTTGCCTCAGGGATCGGGCCCCCAGCCCACCCCAGGCCCACTCCTGGGCCGAGTCGGGCCCAGCCCGCTTTCCTCCCGCCAGCCGCTCGGACCGGGCCCAGCGCCCCCGCTCTGCGCTCTGGACCCGCTCCCTTGCCGGGCTGATCTCAGCCCGCATTGCCTGGGGCCCGGGGGGACGACTGGGCCGGCTCCTACCCCCCTCGTCCCCGGGCCTAGGCCTCGTGCTCCCCCCTGCCCACCCGGGCTTCTCCCACCGCCTGAGCACCGCCCAACTTCCCCGCCCCCCCTGCCCATTGCCGGTGGGCACCCCGGGGCTTCGTTCGAGGACTCGGAACCGTCGCCCGAAGCCACCCCCGAGGGAGCTCCGTGGGTTCCACCCCTGTCGCCGATTTGCCCCGCCGCCGGGCTTGGGGCCTTTCCCGGTTTCTGTGGGACCCTTCCTTGCGCGGGCCTGGTGGCGGCGCCTGCGGGGCTGATCCCGCCAACCGCCGGGAGCGCATCTGGGGAGGATGCTCCGGCACTGAAGGGGGCGTCGTACCACGCCTCGGCCGGCTCTGCTACTGCTGACGCCTCCCCTCAGCCGCTTCTCCCCTGCCACCCTCGTCGCCCAGCTCTACTCCTGAAGGACTCCACCAACCGTACCCCCCCAAGGCGGAGCCCTAGGCTCGCGCTGAAAGGGGGGACGCACGCCATGGCCAATGCAATGGCACGGAAATCGTCTCTACTGGGCCCCCTCCTGGAAGACTCCGGGGAAGACTGCGCTAGTAAGAGGAGCGCGGCGCTTTCTAGGATCAAACGTAGGTGCGCCAAACTGGGCGTCCTGTTGAACGATGAAGACGCAACCTCGTTCCTGGCCATGGGCGGCCCCGGGCTCTAGCCGCGCCACCAGTTGCCCTACCAGAGGCGGTTTTTCGGTGTTTTTCCTTCGTTATGTTAAAACTCTGTACCTGGAATGTTAGGGGTCTCAACGATCTTACCAAGCGTGGTCTGGTAAAATCGACTGTTAGGGGTATTAATGCGTCTGTACTTTGCTTCCAAGAAACCAAGCTGAGCTCGATCTCGCGCTCCCTTCTGTCTTCCTTCGTGGGCCCGGGATTCGATAGATGCCATTTCATTCCCTCCTCTGGGGCATCCGGGGGTGTTCTAACCTGCTGGAACTCCAATCTCTTCGACTGCTCTGAGGTCCTGGTGCGCCACCACTCGCTCACTTTACGCCTGAAGTGTCTCCGCAGCGGCGCCGCTTTCTATCTGACTAATGTTTATGGACCTTCGACCTGGGCGGGAAAGCACGCTTTCTGCCAAGAGCTGGCGGCGCTTAAACCCTCCTGCTACGGGCCTTGGGTGGTGTGCGGGGATTTCAACTTAACTCGGTTTCCCTCTGAAAGACGAGGTAGCTCTTGGTGTAACCGCATTTCGTCCATGTTTTCCCGGCTGATCAGCGACCTTGAGTTGGTGGATCTCCCACTGCTCAACCAAAACTACACCTGGTCCAACATGCAGAGCTCCCCCACTCTTGCCAAGCTCGACCGTTTCTTGGTTTCAACTGAATGGGACCTCGCCTTTCCTCTCTCCTCGGTTTCGGCGCTCCCGCGGATCACGTCAGACCACTCGCCCCTTGTCCTCAGCACGCACATCCGGCCCAGGCCTAACACTTTTAAATTTGAAAAAGTCTGGCTCACTCGCCACGACTTCGTCTCTCTGGTGCCGACGTGGTGGAACGAAATCGAAAGCAGACTTGGACCTCAGGCGGCCATCCTTACCTTTAATGCGAAGCTACGGCATTGCCGCAAGCGGATCAAAGAGTGGCGCTCCAAGTGCTTTCACAGTATTTCCAACACCAAGCGGACCACGTCGGAGGAGATCCACAAGCTCGACGCCTTGGAGGAGCACCGGGATCTGACCCAAAGCGAACAAGACACGCGAAGGAGTCTCAAGGCCCAGCTGAAAACTACTATTAGCGAAGAAGAGATACTCTGGAAGACGCGAGCCAAACAGCACTGGCTGAGAGAGGGGGACGGTAACACCAGCTTCTTCCACGCCATGGCAAATGGCAGACACAGAGCCAACCGGATTGGGAGCATCTCGGACGAGGGGGCCATCCTCGTCAGGGAAAAGGAAAAAGCCGACTACTTCTACCGCAAGTTCCAAGACCGATTTGCGCCAGCTAACCCTGGCCCTCATTCCTTCGGCGACTGGAGCGATCTCTTCCACGCCAACTCTGAGCTGAGCTCGGATCTCCTAACCGCCCCCTTCACTCTCGAAGAAATCAGAACTGCAACCTTCCAGATGAGTGGGGACAAAGCGCCGGGCCCCGACGGATTTAGTATGGTTTTCTACCAGAGATTTTGGGATGTGATTAAAGAAGATCTTGTCAAAATCTTCGTGGATCTCTATAACGGTTCCTTGAACACTGGGCCCATTGACTACTCATACATCTGCCTCATCCCTAAAGTGGAGGGAGCAAATTCTGCCAGCAACTTCCGGCCTATCAGCCTCATCAACTGTATCCAGAAGATCATCTCAAAGGTACTAACGAACAGACTCGTTAAAGTGATTGACAGCATCATCTCTCCCTCGCAGTCTGCCTTTGTCAAAGGAAGGTTCATTCTGGACTCCTTTGCTACGGCCAGTGAATTAATCTGCTGGGGTGCGAGCAAGAAGAAGGACTGCGTTGGAGTTAAAACGGACTTCGAAAAAGCCTTCGACCACGTGAATTGGGACTTCCTCCAACATATCCTTCGCTGTCTAGGCGCTAACCAAACTTGGTGCGGGTGGATCAAACAGTGCACAACGAATGGCAAGGTCGCCATCCTGGTCAACGGCTCCCCCACTAAGTGGTTCCGAATGAAGAGGGGTCTTCGTCAGGGGGACCCGCTATCACCTTTCCTTTTTCTCTTAGTGGCAGAAGGTCTAGCGCGAATGACCACCCGCGCCGTCCAGAATGGCCTACTGCAAGGAGTTGGGCCGGCAAGGGGAGCGAGAACTTCCATCATCCAATACGCAGATGACACAATCTTCTTCTGCGAAGCGAAACTCAGGCAAATCCGTAACCTACGCTTCTTGTGGAAGACCTTCGAGTGGGCCTCCGGTCTTAATATCAACAGGGCGAAGTCCGAATTGTTTTTTCTGGGCGAAGACCACAACAAAGGGGAACGACTGGCGGCGGTACTGGACTGTAAGCTGGGATCGCTTCCAATCAAATATCTCGGCCTTCCCCTGAAACAAGGAACCATTCCAAAGAACGACTGGCACGACGTCATCAATAGAATCGACAGCAGAATCGCTGGCTGGCAGGCTAAGCTCCTATCACGAGGGGGGCGTCTCACCCTGGTGAACTCGGTGCTATCAAGCTTACCGCTGTACTTCCTCTCGGTCTTCAGAGCACCAAACTGGGCCCTCAAAAAAATTGACTCGCTCCGAAGAGCGTTTTTCTGGAAAGGTCGGAACTCCGCTCCAGGGGGCAGCTGTTTGGTGGATTGGAGAACCGTTTGCAGAAGCAAAAGGGACGGGGGCCTGGGCGTCCTGAACTTGGAAAACTTGAACACCGCCCTACTTGCGAAGTGGTGGTGGAGATATTTCACCGTCGAAGGTATCCCCTGGGGACCCCTCGTTAAGAGCCTTTACTACCGCCGGCGAAAGCCTCTGGCTGAAGGGTCCTCCTTCAAACCCTACTCGCAATGGTGGAAAAGTGTGCTCAGAACGAGGGAGCCTTTCAAATGCGGGTCAACCCGCACGATTGGGAACGGCGAGCTGACAAGCTTCTGGACCGACATCTGGACAGGGAGCTCGAGCCTCTCGACCGCCTTCCCCGATTTATACCGGTCGGTTACCAACAAACACCTCCTGGTAAAGGACTGCACCGAGGCCGACGGCTGGAACTGGGAAAAGATCCTGGAGGGCCTTACCCAAGGACCCCCAGACCTCGACATCTCGATTCAGGATCTGAAACTGTTACTGGTAAACATCAGTCTCACAAACAGCGGTGACATCTTTCATTGGCGTTGGACGGCGGCCGGCTCTTTTACAGTCAGATCCCTTTACCGCTTCCTACAAGACAGCGGGGAGGTCGACAACCGTTTTGTGTCACTCTGGAAGATTAAGGCACCCTTAAAGGTAAAAGTTCTCGTCTGGCTAGTGCTCAGACGGCGGGTGCTGACGAGAGACGTTCTCATCAAAAGGAACTGGACTGGACCCAGCACCTGTGAGCTCTGCATTGGAAACGACGAATCCGCGGATCACCTGTTCGCCTCCTGTACGGCAGTCCAAGCTCTGTTGGAGACCTTGCTGCCTAACCGTCTGGAAATTCGCAATAACCCTAATGTCGCAGGACTGTGGGACTCGCACGCGCAAAAAAAGGGGAGCTGGGGTAAGAGAGCGTTGCTAACAATCGCTGCCACGTGGTGGTTCATCTGGATTGAAAGAAACGGAAGAATCTTCAACAACAAGCGGCGCCCCCTCCGAGAGATCCTCGCCGACATCCGGCTACATCGCTCCTACTGGTCTAGATTCTGTGCTTGATCCTCGCCGACTCCCGGCCACCCTGCCTTTTTTTTTTTTTTTTTTTTTTTTTTTTTTTTTTTTTTTTTTTTCGGCTCGACCGTGTGGCGGCCGTCCTTTCCTGCTAATTTCAACCTCCGTATTAAATGAAGCGGCAGCATGCTGCCTTTTTCTCAAAAAAAAAAAAAAAAAATTTCTGCAAAGCTGTGGTTTTTCCCTTTGCATTTGGCTCTATCCTTTCTTTGTCTATACTCTACATATACCTCTTTCTCAGGTATATATAGTACTTTTCTTTAGTTAAAATGATAATTTAACTAAAGATAGCTACGGAAATTGTTTCCATCTCGCGGCCATCGTAGATTATATAGGCATTTATACAGCTCACATAAATTTATGGATGCCGCGACTTCACGGTCTATTTTTTTTTTAAAATTTAATTTTTAATTTATTTGATTTGGACCTATTGATAATATTTTTATTTTAAAATTTAAATATATAATTTATTTTTATAAATTTAGTTTGTATTATTATTATACAATTAATTATCTGGTGCTTCCTTTTGCATCGGTTACGCATTTGAGTAGCAAGCCGCGTTTACTGATTTCATTGCATGATTTATTTTTTGAAAACAAAATAGTATGCTATTACTTTATTCATATAGGCAATGTTTGGTTGGGGGATAAAGGGGGAATAACCCTTTTTATCCCCCAATTCTTGCCAAACAGTATTATAAAATGACATGGGATAAATTTTTTTTTATCCTTGGCTTAACGGGTTATTCTGGAATAACCCGTTAAGCCTTATTCCTCTCCCTCCATGGAATAGGATTTTATCCCTGCGGGTAGTGAATGGGCAAAATTATAATTTATTATTTATAATTAAATTATAATATAAAATATAATATAAAATAAAAAATAAAAAATATAAATTATAATATAAAATATAAATTATAATATAAATTATAATATAAAATAAATTATAATATAAATATAAATTATAACATAAATTATAATATAAATTATAAATTATAATATAAAATATAAATTATAATATAAATTATAAATTATAATATAAATTATAAATTATAATATAAATTATAAAATATAAATTATAATATAAAATATAAAATATAAATTATAATATAAGATATAAATTATAATATAAATTATAATATAAAATATAAATAATATAAAATATAATATAAATTATAATATAAAATATAAATTATAATATAAAATATAAAAATATATAAAATATAATATAATATAATATAATATATAATTTATTATTTATATTCTTAAAATATAATATAAAATAAAAAATATTATTTTTTTAACATAATTTATTATTTATAATTAAATTACTTCAAATTTAATATAATAATTAAATTAATTTTTCTATAAAAAAAGCTAAGGGCAAAGTTGGTATTTTAATAAAAATTTTATCTTCTTTTTTCACTATTTTTTACTATTAACTATTCCAGAGAATACCAACTTTTCAACCAAACGCAATTTAACTTTTATACTTCATTATCCCGGAATAGCAAGCTATCCCAGGTATAAAAAAATTTATACCTCTTAAATTTATCCCTGAACCAAACATTGCCATAGAGAATGAATTTAACTATAAAATGAAACAACCTGACCTCAAAAAAAAAAAATTACTAAAAAAATTAAAATTGAGGCGTACTAAGTAAAAGAAAATTAAAATATTTGAATTTAGTTCAGAAATTTAGCAGCCAAATTTTGCAAGATGTAAAAGTCATTATTTTAAAGTTTGGATTTTATTTGTATAAAATCCAAAAAAAAATTGGCTCAGCACCTTGTATTAACCATAAGCTTCTGTTTAAAATTACGTAAATATTACATGCACCGAAAAAAAATATATATATTTATTTACGTATGTAATATTACGTAAATTATATGTTTTTGTTTCAATTCATATATTTCCAAAAGTAGAAAAAAGATGAGTGGATAAAATTGAGATCAGTTTGAAGAGTCAAAGTCGTAGTGTATTAATTACGAGGAAACAATTACTAGAATCATTATACAAATTCTATATCATTATTTAAAATAATTGTGAAAATTCGAATCTCTCATCTTTAATAACAACAAGTCATTCTATACGTATTAGTAGAGTTATCAAATTTGATAAATTATTTTATTTAATTGAATAGAGTAATTTTATGAAAGTTGAGAGAAAGTTAATAACCAAAAAAAATAGAGTTATCAAATTTGATAAATTATTTTATTGAATTGAATAGAGTAATTTTTAGAAAAGTTGAGAGAAAGTTAATATCAAGAAAATAAAGTTAAGATGAGAGGCCATTTTATGAAGCTACTAGACTTCGAATTCAAGACCTCGAATATCAACCAAAGTTCTTTACCATTTGCCATTTTCAAAATAACCTTATTGAGCAGGTTTAATATATTTAGTTAAAATGTAAATATTTTATTTGAACTATAAATTATTTTGAATTAATTATTTTATTTTTCTAAATTTTAATTTTACTTTTCAAATTTTTTGATTTGTTTGATTTGAATCAATCAAGACACTTTGGCTTCAAAATTAAAACTAATTATTTTAATAAATTTATAGTTAAGATAATTGTATTCAATATACAAATTAAATCTATAAAAATAAATGATATAATTAAATTTTAAAATAAAAATATTGTCGATTGACTAAAATTAAATAAATTAAAAAATTGAATAGTAAAATTAAAATTTTTAAAAGTTGGACGTTCAAAACACCTTAGTCCGTAAATTCATGCAAGTTGTATACATGCCTTACCTTGTAAAGCTAAGTTTATTTTCTATTTAATAAAACAGGTGGTGTGTAAGGGTGGCAATCTAGCTCGCTGTTCACGAGTCAGCTTGTGTTCGGTTCGAAATGAGCTCGAGATCGAATCGCTCGTTTAGTAACGAGCCGAACACGAGCTGAATTTTTTAGCTCGTTTAATAAACGAGCCGAACAAAAACTAAGGGCAACTCGCACGTGTTCGGCTCGATAACAGTTTGATATATATATATATATATATATATATATATATATATATATATATATATATATAAACTTAATTTACTATTTAGATTTTAGGCTATTAATTTTGTGTGAATTTTGATTATTAGATTAAAATTTTAATTTTTTATTTTTTTTTTTCAACTTTACAGATAATAGTAGGAATGAAAATCGAACTTGTTGTTCACAAGTCAGCACGTGTTCGGCTCGTTTACGAAATTTTCAGCTCGATATTTAAACGAGCCAGCTCGTGTTAGACTCGTTTATTAAACGAGCCAAACATGAGCGACCGACCTGGCTCGCTCGTGTTCGGCTCGTTGACACCCCTGCTATTTTTTTTAAAAAAAAACCATTAAAATTTTATATTTGTCAATGTGCAGGCTAAAAGTAGGCGAGCAAAATGCTCAAAGAAAACTATTCGTCTTATCCCTTTATCTTTCACACAATTAGTATAGTCAGTTAAATAAAACAATCTAAATTTCACACAATTGTTTAGTGGCAAGTTGATGGGTGATTGGGCTGAAACGAAACAATGTGAGGCTATTTCTCCCAACGTGAATATTTATGTAGTAAAGTTTAGGATTAGCACTGTTTTTGTATTATGTCTGTTTTAATCGTTCATAGTTTGCTTTTCTTTTTTATACTTTGACTTTTTCTTTTTATAGATTTTTATTTTCCTAGGCCCAAATGCTTTATCTTGTTAAGTTTATTTTCTATTTAATAAAACATATTGTGTGCTATTTTTTTTTAAAAAATAAAAAATTAAAATTCTATATTTGTTCATGTGGCCAAAAGAAGCCGAGCAAAATGCTCAAAAAAAACCTATTCTTCCTATACTTTACCTTTCACACAATTAGTAAAGTCCCCAGATAGATATAACAATCTAATGCCATGCAAATAATTTCGACAGCATAGGAGAACAAAAATGACCAAATGCATTCGTCTCTACCACGGCAAGCTCAGAAAACAATACAAAATAAGACCTGCAATAAAAGCAAGACGCATTTTAGTGGCCATGATAAATCAGAATGAATGTCATTCCAAAAACTATAAATAGATTCCATAGTTATAATTTAGTTGGCTAGCATTATCCTATTCCCGCAAACCTGCAGCATCTGCTTAGCCTTCTTTTCTTGGGCTTCATTTGGATTGTTCTTTAAAAACATCGTCACGAAATTAATTGCTGTCACGTAGCTTTCTCCCTTAAAGCAGACAGTCATTACTGTCATGTAGCTTTCTCCCTTAAAGCAGACAGTCATTGTGCTTGTGAGAAAAACATTGCCCTAACCGCTAATCTTAAAAATTCGAACGGTTAGAGATATACAACCAATTTATTTAAAACGTATAGATATAACGTTCATGAATTTCGATCAGATTCAATCTATCTGAACATTAGATTTATTATTAGGCTTTTTGTCGATAAATCTATTGTGAACCGTAACCCAACTTAATTTATTAGACTCACCTAACCAAACATATTAATTTACTAGGTGTTAAATTTATTTTTAACATATAAATAAATAGATAACAAATGTCTCATATGAGGACTTAATTGGCGATTACTGAAAAATAAAATAAAATTTTATTTTATATTTTATTTTACAATGTATTTGATATATTTTGAAAAGTTCAATACTTTACAAAAATATTACTCTATTTTTTACTGTTTAGATTGTGAACTTTAAAAAAATACTAGGTTTTAAATTTAAACTTTCAATACAAAAATTTAAATTTAAAAATATAAATTTTTAATTTTTAATTTTTAAATTTTAAAATTAGAATTTAAATTTTAAATTTCAAATATTTAAAATTGAATTTGAATTTTAAAATTTTAAATTTTGAATGTGAAATTTTAATTTTTAATTTTTAAAATAAAAAATTAAAAATTAAAAATTAAAAATTAAAAATTAAAAATTTAAATTTAAAATTTCAAATTTAAAAATTCAAATATAAAATTTAAATTAAAAATTAAAAATTAAAAATTAAAATTAAAATTAAGAAATTAAAATATAAAATATAAAATATAAAATATAAAATATAAGATTTAAAATTTAAAATTTAAAATTTAAGATTTAAAATATAAAATTTAAATTTTAAAATTTAAGATTTAAAATTAAAATTAAAATTAAAATTTAAAATTTAAATTCCAAAATAACAAAATTTAAATTATAAATTTCAAATATAAAATTTCAAAATTTAAAATTTTATAATATTAATTTTAAGTTTTAAACATAAAATTTTATTATTTTAAAATAATAAATTTTAATTTTATAATTTATAATTTTAAATTTCAAATTTAAATTTAAAATTTAGATTTTATTTTTTATTTTTTCAATTTTTTAGTTTTAAATTTTAAATTTCAAATTTTAAATTTCAAAATTTAATTTTAAATTTTAAATTTTTAAATTTTAATTTTTAAATTTAAATTTTAATTTAACTATAAAATCTAAAATTTTAAATTTGTAAAGAGCTGCGAAATAAGAAAGAGTGTGAGGGAGAAGTCGGTACGTGAAATAGGAAAAATTTTTCTCCTATCTAATCTCTTTTTTTTTTTTTCCAAAAATATTTCTAAACACAAATAATACGCTGTATTTTTTTTTACTTTGTTGGATTATTCAAACGGACTAACTAATAAAAAAATAATATATTTTAAAATACAAAATAAAATGACCTAAAATCCTATTTAAGTAAAATGACCAAAAACGCTATTTTGAAAGTTTTCCAAACTGATTCTAAATTTACCGGAGATTACATATTTTGAATTAAGCTACTAGTTCTTGCTATCGGATTGGGCGGTTGGATCGAGGAGGTTTTTTTTTCAAAATGATATTCTAAAATTTTATAATTCCTACGTGCTTAGAAGGCGGTGAATTGTTCACCGCCTTAAGAAGGAGATGAGGTGAATGATTTACCGCCTTCACAATAATGTTATAAAAGCAATTCACCACCTTCTAAAGATTCATCATCCTTGACTATAATTTGCATACTTAAATCAATTTCAAACAAAATTATAAAAAAAATATATAAATAAAATCATAATGCGGATACGAATGGTTGTTATTGTAAAAAGATAAGATAAAATCAGAATATGGATATCGATTAAATTTTCAAAAATTTTATATTATTATTATATATTAACTAAAATAAGAAGAAAAAGAGATAAAAAAATGTTTCTAATTATAAAACCTAATTTTTTAAAAAATTTAGGTGGTTATTAGTTAGTGAATAATAACAATTTAAATCTTTTAAAAATATGATCCATAACCACATTCTCATTTCATTTTATTTCTCTTTATTCTTATATTAGTTAGTAAATAATAATTTAAATCTCTAAAAGATATCTATATTTACAAATAATTTAAATTAGTTAGGAAACAAAATTATCTAAATATTTAACTTATATTTATATTTTTATTTTATTTATGTTAAAAATGATAAATCCTTCAACACATTCTTAGCGGTGATTTGATAAAAATAAAATTATCTTTATAAATAAAATTTTGATAAAAATATTTTATAAATTATAAAATTTTAAAAGATATTTTTTTAAAAAAAAATCTTCACTGTTGGAGCCCTCACACGCACGTGCTATAAAATATTGCCCTCAGAGTCTCCTTCTATAATACCCTCATCCCTTTACACGGGCAGATTTTCTCGATCATTTCGTAATTGTAGAGAAAGTGTTCTCTGCTACGAGTGGAGAAATAGAGGACGAAGGCAGAGCCGGTGATCGTTCGAGCTTCGTCATCGGATTGATCCCGAACAAGGTGAAAGAAGTAAGATCTCTATACACGTTCTTGCAATTTGAATGCAAGATTTCGTAGAGATCGTTTCCGTTCGATATAGGGTTTTTTTGATCCATAGCTCATCTCTGGACCTTTTCTTGGAGATTAATATTCTGAAAATACTGAAATCCATCCGATCAAAGCGGGCTTCGATTACAATCATCATCGAAGAAGAAGACGAAGAAAACGACGACGAAGAAGAGGGGGAGGAAACAAGGAGGAGATCGCTTGCACTATTGGAAGGTACTTAATGAGAACGGGATACCCAAAAGCTGACGGAGAAGACCTGAGAGAGGAAACCTAACCTTAACCCTAAACAACCGCAAAAGCACTAGGAAAGGCAAACTCTAACCCTTGCTCTACACCCTACAATAAAAACTCATGCTAGGTTCGCCCCTAAGGTTCACTCTCTTTGGCATTTAAGTAAGCTTTTTTTTTTTTTTTTTTTTTTTTTTCAGATTGGATATGTCGTCGTTTTGGTCATCACCATGTTCGGCGTGCAAGTATCTGCGGCGGAAGTGCACGCATTCGTGTGTTTTGGCGCCGTACTTCCCTCCGCACGAGCAGTACAAGTTTTTGTGCGTCCACCGGGTGTTCGGGGCGAGCAATATGACGAAGATTCTGAACGACATCAGCCCGGATCAGCGCGAGGCCGCAGTGACCGCGCTGGTGTACGAGGCTGACGCCCGGATCCAGAACCCGGTCTACGGCTGCGTCGGCTACATCTCTCTCCTCCAGCAACAACTCGTCCAGCTCCGCATGCGTGCCGACAAAGCCAGGAAGGAGCTAGCCACCTATATCGGCCCCGCCGCCTTCGACCCCTTCCTCTTCTCTGCTGCCGCGCCCGCCCAATTCCACCATCCCCAATTCCAAGGCAGCGCCCCTTTTGCGGAGCAGCAGATGATGGGGCTCGGCCTCGCCACCGGCGCCGCCACTCCGCAGTCAATGATTTGGAATCAGTCGCAGTCGCAGGTGGAGGCTCGGCCGATGGTGGAGGTGGCTACGTCTGATGCGGCACAAGAACAGCAGATGTTCGGCAGCTACGACCAGCAGCAGCAGCAAGAGCTTTTAAGGCTGGGCTGCGCCCCTTTTGAGGAGCAGCAGATGATGGGGCTCGGCCTCACCACCGGCGCCGCCACTCCGCAGCCAATGATTTGGAATCAGTCGCAGTCGCAGGTGTTGGTGGAGGCTCCGCCGATGGTGGAGGTGGCTGCGTCTGATGCGGCACAAGAACAGCAAATGTTCAGCAGCTACGACCAGCAGCAGCAAGAGCTTTTAAGGCTGAGGAGCGTGCACGGCGCGTGCGGGATATATAACAATGTGGAGGTGGCTGCGTCTGATGCGGCACAAGAACAGGACATGTTCGGCAGCTACGACCAGCAGCAGCAGGAAGAGCTTTTAAGGCTGAGCAATGTGGAACAACTAGGTGGCGGGGTGACGGTTGCGATTGCCAAGGCAACGGAGTCGGCCGGTGGGTTGTCGCTCCACCCGCCGTCTCATCACCATCAAAATCTCTCTTCTTCGTCTCCCAGCAAGGAAATCAGAAATCCTTCTCTAGGTGGTATATATATATATATATATATATATATATATATATATATGTTATCTTTTTCTCCATCAAATTTCTACCACTATCTTTTAGTTGTCACTGAGTTTATTACTAACGCTTTGAAAGTGTACTCTGTGCAGGGTTTGATCTTTTCTCCTCCCCTTTCTCTCAAGAGAAATAAAGAGAGAGAGAGAAATGATAGAAAGGATCCAAAATGGTGGGGAATGTGAGAAAGGGATAGCGGGGTGCAAATGGTGAAGATGGTGCAGCTGCAGCAGTAGTTACCATCTTGCGGCCATCCTAGGTTAGCATTTATACATGCAAGTCACATAAACTTATGACCACCGCCACTTCACTGTCTAATTTTTAAAATTTTAATTTTATTATTTAATTTTTAATTTATTTGATTCGCATAATTTATATATGTCGGGTCGCATGTTGGAGTAGCAAAGCCTGCGTAGCAGGTTTCATTGCGTGGTTTGTGAGTCTCAAAACATTGATGCGTACTAAGTGAAAAAAATTTAAAATTTTTAAATTTAGTTCGGAAATTTAGCATGAGCCAAATTTAATTTGCTAGATGTAAAAGTCTTTATTTTAAACTTTGGATTTTATTTGTATAAAATCTAAAAAAAATTTGGCTCAATACTTTGTATCAATCTTAGCCTCGATCTGTTTAAAATTACTAAAATATTACGTTATGTGCATGATAAAAAAAAATATATATTTATTTACGTATGTAATATTACAATAACTTATGTTTTTGTTCCAACTCATATATTTCCTAAAATAGAGAAAATGAGTGGAGGTCAGTTTGAAGAGTCAAAGTAGTTGGGTATTACTAGGAAACAATTACTAGAATCATTATACACATTTTATATCATTTAAAATCTCATCTTTAATACCAACGAGTCATTCTATAAATATTAGTAGAGTTATCAAATTTGATAAATTATTTTACTCAATTGAATAGAGTAATTTTAGAGAAAGTTAATAACTAAAAATATAAAGTTAAGATGAGAGGCCATTTTCAAGCCTTGTAGTTGAGGGGTTTAATATATTTAGTTAAAATGTACCTATTTTATTTGAGCTATAAATTATTTTGAATCAATTATTTTACTTTTCTAAATTTTGATTTTATTTTTCAAGTTTTTCGATTTATTTGATTTGAGTCAATCAACGACACTTTTGACTTCAAAATTAAAATTAATTATTTTAATAAATTTATAATTAAGATAATTATATTAAATATATAAATTATTAAATCTATAAAAATAAATGATATATTCAAATTTTAAAATAAGAGTGTTGTCTTGACTAAAATTAAATAATTAAAATATTAAATAGTAAAATTAAAATTTTAAAAAATTGGACGTCCAAATCATCTTAGTCAGTAAATTCCTGTGAGTTAACGCGTTGTATACATGCCTTAATTACCTTGTAAAGCTAAGTTTATTTTCTGTCTAATAAAACAGGTGGTGTACTATTTTTATTTAAGAAAAAAATTAAAATCTTATATTTGTCAATGTGACAAAAAGAACACTATAATAAAATTAGATTATAAAGATACAGTGATATTTTTGTATAGTGTTCTATTTATATTTCATTTATATATAAAATTAGGTTATAGAGATATATTTTTTAGATTTATTATAAAAATGTGTCGCTATACACTCTAGCGATGATACATATATTGACACTAATAATAAGTGTTAATATTTTTATTAGCGATTTTTTTTTTCAGATTTTAAAAATATTTAAAAATATTACTATAATTTAATTTTATTATAGTGAAAGAGCAAAATATTCAAAGAAAATTATTCTTCTTTACCTTTCACACAATTAGTAGAGTCAGGTATACTCTATAATGTCAGGCTAATTAAGAGAAAAAAATAGCATATAATAAAAATAACACCTATTGCCTATAATTTCGACTGTATCGGAGAGAAAAGAAAACCAAATGCATCCATCCCTACCACGGGCTCAGACAACAATGCAGTTAGATTTGATTAATTTTGTAATTAAATTTTATTTGAATTATAATTAATATTTAAATATTAATTAGAATATAATTTTTAAATATATTAGAATTGAATACATTCTAGTTGATGCGACGATGGCTCCATACGGCATAAGATTTCGTATGGATCCGTTTTCTTGAGACAAAAAAATTCTTATTTTTTTGGACAAAAAGGAGGAAAAAAAGTTCCTTTTTTTGAGGAAAAAGTGCTTCTGCCTTAACGGCAGGCGCATTAGAGGAAGGGCAGCCCTTATTCCATTTCCCTAAACGGTCAATGGCGGGCTGATATTAAATTGGGCATCCCTTATTCCAATCACATCTAACGAGTGATTGGCGGGATGACTATGCTTAACACAAGGGAGGTTTCCCCTCCCCTGTGACCCCTCCCCTTCCTTTCCTTAAGATAGGGAACTGGCTAACGCCAGAACTGGTAATCTAAGGGGAGACCCCCTTAGCAACCCCCAGAGGTCAACTTAAAAGAAAGAAGAAGTCGACAGACGTTCGAGCTCGAATTGATGGAGCTAAAACCCCCATCAATTCTCACTCTCTCTCTATTGGCTCTTCTTCACCTCCGGCCCCTTAACTCAAGAAAACGGCTCCTTACGAATGCCGGAGGTGAATCAGAGCAGAGATGCCCTCGCCCATCCCTCCTAAGGTCGGTCTGGGTCTCGAGACTTACTTTAATTCATATGTGGTTGGTAGCCCTTCCCTTAAGGATAAATGCCATATGTATATGTTATATATAATACATTAAGGCTCAAAGTTTTTGATAGAGTACGGCTCAAGTTTTAAGATGACCGTATTATACAAAGAGAGAAAAAGACGCATGCATCGATCGTGTGCACGAATACATGTGAGAGAGAAGCTTTTTAGATTTATAGAAGACGAGCGAAGGGTGAGAAAGATTCAGGAGGTGGGCTCAGGTTGAAGCTACTCTATTATAGAAGAGGGGTCGGTGCAATTCTTCTCTTAGTTAATGAATCTTATTTCACTCGTATTCTTATACTTTTTGATTTTTCTTTTCTTTTGTGACTGTGTCGGTTCCAATTATATTGAGGGGACTGACTTATGATAAAAATTCGATTTATCGTTTCTGTTGTGAAATTTCAACAATCGGTACCGGAGCGGATTACAGAATCACAAAATCTAGTATCGGGGCGAGTATCGAATTCCCAACAAATATAAAATTGTCATTCAATCGCCGATACAAAATAAGATCTGCAATATGAGCAAGATGCATCTTAGTGGCCATGGTAAATCAGAACGAATGTCACCCCATAAACTATAAATAGATTTCTGTAGTCATAATATACACTACAACAAAATTAGATTATAGCGACACTTTTAAATATTCCTAAAAGTTAAAAAAAGTACTACTGGTAAAAATACCGACACTAATTATAGTATCGCTGTATGTGCAGTCGCTAGGGTATATAGCGACACATTAACAAGTATCGATATATTTCAAAAAATGTGCTGCAATTTAGCATTTTTTTTCTTTTTTTGCTTTTAGTATCACATAAAAGTGTCCTATTTTGAAAATAATAATAATAATAATAATAATACAATAACACTTTATACGTGTCCCATTATTATTAAAAAATAAGCTAATCATATTTACATTAAATCGAGAATACTAAAAACACAATCAACAAAGTTATTTAATTTTTTATTAAAATGATAAATCTAAAAAATAATATTCATACATCACAACAATAATCTCCCTTCACAGTAATTATAACAAATCAAAATCTCTAACTTGAAAAAAAAAAAACAAAAATTGTATGATAACTAAATCAAAAAGTGCACAAACGCATTCTGATCCACTCCGCAACTATTGAACCTGCACATTGAATAACATTTGAATTAATTATTAATCAATGAATAAATTTTGAACATATAATCAATGAACAAATTTTGAACATATAATAAGGTTAAGATGACTAAATTTACCTAATGAATAATAAGCCCGTGGATGAATATCATAGATGCGGATCAGACGCATCTTAAGCCTAATTGAGAAAATTCTTAAACCCTCAAAGCGAGCCTTGAAAATCTTATTCGCAGAAGGATCCAATCCTATATCGCGCACATATTCGTTATTTTTTTCTCTTAAGATTTAGAAATATGGATTTCCCTCCCGTGCGATCTTTCCATGTGATGACGACCCTTGACGACCTCTCAGAGTTCTCAAGTATCTTTTTCTGCAAATCAATCTATAACTAAAAGTTATACTAACATTTAATAAATAGTTAGAAATTTGCATCCAAAGATATAGTAAATTAAAGTTATACGACTATTTTGTCATTCATGAATATTCCGTCCTTGTGTTTATAAGTACTCAAGAATATTCCGTCCTTGTGTTTATAAGTACTCAAATAGATTTCGGCATGTTGAGATTGTTTCTTTTGGAGTTGATTTTAACTCTACAAATATAAGATAAAATTACAAAAATTAAATACTTTTTAAAGAATAAAAGTTCAAAAAAAATTTATATTGTTAATTATTTAAATACAATAGTAACTACCATTTTCTCTGCAACACGTGCAAACATTGCACGGTTTTTTTTATTCCGTGTGCTCCAAATCTAAGCATATATCATAAATTTGCAATTAGCAAGTCAACACAAAAGCCAAAAATATCAATTTTTAGAATTTTTCATCACATTTTACTTATCATGAATTATATTTGACCAGACTTGCACAACAAGACAAAGTTGTAAAAAAAATTATCATACCAATTTTTATTTTGATACATATAATCAAGTAAAATAATAAAAATATCTATATCTTTCTTTCATTTGATTTTCAAAAATCTACAAGATAAACCCATTGATCTTTAATGACGTCTTTTATAATAAGATTATATAACTCTTTAAAGTTAGGTTTTTCATCAAAGTATGCAGCTTTTAGATCACATTGATAGTTTTTCCACTTTCTTTAATTGGTTGGCTTTAAAATCTAAATTTCACATCTTACTTGATAGAAGAACACCTTTCATTTAAGCACATCAAACCTGATTGTTTTTCCATTCAGAAACATACATGTTCAAAATAATTGACCATAAAAGAGTGAAATTCAAAAACATTTCACGAAGTTCTAGTACCATAAAGCTCTTAATGCTTTGGTGTTTAATTACATAAATATTTGTGCACTTAGAAATGTCAAATAATAATGTCAAACATTTATTTTAAAAGGATAAAATTACCCTCTAGTCTTCAAACTTTATAGTCAAGTTATATTTTAATCCTCAAAACTCTCAAAACTCTTATATTGATCATTCAATACCCCAAGCTTTTAGTAATTTATTTTTATCCTTCCTAGAGAAAATTGGACCAAGTGCATCCGTGCATCTTTGTACCATAAATCGGCTCTCTGTCCATTTATACTTTCGATTTAGCCAACATCCAAATTTATAAAGAGAAATGGCTGCCGGAGTGGGTGGTAGAGATCAAAATATGAGAGGAGATTGAGCTTTGATGGATGAGCAACATGCAGTTGTACAGATGCAGCAGGTGCGGGCAATAACTTTCCTATAATAATTGACAAGGACAGACTATTGTGAACTAATTAATTTCAAAAGATTAGGGTATCAAATGTCCTACTTGACTGGACTAAAATGAAACTTGACAAAAAGTTTAACATAATTAGCCAAAAGTTTCTAGTTCAATATCAAATTCATGAGTAGCCAAAAATTTAACATAAAGAGGATTTTGTATTTGCTCATTTTAACAAAGGCACTACTAGAGTGTGTTTGCTATCAGACGATATATGATGCCTCTTTCTTTTCAAATGCACGAGCAATCTCTTGTTCTCTTCATCTAGAAATTTATTTTCTTCAAATAGTACCACCACTTTGGAATATTGTAGAAGAGTATGTTTAATAAGTGGCACATAATGAAGTTCTAATCCATCAGAGGAAAAAACAAATTGATATTTTAGGTTATCAAAAAAATTCTTTCCTTTGAATAGGAGACGACCACATGTTTTGCAACAAGGAACATTTAGGTTCAGAAAAGGTTGCCAATCTACTGACAGGAAAGATTTCAAAGAATTGATCTTTCTTTTTACTTGTCGAAACTCTATTATATGAGCTAATGTGTAATATTGCAAATTTCGGTTCTGAATCGAATTTAAAAAAGAATTGGCCGGACTTGTCAGAAGATCCTTCTCAGTTTTCGTTGGCCACAATCCTTTAGTTCTGTGGAAATTATATACACATTATGTAATCATATTGATTAGTTGATAGTAAGACTTTGAGATTTAATGAAAGAATGATATGAAGGTGTGTTGTGTACAGTTAATTACCAAGTTAAAAAGAGACACTTCAGTATAAATAAGCTCAACATGATGAGTAACAACATAGCATTCTTTAACAGCACAATGGAGACAGCCAGACAAGTTACTAGTTAGTTGGGGACCTAATGGAAAAGCCAATTTCTGAGTTCTTAAATATAGAATTCAAAAAGTAGGATTAATTCATTTGATCTATTGCATTTATTATTATTGTTTTTTAAGGATCGTGATGGTCCTTCATCTACTTTAGACCATGGTACTCATAATTTCGAGTCGAATCATGAAAATTTGGTCAAATTAGATTGGATTATAATTTCAAATCTACAGCTGCGCCTTCTTAACCGTTGAAAATTTATATCTTAATTTCCTTTCAATTTAATTTCATGAAGGTGTAAACTAAATGCTTCGCTGAGTATTATAAATATTCTAAAATTTGGATAACAAATTTTATTTTGATCTAAAGTAGTAGAAACTTCAGTTGATATTAAAAGCTAAAACTTCTAGGTATCGTTTGGTTCGGAGATAAAGAAAATTTTGTTATACCGGGGATAGGTATAGATTATGGTATTAGCAGGAATTAGTGTAAATTTACGTTTAGTTGGGTTTATGAGTTATACCGGATTTAAAGAAAATTGTGTTTGGTAAATTATATAGGAATAAGGAGAATAAGATGAAAAAGAAAGAATTGTGTTTGGTTGAGTATAGAGGAATAAGATGAATTGAGAGTGGATAATTATGTGTTTTGACTATTTTGCCCTTCAAAATAAAGTTTAAATGGGAGTAAAAATTTTAAATTTTAAATTTATATAAATTTTAAAAAATACATAATAAAAATTAAAGTTTAAGTGGGAGTAAAAATTTTAAATGAGAGTAAATAAAAATTAATTTTTAAATTTTAAGTGGGAGTAAAAATTTTAATTTTTAAATTTATATAAATTTTAAAAAATTTATAAAATAATTGTATAAATTTTAAAAATTAAAAATTAATAAATTATTTTTTACAAAACTGAAATAAAATAAAATTTTTACATTTATTAAAAAATAAGTTAAAAAAATAATATTTATTAAATAAAAAATTTTAAATTTTAAAATTTATAAATTTAAATATCTTTTAATTTAAATTTAAAAGATAGAGAGAGAGAGAGAGGAGGTGCAGAGAGAAATGATGAAAAGAAAGCCCACTGCCCCCCCCCTCACCGGCCTCGATTCCAGTGAAAGATTGTTGGGCGAAAGCAATTCCAGGGGTGGTGGGAATTGGTATTCCCACCCCCATCCCCACTAATCTCCATCCTCAGGGATTTCAATTCCCAACATTTTTATTCCCGTTTGGGAATAGATTCAGGGATAAGGGGGTTATTCCCCCCTTATCCCTGTTACCAAACACAGCCCTATAGTACTCATTACGCGATTCAAAACTCTCTATTTATCTACCCAGCTCATTAGATTTGGTTCAAGTTGGCTTCAATTCATTAAGACTCAGGCTACTAACTAAGAGCAGTTTAACAGAGTGCTCTTGAAAAAAGCCCTAACCCTTGCTCTATAGAACCAGTAAAAGTTTTAGATATTTTGATCGGCAAACAATTGAGAAGAAGTATGCAAACGCCCATTTGAAGCATAGAAACACTTAAAAAATATAAAGTTTATATCCCAAATCGGATAAAAAAGTAACAACTAAAAATAAATTTAAATCCCTTAAAATTATCTTACCCCTTTTCTTATTCTTCTTCGACCTTTTCTTACAAAGAAGCAAAACACCATCTTCAGAGCAAATCGCCGCCACTACCCCGCAGTCAACGATGATGAGCCCCTTGTTAGAGACTTAGAAAATTTTAGTTCAAGTTCCTAACCCAAACCGAAATGGGCTTGTCAAGGTGGCCCAACTAAAAAATTATTTGTGTGAGATGAAGAGACATTTTGGAAGGTGAAGAGACTTGCAACCTTCATCATCAATGCCACCATCATCATTAATGTCAAGGGGATGCCAAGAGTCACGATTGTAAATATAGGCTTAGTGGGTGAGTTGTACATAAGCCTATAAATAGGGGAGTTGGCTAAGGCCAATTCAACAAGAGAGAGTTGTATATTGTAGTATTATTTTCTAAATAAAGAGAATACTTAGTTTTTTCTGCAGAACCACTACTACTTTCTCTTTTCTCTATTTTTGCATTTAGTCGTAGGGCGCAAAGGTCCGGACTAGCAAATAGAGAGCAAGACTTACCCTCTTCGAGCAGGAAGGCGGGCGCCGCACGAACTTTTGCTAGGCGAAAAGCTTAAATCTGTGACACCCTGCTCTCCTCCATCCCGAGCCCTAGCTGCGCCAAAAGCCCTAACCCTTGCTCGATTGTGAACTCCTCCTACCTCCAAAATTGATGATAAGGAGAAGAGGAGCTAGTAGAGGAGAGGGGCGGAGGTGATGAGGACGACGTTGCGGCGGTGGAGGTGATGATCAAGCTACGCGGTGATGTCTCGCGGAAGGAAAAATCTCCCATGGAGAAAGCTCGCCATGGGAGATCGCGAGGCGAGATGGCGAGGGAGGTGAAACGGAGGAGATGAAATAGGGGAGAGGGATTAGAGAGGAATAGGGTGGGTTTCGTTTTATTGTTTTTTTTTTTTTTTTTTTTTTTTTTTGAGCTTTAGATTTTAGAGAATGGATTTTTTTATTTTTTTATTTTTTTATTTTTTTTTTTTTTTTGGTGCTTTGGGTCTAGGTTTTTATTCGGATTTTTTAAAAATATTTTATGATTTTGAATATGGAAAAATAAATTAGTTAACCCCTATGGGTTTTTTTTTTCTTATTTTTTTGGCCTGAACGATTTTGGATGCAGATGTTTTTTTTTAAAACTAGTGTTTTTAAGATAGAAGTTTTTTTTTTTTTTTTTTTTTTTTTTTTTTTTTTTTTTTTGTAATTAGATTAATAAGATGGGTGGGATAGATTAAGCAAGAATAGTTTTTTTTTTTTTTTTTTTTTTTTTTTTTTTTTTTTTTTTTTTCTGGATTAGGCTTTAAATTGAGCAACAATAGTATTTTTTTTCTTTCTAAATTGGACTTTATATATAAGTCTTAGTATTTTTTTTTTTTATAAAATTTTAGATATAAATGGGACAATTGTATAAAAGTGTCCTAAAGTTGTATTTTTATAACTTAATTTTGTTATAGTAATAGTTGATTAACACATTTTTTTATCGTCACAAACCTCGCAAACCTGTAGCATCTCCTTAGCCTTCTTTGCTTGGGCTTCATTTGAACTGTTCTTTGAAAACATTGTCGTGGAATTAGTTACTGTCGCGAAATTAGTTCTTTGCTTCCTCCCTTAAAGCAGATAGTCATTGTGCTTTTGAGAAAGAAGTCTCATATGAATCTGCTAGAGATTACAGATTTTGAACTAGGCTACTAGTTCGCTTTCGGATTGGATCCGCATTGATTTTCTTTTTTTAATTGTTATACAGATTGTATTTTAGTTTTAAAATTCAATGTTATTTTATTTTAGTTTTTTAAAGTATTAGGCAAATTTGAATTAAGTCTCATTGTTACATTCCACTGCTTGGACGTGAAGGATGCTTATGTTCAGGTTGGGCCAAATGTATAAAGATTTGAACTGTTTTAGCAAACTAAGTCTCACCAACAAAATTTATTATAAAATTAGGGTTTTTTTTTTTTTTTAATTAGGTCTAAGAGTTTTTCTAAAACTTTAGGAATGAATGATTAGTAATTCTGTACATTTAGAATTTATTTGGAAAAGACGATAAAAAAATATTTTATTTGTTTTATCTATTAAAATTAGTTGATTATAATATATTTTTTATATTTTGTCTTAGTTATATTTTTTTATAAATTGTATTAGTTGGTAAATTATTTATCGTTTTTATAATTTTTATATAATTTTATAAAATTTTAAAAAAATTTAGATTTTTTATAAAATTTTATAAAAATTTTAATACGGTGAATGTATATATATATATATATATATATATATATATATATATATATATATATATATATATATATATATGAATACGATAAATTATTCATTGCTTATGATTATTTTTTTAATTTTTTTATAAAAATTATATTAAAAATATAAAATTAAATAAAATTATTTATAAAAAAATTGAATACCTGGCCAAAGCCCAACGAAATATTATGACGTGATAAGAATTCTTATGAAAAAAAGAGTAATATATGTTCATTTACTGCACGTGCGATTGGACCGTTGGAGCACGTTGATAAAATTTTGCCAGGGGAGTCTCCCTCTATAAATACCCTCATCTCTCTACGCGGCAGGCGTTCTTGGTCATTTCGCGATTGGAGAGAGAGCGTTCTCTGCTACGAGTGGAGTAATGGAGGACGAAGGCGGAGGTGCTGATCGTTCGAGCTTCGTCGTCGGATTGATAGAGAACAGGGCGAAAGAAGTAAGATCTCTCCACTCTCCTTCTCGTTCTCTTTTTTCTCCTTTTCTCTCTCATCTTTATCGTCCTTGTCTATATACGTTCTTGCATTTGAACGCAAGATTTCGTAGAGATCGTTTCCGTTCAATCTAGGGTTTCTTTGATCCATAGTTCATCTCTGGACCTTATCTTGGAGATCAATATTCTGGAGATACGGCTACGATCGTCGATCCCGTGACGCCTTGTTCTGGATGGTGAAATTGGTTTCGATCCATCGAAAGAAACCCTACGATCGCTGATATTTCGACGTCTTGTTCGTGAAATCGGTTTTAATCCAACCTAGAGTTTTAATGATGTGTAATTTCTCCCTAGATCTTTAATGTCGTTTCAATTCAGCGTGGAACGATTGCAATGATCGCTGAGCTCTCGATGTCTCGTTTTGGAATATGATGAAATCTTGTTTTCTCCTTGTTGATATTTCAATTATTTTACACCGACATAGGGAACTAAGATTTTTCTTTCCTATTCTACACCGAAAATTGAGATGTCTCTTTCTGTTCAGTCTAGGGTTTTCCTGGGGTAATGTAAGGTACATGATCTCTTCATAGATCTCGTTGCCATTCTTATATTCTCCATTTCCATCAAGATCTGTGAATTCTTGTGTATATATGTTTTTTTCTTATAGTTTATTTGATCGACCAGGTGTTGCTCCTGCCTGGGTGGGTTCTTAGTGATCAGTATAGCGGAATTGCTTATATGACGATTGATCTGTTAATGTCTCATTCTGGATAGCCAAATCTTGATTGCTTCCTTGACAGGCAGACATATTGTATTGGCTGCGAGAACTTCCAGTAGCCCTGGTTTAGGGTTTCCCTGAGTAATCCAAGTAATGGAATCTCTTTATAGTTCTTGCATCTATTGTTGTCTTTTCTTTTCTCATCAATACCCCAAATATTGGTTGTCTTTCTATTAGGCTCTCTGGCTGACAGAAGCAAATGATTTAAATTGTCTTTTCTAGTTGCCATGATCAGTCCATTGAACCCGCCTAGGAATGCAAACTTTGACCTGCTTTGTGCTATAATTCAGGTATTTGAAGATAGAGCTCGGAATATGTAACTTCCTGATCTCTCATTGATGATTCATATTTTCCTCTTTTCCTTTGTGTTTCGATTGAATTCTTAAGCAAAGAATGTAAAGTTTATCTTCATAGTTTGAACGTACTGGGTTAGGGTTTTCTCTTAAAATGTGTACAGTACTCGGATGGTATCACTGAAATTTAAAATTGACGTCACTAGTTATTGATCAATGGCCAGTTTCTTGAGGCTTTAGGATTGCCAGTGGCAGAACAGAGGGAATAATATTCCTCTTAGTTTATGTATGCTCTAACCTCTCTGTCTCACCAGATTTTCTTTAATTATTTACATTCAAATAGTGTTAATTTAAGAGTTTTGAATTAGTTTATATGCTTAAAATTAGCCCCTTTTTCCCCTCTTGATAGCAGTGGGATTAAATTTTCCATGACAAATAAGCTATTTCTAACTCATGAGAGCTCCTTACAACTTTGATTTGTTGTCCTTCTACGCAAGATACTGTAATGGAACTAGAGTACTAAAATCTAAATTACTCTTGTAACTTCAGTAAAAACTAAGAAATAAGCGTGAGATTATTTGGCTTTCAATTAATTATATCATGTGCTAAAAGCATTGTAGAAACGTAATATAAACATTGCGCATTCATAATAGAGCCTATGCCAATTTTGAATGTTAATTTCTAGTAAGTTCCTTCAATCTATGCTATTCTATTTCCATTTGAATGCTCACAAGTAACTCTGTTTGAGCGGGACTTTAGAACACATTGGAATTACGAAAAGAGAACACACACTTCTCTTTACTTTATCTTTCACTCTGCTTGATAGCTGTTATAAACTTGATTACTTTTCATTCAACTACTTCTTATTTGATTATAAGGCTGAACACTGATTGATTATTTACATATGATAAAGAACGACATTATCTTCTAAAGTACAGACGCTTATGGTGTTTTTAATTGCTGAAGGCTTGTTCACTTAATTATTTTATGCAGGTTGGTGTTGCTGCCTTTGACTTGAGATCAGCTTCATTGCATCTTTCTCAGTACATCGAGACAAGTTGTTCATACCAAAATACGAAAACTCTGCTACATTTTTATGATCCTATGGTAATAATTGTTCCCCCAATCAAATTGGCACCGGATGGCATGATTGGAGTGTCTGAGCTGGTTGATAAGCATTATTCATCGAACAAAAAGGTGCTGATGTCCTAATTATTTGCAGCTTTCGTCCATTCTAGTAAATCTTTTGTATGCTAACCATGATCCGCCATTGTGCAGATCACAATGTCTCGCGGCTGCTTTGATGATACAAAGGTTGTATAGCGTTGATGATTTCTGTGTGATTTCTTTTCCTGTTCTACATGGTTTGTGAAATTGACCATTTCCTCCTATCCTACAGGGTGGTCTCTTGATCAAAAATTTGTCAGCGAAGGAGCCATCTGCTCTTGGTTTAGATACTTATTGCAAGCAATATTATCTCTGCCTTGCTGCCGTTGCTGCTACCATCAAATGGTACAAAATTTCTAACTAACCTCAGGAACTGAAATTTATGCATGGCTCGAGTAGTTGATATTTTCTACTGGAAAGTAGGAGCTAGTTTATCCTTGCAGAGTTGAAAAATGAAAGCTGAATGTACTATTCTATAAGATGTTTTCATGGAATCTTATGGTTATCCTTTTATAGGCTTTGTGTACAGGTTGGTTAACTTGCTAAATGTAAAAACTACCAAGTAAATACATTATGGAATTTAGTACATTTTAAACTACTAATACTGTTACACCATATTTGTAGATCAACAACTTCTTTCATTTATTTAATCCTGGCAAAGAGATAACGTATGTTTGAACAATTCTAATTTGAGATGGTAGTTTTTCTGGAAATCACAATTTCATTCGTTGATTAGGTTGATTAGGTTAGACGCATCATGTTTTCTTTGATTTCTGGAGTTGTTGCAATAAAACATTCTCTGATTATTTGTGTACTTGTGTCACATAAAAGTTCATAGGAAAAATCTATTCAAAGAAAGGATTTAAGTGCACATTGGCACAAGCCGTATCTACTGTACTATATCGTGCTAACAAGATATCGGTACGATATAGCCCCCGTATCGATGACACAATTTAAAATTCTCTTTTTTAAAAAATTAGCAAGTAATTTTTTAAATTAAGTTCAAAAGATTTCATAAAGATATATAATAAGCAATTAGAATATTTTATTACTAAAGAAAATACATATTTCGTGTCATTATATGTCGGCACACATGTATTTTTTGTAACCAGCACACATCATGCTGGTAAGTTTTCAACATGACCCTATACCAAGACACTTAAATCCTTGATTCAAAGACACATTGTTAGGGGTCTTCTTAGTTTAGCAATTCTTGCATAAAAAAGGTACATATATAGCCTGTCTAAATATTTAGTAATAGCTTAAATAACTTTATGCAGATCTAAATTTTAACATCATATTTTTTAAAAAATTTCTCCTTACGGCAGCAGCTTGTCCATTAATCATTTTCTTTATGGTTTCAGGACTGAAGCAGAGAAAGGCATAATAGTAACAAATCACTCACTGTCAGTATGTATTTATTAGAGTTGCCTACGCGGTTTTATAAGTGTATTATTTTATGCCTTGTAGAATATTAAGAACACAACAACTGTGAGACTTCTGTATTATAGTGTGAATGCTCATTAACTGATAGACTCTTTACTTTTTGATAAACTACCTTAGCTTTCTGTAATTTACAAATTGCATGTAATTTTTGCCTGATATGGTTCTTATGGCACAGTTACATCATTTTGTAGTGAATTTTCAGGTGATACTTTGTTCTTAGGTTCAAAGTGCCGCCTTGTACAGTACGGTACAGGGCGGCACCAAGGATTTAAGTATCTATCGGCACCGGCCGTATCCACCGTGCCGTATCCACCGTGCCGTATCGTGTCAACAAGATACCGACACGATACAGCCCCGGTGCCGATGACACAGTTCAAAATTTTTTTTTCTTTAAATTACTAAGTAATTTTCTCAATAAAGTTCAAAATATTTGATAAAGATATATAATAAGCAATTATAAAGTTCAAAAATATTTGATAAAGATATATGAAGTCTAAAAATTTTGTTGTTAAAGAAAATAAATATTTCATGTCATTATGTGTCGGCACACATTTATTTTTTGTGACCGGCACTCATTGGCACGGCTCGGCACTCACCGTGCCGACAAGCTTTCGGCACGATCTCGTGCCAGGGCACTTAAATACTTGGGTGGTACGTACCCTCATCACGCAATCGTGCTACTTGTCGGCACGGAGGCGTGCCTGTACCGTATCGTGCCAGGCAAGGATTAAAGTGCCGCGGCACGGGAGTGTGCCTGCCATTGCTTGGCACGATACGGCACAGGCACGCTTGCGTGCCAACACATGGCATGCTTGCGTACCTTCGAGCACGCACAACCTCCTAATAGCACGCTTTGGTATGGTCTTATTTTAATTTTTTCTGTCCAATAAGACTTTAGAATATTATTTTAAAAATTTAGAATAATCTTTATAAATTTTGGCTATATATTGATTTGTTTTGATCTAATGTCGATAATAGCTTGCTAACTTACTAGTTAATAGCTTAATATAGTAGTAGTCTTCTTTATAGGTGAAGTTAAATACAACTACAACTCATAGAGAAAATTATTTTTTCTTTAAATTTTTATAAAAATTTACAAGATCCATTCGTACTGATTCGATGAAAGATCATATGATGACTAGACTAAACTAGAATAAGACCCCAAGTGCACTGAATAGTTTTTTTTCATTTTCAAATTTTTATAAAATATTTATGAAAAGTTTTAAAAAATATTTTTCTAAAAATTTTTAAAAAATCATAAAATTTGTCAATAAAAATTCAATAAAAAACCATACTTGAATAAATTAAGCAATAATAAAAATTGATTAACTTTTAAATTTGTTTTAATTTATCTTTTATTTTTAGATTTTTAAAAATTATAAAATATAAATCTGAGAAAATTAATTTTTTAAAAAATTTTATAAAAAATTTGCAAGTTCATCCAGGAAAATTAATTTTTTTTTATTAAATAAGAAAACTAGTGCAATTTATTTATGAAAATTTAACACTAAACCATATAACATATATATTAAGCAAATTTAAATATCAATTGTTTCTATTTAGTTTTCGATTTTATTAGAATTCTTATATTTCTAAATTTAATAATAAAATTTTCAAAGTTAAGAATATTTTAAATCTCGAACAAAATACTAAATTCGTACAAAAAAAATTAAAAATGAACCATATAATGATTAAATCAAGTGGATATATTTTCAGATTTTTGTAAATTGTTAATAAAATTTTGTATAATTTCATATTTCTTTACAAAAGAAATTTTACAAGTTTAATATATTCTAAATGTATGGAAAAAAATTTAAGTTGTAAATTTTTTGACTTACCTAATAAGTAGATCTTCGATTTTACTATTTCTTTACTTTTTCTTTTAAGATCGAACTGATCAAAAAATAATAAGAGATTGAAAGAAAAATTTTTAAAAAAAAATTATGAAAAAAAATGGAAGAGAAAAATAGAAAGGAAAAAAATAGAGTAAGAGATGTGAGAGGAAAGAAAAAAAAAACGTAGAATAGAAGAAAATGTAGAAGTGAAAAGAAGAAAATAGATAAGAGAGGGATAAAGATTTATGCAAGAAACCAAAAAATATAAAAGATCGAAGTAAAAAAAATAATAATAATAAAAACTACTGTTTGCCTGTGTGGGCGCGCATTGATACGTACCGTGATACTCTTTGGGTATCACTCTATCTCATTGGATACTCAAAGAGTATCGCAGCACATGAGGGCCAAGAGGGACCCCTCTGTACCGTGCTGTCTAATTGGTTGCACGATACGTATCACTCCGTACCGTAAGGTACGGATGGATGTTTAATTCCTTGGTGCCAGGCAACCATCGGCATACCCTCGTGCCACAATATTTTAATCTTTGCTCCGTTCTTCTGTTTTTCCTATCTTCCTTTCATATCTTCTCATACATCTGCTTACTTTCTCAGGTTACGTTCAATGGTTCATTTGATCACATGAATATTGATGCTACGAGGTATATCATTTTTTTCCTCAAAATAGATTATATATTGGAATGGTATATTGTAGTTTAATGGCTTGCTTGCTTCATTTTGATGACATACTATTGCAATCAACTGTCTGATGAGATGATATTCCAGTTTTTTTTTGAATATCACAGATTTCTTATTCTTCAATGCTGCTCAACAGTGTTCAAAATTTAGAAATTATTGACCCTCTGCATTCCGAACTGTGGGGCTCTAGCAACAAGAAGAGAAGCCTATTCCAGATGTTGAAGACAACGAAGACTATAGGAGGGTATTCCTACTTTGGCATTTTGAACATTGTGTACAAATTCTATTCCTACTTAACCTTCTATATTTGCTTCATATGCCTTTCATATGTTACTTGTGGTTTGGGTCTACCTTAGATGTTTGCCTACTAAATGCTTCTTGTTTCATCTCCTGGTTTAAACTTTTAAATAAATTTTTATGTGGAATCCCTCGGTCCTTTCTAGTAAATTCTATTGCAAAACACATGTTCACTCCCTCTTTTACGGTAATATTTTTGCAGTTCTACTCTTATTATTACTTTTTCTTGTCAGAAATTTGTGATCTCTTGTAAATGATTAGCAGCTGGCATTTATCTGTTTATTCATTTATCCGCAACACTTATCATTTGTTTATGTCTTGTACTTGTTTAAATTTTAAGGAAGATTTAGTGTGGATCATGCTCCTTTTTGTTACATCAGGGTTTCTAGTACCTCCATTTTTGGCAATTCGAGAACTTTTCTCCTGTGGTCTTTTACTGTTGCTTTTTGTTACAGGTGGATTACTATTTATTGAAGGTCTTAATTCTTCCGCATTTTCTACCATTCCCACTCATCTCTCTGGAATACAAATATTCGGTTGTTTCTGATTTCAAGTTCTTAGACATCATTGGTGACTTGTTTCAAAAACCTGATAGGATTATTATCAGGAAATTAAACACACTAATCAATCTTCTTGTTTTGAATTGTCTTGGACTATATGTACTTTTTTGGTGCTCCAGCTGTTCATACCAGAAATTGCTGCTGTAAATCTAGTTACTGTTGTCTGTTATTTTTGTCTGCCTTTAACCACTGCCAATCTACTTCTTTTGGCAGTTGTACTGATATTAACATTGCACTGCTTGTTATAACCTATAAATATTCTCATGTTACACTTCAGAATTCTTATTTATATTCGATAACATCACTTTTCACATCTTAACACATCAGAATGATTCAAAGCCGGTAACATATGGGTATAGATTGTTAGCTGGCATAACTATGCTACATAATATTTGACTGGACAATTATTATTGGGCAAATTAGAGGTTTAAATTAAAATATTGACTACTTGATGATATGCAATGTTTAGTTTTTGTAATTACATCATTGCAAACTAGATTTTCTTGAACTATGCTTTGTCCATATTTTTTATATGAAAGGCCACCTGTTAAATTGGGTTTCCTTCTCCTATGAATGATGCTCTTTAAAGGTTTTTAAATTTCATAGTATACTAATGACTAAATCTATCTATTAATTACCTATAAACGGACATGCACGTTTCAGGGCTAGACTACTTCGAGCCAACTTACTACAACCATTAAAGGATATGGAAACTATCAATGCCCGTCTTGATTGCTTAGTGAGTAGTTCCTGATTCTTGTTACCTTATGGGTGTTGAGAGGCCGAAGGAAAAATGAGTAAGTGTGAGAATAAGAGTTCCATGATATCGTTTTGATTTTCTCAAGTTGTTTGAATTGTTAATAATGTTTAAGATCACTGCTATGATTTTTTAAATTTATCTTTTCTGTTGCTTTGAGTAGGTATATTTTGATACAAGAAAATTTTAGCAAGAGTTTGGTTAGATAAGGTAGTACACAAAATACACAAAAATACAAGCACAAAATTAATGATGTCTGACTCTGACAAACTAATACTCTGTTCTTTCGAGAGTTTCAACAATTTTACGATATAATAGATGGTGATTATAATTATTACACTTCGCTTATTCATGCATTACTATCTGAAGAAACATCGCTACTTGTGCTGTTTCCAAATTCCAATTACTATTATATGACAGGAAAATAATAAGTTTGTAAAATCTAGTAATTTCTTATTGCATATGTATGCTGAGTTATGCATGATTAATCTACTTTTGTTGTTCTAAACATAACATTATAGTAACTTAATTCTTATCTTTGTCGCTGGTTTTGTGGAATATCAATAGCAATTCCTTTTCTTAAAAATAAAATTTTAGAAACTGGTCTCGAATTTGTCACTTTTGTCTGATTTAATAGGTCCATCTGGATTAAGATAAGATTATTTCTGCTAGTCTTTCTGGAAATAATATACTTTTATTTCAGGATGAACTAATGAGCAATGAAGAGTTGTTCTTTGGTCTAACGCAGGGTCTTCGAAAATTTCCAAAAGAGACAGGTTGGATGACTATCTCCTAATTCTTTGCTTATTATTGTGGTTTATCTATGTGATAGCTTCTAAAAGCTACACTTGCATACTAACCTCATTTTATGAACTTTTCCAAGACAAGGTTCTTTGTCACTTTTGTTTCAAACCCAGAAAGGCCACAGAGGAAGTTTTGAAGCCTGTAAATGGTCGAAAGAGTCAGATGCTGATTTCAGACATTATTGTACTCAAAACCTCTCTGGATGCCATACCCTTTCTTTCCAAGGTAAATAAAAGTGCGCATTTCAAGACTTGGTGATAATCTGGAGACTATTAAATGTTGTTATGTTTTCTAAATTAGCTGATGGAACCATTTCACAACTGTTTCAATACACAGTACCAGCATAGTAGAAACACATCAACCATATCCTTTTCATTCATGGAAGTGTATTTTGGTGTTTGTTGGACTAAATATCTCACATTCTAGGTTCTCAAGGATTCAAAATGTTCCCTTCTTTGCAACATTTACCACACTGTTTGTGAAAATCAGAAGTATTCAAACATGAGAAAGAGGTTTGATACTGTAGCCTTTGTACTTAACTTTTCTAATTTTTTAAAAAAACTTGTTTATATTGAAGAAATTTCACAGTGGATGCTTTAGCAGATGGGCATCCACAATTAGCATGTCTTGTGCATTGTCAAGTGTTTACTTCTATTTTTTTTTGCCTTTCTCAGAATTAGGGATGTAATTGATGAAGATGTGATACATGCAAGGGCTCCTTTTGTTGCTTGCACACAGCAGTGTTTTGCTATCAAAGCTGGAATAGATGGACTTCTTGATGTTGCACGGCGTTCTTTCTGTGACACAAGTGAAGGTGCATTACAATTTTAAGTTGTTACCAGCATGTATTCTGCATTTCTTATCACCTTGTTGTCAACAGCTATACATAGTCTTGCAAACAAATACCGAGAGGAATTTAATCTGCCAAATTTGAAGATTCCATACAACAATAGGCAGGGATTTTACTTCAGTATTCCACAGAAAGACATATCTGGAAAGCTTCCTAATACATTTATTCAGGTTTGCCATTTATACTAAGTTAGTGTTTCATTATTTGTGCTAGACATTTGAACTTTTGAAGAATATTGAAATATTTTGGTTTTAGATCATGAAACATGGGAAAAACATACACTGCTCGAGTTTTGAACTTGCATCTGTAAGTTACTTATGTCCACTTTTCCTTCTGTTTTATTGATTAAAAATGTTGTTATTGGGTCTTTCCATATCTTGAGATTCGTGATTTTTTCTATACATTTCATATTCACTAATGAGCAATAGAGTTGGCTGATAACTGTTAGTTGCTTATCTTCACCTCACTCCCGACTTCACACTTGGTTTCTTGTGCTGTTACTGTATTTATATTTTTAAAATGTTTATTTGGTATATTTATTTCTTTTTGATAGCTCAAATTGCTGTAAGTTGATGCGAATCTCCAATATTTTATCCTTATATCTTGTGTTCTATATATGATAGATAAGCTCTCTGAAGTGGATCAAAAATCTGCTGACATGGGGCTGTCTAGCTTTCACAAGTTTGTAGGACCTATATTTGAAAGAACGTGAAGCTAGAAAGACAGATTAGAGGATGTACATCAAAGAGAGAACACTTTGGCTACTCTTTATTCTTATGTTATGTCTAAAGTTGAATTTCCAAACAATAGCAGTATAGCACATCAACTTTAATCTTTAGTGGATAATCCATTGTTGAAAGAGGGGAAAACAATAAAAAAAACTCTTGGCAGGAGAAGAGGCTGCTTGACTGAAATTGCCTTTTCCTTTATCTTTATGCAGTAAGCTATCCACTTCAGGTTAAAATGATTATAAAACTCCTGGAAATATGGCTGGATTTTTCTGTTGATATTAAAATCATATCGCACTTTACAGGCAACTCTAATGATGTTACATATCCAATAGGTAATGTGGGTTAAGACTAATTTTATCCCGCTATGTCCCATAGTAAGTTCAGACTATAACCATACTTCACACCACTATGTCACAATTATGTAACTATGACTAATGATTTTCAACATGGATGCTACTGCAGTGTCGCTTCTTGATAAAATATTATACTTGGCAAGCTTCATTCAGTGTAAAATAATTCATTCAAATTTCTATGGCTTTCAGCTGCACTAGACATTCTTCCACAACTCTTCAGAGATTTTGTTGTCCGACTTTGTCCCATATTCAGCCGTGTGCTATCTAATTGTTGGAAACTTTGACAGTTCATGCTCTCATCTGCCAAAAGTTCTTACACAAATCTGTTACACTGTTGTCTTTGCAGCTGAATGTTAGGAATAAATCAGCTTCTGCCGAATGCTTTATGCGCACTGACCATTGTCTAGAAGGTTGCAATGACCTGTGCCTTGTTCTAGTCTTTCTTTTTCCATTTTATGCTGGATAGCAATCACTTGTTTTTTTTTTTTTTTTGAGAAAAGATAGCAATCACTTGTTAATTCTGCTTAATTGATGGAAAATGTCAAACGGTTTTGAAAGGTATAGCAGCTTACTTTAGTGACTCTTGATGAATTTGATATTTCATAGCATTACATTCTGAGAAACTTCATATATATGATATCATCTCAATTGATTTTTTTCATCTTCGTATCTGTTTCGGTCATCTTTGCAACCACATTCTACTCTTTGCAATAAATTGGTAACAGCTTGACCCGTGTTTCTGACCAATTTATAATTGTTTCAACAAGTTATATATGACTTTCTTATTGAAGCATTTGACCTTAATATAAAGATGATAATATAGACACTGGCATATACAAGTATGTAACAAACACCTGTAATATGCAAATTTTTATCCTTGTAAGCATAAAAGGTATTTGAATGCTACTGCATGTTAATCTCTTTACTCCGGAAGATAGCCAGCGATAATTGTTGCATTCTTTGCATTCCAGGCCATTATCTTGTTACTCTCTGTTCCACCCTTCATCCAGCCAAATTTATGAATTTATTTATTTGTTTATTTTAAATTTCGGCATACAACCCAATATTCCTTGGATGTGGGCCAAAAGCAGAAATGGGTGGCCTCTGTGTAATAAATTGTATATTGAACATTCCTTGCCTCTCTATGTTAATTACTCATTTTTCATTAACAATGTTTAAGATTCTCTTCTTTTAGACTGAACGATGTCAATTCTTTTGTCGTCTACTCTGCAGGGCTGATTGACGCAATAAGGGAGGATATCTCCATACTTACATTGCTTGCAGAAGTCTTATGCCTTCTAGACATGATCGTGAATTCATTTGCGCACAGTATTTCAACTAAGCCTGTTGACCTCTATACAAGACCAGAGTTTACTGGTAGCAAATGTTGTTTTCATAATTTTAATTTAAGTAGGTAACTAACTGAGATATTGTTGATCAGATAATGGACCAATGGCAATTGATGCTGGCAGACACCCTATACTGGAAAGCCTACACACTGATTTCGTTGTATGTAGTTTTGTTTGGTATATCTATTTTACCTTCCTTTGATGTTGTTATACCGTATCACAGAATAACTAGATCAGTTTTATGTGCAGCCTAACAACCTTTTTCTTTCTGAAGCATCTAATATGGTGATTGTCATGGGCCCCAACATGTGAGAGTGCCCTATCTATAAGAAATTTTTGGAGTAAACTTATTTATAAACTACTTAAACATGCGCACTTCTTCCAAGCTATTCATACGAGCATTTTAGCAATTAATGCCTAAAGGATTTCTTTTTGTCAGGAGTGGAAAAAGCACTTATCTTCAACAGATTTGTCTGATAGTCATCCTTGCACAACTCGGATGCTATGTCCCTGCTCGTTTTGCATCTCTAAGAGTGGTTGATCGTATATTCACACGGATTGGGACTGCAGATAATGTTGAATACAATTCTAGCACTGTATGCAAGCTTAAACTTAAACTTCTTATTGTTCTATTTAATTTCTTGGTTGCACATCTATTTTGATAGAAAGTACTACTATGATGAAATATGTTTGTCTGATCAATCTATCTTATCTTCGAATATGGTTCATATTGCTAATTTCCTAAATTGGGCCGAAGATTCATGTCTTTCTTTTCTGTCAATCAAATGCAAATCTCTTCTTTATACATGATGCAGAATAAATGATACGCATATGAATCTCTGCCCTGCCTTTTGATACGCATATGAATCTCTGCCCTGTCTTTCACTTTTTCCTCAAGCTTATTGTCTTTGTCATACTTATAATGTATCATGACCGGTAGCACATCATATGTTTTCTGTAATCATTTAGTTAATTCAAATTTATCTTACACATGTAAATTTCTGAAGCTACTTGAAGCATTAGCTCATCCAATCTTGGAGAAGAGATCGATTTAAGTAATACCACACTTAAGATAAGTGATGATAACATAAGAACTAACTTTCTCCTATTCAACTTTATGTTTTATTCAACTTCTTGTTCATTAAACTATGAGAAATTTAATAAATAAACTCTTTAACCTAGTTTCACACCCTTTCATGATTTTCTATAAAAATTTCAATCAATATATACTATATGGAGTTAAGTATTGATACTTACTAGTAGGAACTATTGTTACTCGCTAGGTAGAGAAGCTTGTCTAGATTATATGCACCTACGTAGAAGTATTTTGATATCCTTTTCTATGAAGGAAAGGTAACTTGTGAGTTATGATTTAATATCAGAAGTGTTTTCTAGCGTCAAAAGGCACATCAGTGGTGGTGACCAGTAGGAGTGCGTTCAGCCGACTAAACAGAGAGAATCGAAAAGCTATGTTATCAGACCGCACACAACTGAACCTGAATTGCTATAGGGCACAATTTGAGCTGAACAAAAAATTCTGGTTCAGTTCAATTCAATTTAACTGGCTTGGACCCATTTTGCTCGTAGTGTTTGTCTCCCATGTATAAAAGTTTTGTTTTCTTCTCATGGTTCTCTTTTTAGTCACCATGATTATGAACACTGCAAGTTAATTTGGTCTGCCTTTGCATTGTGTTTTATGTCAGGATTATTTATTTGCAGCTTCCATTACTTATGTAGTTTTAGGACGGCAAACTATATAGATTCATTTCATTCACTGATAATATGCTTGATGCAAAAGATCACAGCTAATTTGTAACCAAGGATTTAAGTGTCGTGGCATGAAGTGGTGCCGAAAACTCGCTGGCACGGGTCTGTGTCGTATTGTGCGAACAAAATATTGACACGATATAGCTCCATGCCGATGGCTTAAGTCAAAACTCTCTTTTCTTTTGATTAGTAAGTAATTTTTCAATAAAGTTCAAAATATTTGATAAAGATATATAATAAATAATTGGAATATTTTGTTGCAAAAGAAAGTAAACATTTCATACCATTATGTGTCGACACGTATGTATTTTTTGTAACCGGCACACATCGGCGCGATCCAGCATACACTGTGCCGTACCATGCCAGCAAGTTTTCGGCACGACCCTATGTTACGACACTTAAATCCTTGATAATGGCATGACATATTTATTTTCTTTAGCAATAAAAGATTCTAATTTCTTATTATATATTTTTATAAATTCTTTTAAACTTTATTTTTTCAATGGAGTTTTGAACTCTGTCATCGGCAAGGAAATTATATCGTGCCGATATTTTGTTGGCACGATGTGGTACGATAAATACGATCCGTGCTGATGGACACTTAAATTCTTATTTGTAACCAATGAGTCATCTGAACATTGTGAAGTTAGTCACACGGTTACCTGCGGATACTATTTTCTAGCCACTAGGCACATTTAACTCATTTGCATCGGTTATTCTTTCATCTCTTTTACATCATTTGTTGTCTGATGCTTTATATTGTATACTCTGCATGGGTGCACCTTGTGAGAGAAAACTGCGAAAGGCATCCAGAGTTTTTTAATTAGTAGTTGATCCAGCATGAGGATTACTCGGGATATTTATGGATAATTTTGATGATTTGTTTTATATTAGGAAATTTCCTGATCGCTGAAATTGTCCTTGGCAGTTCATGACGGAAATGAAAGAGACAGCTTTCCTCATGCAAAATGTTTCCCCAAAGTATCGCCTCTATATTATTTTAATTTCCATTATTGTGTCATATTTACTGATACTATTTTGATGATAGTCTTTTCGATTTTAGGAGCCTGGTTGTTATGGATGAGCTCGGAAGGGCAACTTCTTCCTCTGATGGGTTTGCAATTGCTTGGAGCTGTTGCGAGCATCTACTAACTCTCAAAGCGTAGATATTGCACCTCCTTACAATATATTTGTCAAAGCTATTGGCATAAATAGGTTTTGTTGAAAATTTTAGTTAAAAGGCCATAAGTTTTTGAACGACCTCCTTAAAACTCTAGGGCAATTCCATCTCTCCTAATCTGTTCTATTCCATTTTTGTTTATAACACACGTGTCAGTATTACTAGAAATAATCCTGATTTTGTAATCGTTCCATTTGCAGTACATTCATATTATTACTTGACAAATTTCAGCTTGCTAGCATTTATGGGTAGCATTGTGTTGTTTTGGAGTAATTGCTTTTCTTCTTTCGTATGCAAGATGCATTTATAGTTTGCTTAAATTGAGAAAAGTTCTCTTTAAATGTTTTCTTCATTAGGTTCACTATATTTGCTACGCATATGGAGGGTCTATCTGAACTTGCAAGCATCTATCCTAATGTGAAGATTCTTCATTTTGATGTCGACCTACGCAACAATCGCTTAGATTTCAAGGTTGATTTTTGTGCAAGTTATCGTTTCAGGGAATAGTTTTTTTGTGCAAGTAAGAGTTCATTTATTTGTCTCTTTTTCTTTTTTTTTGGCTCCTTTTCAGTTTCGTCTCAAAGATGGTCCAAGAAGGGTGCCACACTACGGTCTTCTATTGGCTGGTGTTGCAGGTCTACCAAGCTCCGTGGTGGAGACAGCAAGGAACATTACTTCAAAAATTACGGAAGAGGTAATATGCTACTCTTTCTGTAATCGCATCACCACAATTGTCGACGCGTATAATGGTATGAGTTTTTCGGAATGTTCTAACATCCAATGTCCCTTCTGGTGGGAAGTTGCGAGCAACTTGTCCGGGACACTAACAAAAATGATATAGAAGAGCATCAGCAGCTATTCTTGAATTGTAAAAAATGTTTTGAAAGAGATTAAGAGACATGAGATCCTCATTCTTTTCATTCCCCAGTGCTCATAATTTTTTTCAAAACACAGTTTAGTAACAGGTACCTTGTGTTTGATAGGAAATGAGGAGAATGAATATCAACTTTGAGCAGTATCATTCAATTCAGATGGCGTACCGGGTCGCACAAAGGCTGATCTGCTTGAAATATTCCAACCAAGGCGAGGATTACATCCGCCAAGCGCTGCAGAATCTGAAGGAGAGCTACAATGAGGGTCGGTAAACATGCTGATCAATTATTTTGGCGTCACTGCGTGATAGGTAAAAGAGGTGAGTTTTCTTATATGATAATCAAGGAGAATTCACTTGTTTTTGATTGCCAGTTGCTGGCAAAAGCATATTTTGACAAGATGAAACAAAATCACAAGAAACTACGAATTTATTTACCTATACCTTGGTCAAACTATTTTAAGGAATTATTCGTTTTAAAGAAACTTTTAGATATCCTTTTAACTTCGTTATCTCAAAATGGAAGGAGAATTCTTTACTCCCTTGACTGGCTTGACCTTACATGGAAATTTTTTTATTTTCAAATTTTTATGGCCTGGCTGGCTATGTCCGATGGCCTCACACTCGTTAAAGAGTGAGATCTGTAGCCAGTCTGCACTTTGGACCGTGCAAACATCATTCATTCCTTCGCCCTAATTTTATTTTGTAATTATTATATACTATATGGAATTATAAGAATACTGAAGCACGGCCATTAGATGGCTATGAATATAACGGGGAAGGTCCACGGTTGATATATTTATGCATACCTAGCGGCACTTCGTCTCCCCGCCACACGAAGAGAAATTATTGCACGCACATGGAGGGTCTCAATGTCACAATTTAATTTGTTTGATGTATTTTATAATATTATAAAAACCAACATGTTCGAAATATAAATTTGAATCGGAAAATAAGCAGTAAATTTTCGTAGATAAGATGTATCAAATTAAGGCCCACTGATGTTGGACCCCTACGTCAGCGTACTATATGTTATCTCACGATGTGGTAGAACGTCAAACATATACTGGATTACCCCGATCAAAATCGGAAATTTTCCTTGTTATAAAAAACGATTAGGATCCAGAAATAGACCTATTAATAAGAACTTCGGGCTCCAATAAATCCCATCGAAATCTAGCCCGGCCCACTTAAACGCTGTACTTTACCTGGACGTTGCGGTCCGGATCTAGGCTAATACGATCCGGGCCTGAGCGATGAATCGCGGTCTACGGCGAAAACGCAAGCAACCCAAATTCATTGTCATCCTACCGCACGAACCCTTCACTGGATTTATTAACTAATTAAAAATCCAATATTTTCACCCATCTTAAAAAAGTTAAAACACGTCCCGCCTACTCGCCGGCCGCGAGTAAACCCTAATTCTAGCACGCAATGGGTGAGAGCTTCTCCTCTCCTCTGTAGCTTCTCTTATTTTGATCTTTTTCCCATTTCTCCCTGTATGCATACGTCCGTCGTTTTTTTATTTTTCATTTCCTTCTAGGGGCGTACAAGTACGTGTCGGAGCTATGGAGGAAGAAGCAGTCGGATGTGATGCGGTTTTTGCAGCGGGTGAGGTGTTGGGAGTATCGCCAGCACCCGTCGATCGTCCGCGTCACGAGGCCCACTCGTCCTGACAAGGTTCGGCGCCTCGGCTATAAGGCCAAGCAGGTATCAAATTCCAAGTTTCCTACTTTGTTGGATATATCGATGGATATTGGTTCTAGTACTTACGAGCTTTTGTCATTTTATCATCTGGTATCTCTGGGAATATATCGAGAGTGCAAAATTAGGTGTGATACATTTGAAAGATTCGACTTTGTTGTTGTTGTTGTTGTTGTTGTTGTTGTTGTTGTATGATGATTCTACTGATTAGTGAACAGCATGTTTACTTTGATCATTATTATCCCATTTATTCCCCTGTTTCACGTTACATTTTACTGCCGTAGATTGTTGGCTTGGAGCCTTTAGTTGATGGCATAAACTGCTGAGTGGGAGGGAAAATTAGCGAGTGCATGCATTCAGAACGTATTTATTGGACTTGGCATTTGATATAATGGTTGCTATCTAGGCTGCATCGACGAATCTTGAATACTGGAATTTAAACTTGAAAAGCTTCTGAAACTTTCTCTGAATGCTTGCGTGTAACCCTGCTTTCCTAGTCTTGTCCAAACCTTATCTTGCCATTTATGTCCTAAGAAACTAGTCTTTTTCATGAATTTCCTGTACAACATGCTGTTCTTTTGTTCCTCGACTGTGAGTATGAAGCGAATGTGTTTTCACAAATTCAGCATGCTTCATGGTTGGACCTCGGATGTGAATGATACGCCCTGTGGTGTGGTGCAGGGTTATGTGATTTACCGCGTGCGAGTTAGGCGCGGAGGCAGGAAGAGGCCGGTCCCCAAGGGTATTGTCTATGGCAAGCCCAAGAATCAGGGTATCACTCAACTGAAGTTCCAAAGGAACAAGAGATCTGTTGCTGAGGAGAGAGCTGGTCTGAAGTTGGGTGGTCTCAAGGTGCTCAACTCCTATTGGATCAATGAGGTACACACAGATTCCTTTGTGTACATCATATTATGAAAAATCTGAATGCCCATAATAGCTGCACTTTTAAGTGGTATGAAAATTCAGTTCTTAAAGGGGCATATTGTTAATCAGCAAATATATAGATTTTTGTAGCAGATGTTGTGCGTAAGATGCCCAATTATTATACTAACACTAAATACAGATTTAAAACTATTTTTGTTAGATTTCAATTATTTTATTTTATTTTTTATTTTGTTACTTATTGTCTGTCTCGCCTTTGCATCGGTTTATTGTTACCCCTTTTTTACGGCAGGACTCTACGTACAAATACTATGAGGTTATCCTTGTTGATGCTGCCCACAATGCAATTCGTAACGATCCAAGGATCAACTGGATCTGCAAGGGTGTTCACAAGCACCGCGAGCTTCGTGGACTCACTTCAGCCGGTAAGAAGTACCGTGGTCTGCGAGGTAAGGGCCACTTGCATCACAAGGCAAGGCCATCTCGCAGAGCAACTTGGAAGAGGAACCAGACTTTGTCCCTTCGCCGATACCGTTGAGCTTGTTTGCTTGGAGAGGTGTATCATTGGGTTTTCTCTTGTTTGGACTTCTTTATATTATATTTGGACTGCTTCATATTTTGGACTTCTTCATATTTCTCTTGTTTGGAGGATTTGTTTGAACTCGAAAATTTTTTCTTTGCTCTTGTAGTTCTACAAACTGTAGATTTTTGCTAGTTAGGCATTTGTTAATTATAGGGTTAATTTTATTTTATACAGGTCTCTAGAAAAGTATCAAATAATAGATAAATCTCCTACAAAATTTAAATGATTAGATTTATCCATTTGAAAATTCTTTGGTTTGCAAATGTATTCTTCTAAAAGTTCTGAGTCGTTCATTTATGTTTTTGCCATTTGATTTACTGTTAGTTTTTGAACATTGAGTGTATAAAATGATTATTTTGCTCTTGCAAATTTGTTCATGTAAAAAGCTATTTTTCTCTCTCCTCTTTGCTCACCACGGCATGTGCAGTGTATATAATTTTTGCCGATACTGAGGGCCGCCTTTGACGTTGCTGCTGCCGTTAGTCTCGCCATCGCCATGAATAAAGATGAGAGTGTGAATCGGACTCAATATTGGAATACAAATTATATATATATATGGGATAAAAACGTTATTTTATTCGGTAGCTAATTGCAGTTAGTTTACTTAACTCATAGGTGAACTTTTGGTCTAATAATTTAAGTTTTGTAGGAATATATTTGTTATTTAATATATTCGTAGAAAGTCATATGCAATTATCTCTTAATTGTATTTCTATTACTGTTAAGGATGCATTTTGAGTGATTCTCTATTTACGCTTTCTTCTCGGTAGTTATTTTCCATTTTGGCAATCCTAGTGCCTATAAAAGAATCTATACTGGTTTTTTCGCTTCCTAAGATGTAGTAGTCTATGTTGTTTTGTGGCAGGTGCGCGTGCGCATTTGTTGATTTACCTGGATGAATTGGGGTTTATATGATTTGACATTAACCCATCCTATATGGGTGTCTTTGAACAATTCCAATTTGGTTTGCGTACTTGGTAGAATTGATGTTTACCTTCGGACAGTAATGGGTTCTTGCTTGGAATTTTTCCCAATTGAAGTTCATTGGCATTTGGTCATGTTCGAGCTGTAAGAGATGGCAATGTATTCTTTTTGTTTGTAGTAGTCTTTTTCTATTTATGCATTGCACGGCTTTTCATATTGAGTGCATATCCTTAAGGTTGCTGTACAAGAGAAAGAGGAGAGCAGAAGAGATGATTCATTAAGCTGTGTCTATACTGCTCGCTATCTGGTAGCCCAGAATCCATGGAACCCAAGAGGAAAGGTCAAGTTCTTCGGAACTTCAAGCTTTGCGATGACTGTGTCTGATCTTCCCATTCTCTTCGCATCTAGCACCACAAGGTAGCATCTCCGCTTCGACACTGCATACTGCACCAGATAGCATGACTCGGTTGTTGGAAAGTTGTAACACTGAAAGGATGTTGCTTAAGAATCTGCACAATTTGTTGTTTCCTAACAGCTTTACTGAAAATGTACTCTAAAAACTTAAGCTTTGTAGAGTCTGTGTGTGTGGGTATTAAGTGCATGTTCGGCTGAGCCAAATTGGTTTAGTAGCAAGCTATGTGCGGAATTAGTGAAACTACTATAGCGCTTGTGTGAGGTTTCCAAACACGACTTTGCGCCCTGCACCAAAGTCATAAGGCCAAGCTGTGCCACCATGACTTCAGGAAAAAGCCCTAAAGCTTAGAAATGTGCAGAAAGCTGTTCATCTTACCTCAACTACTAGGACATAACCGTCGTCCTCCTCAACGCCTCTCTGAATAAATATGGGCTCTCCGATGAACGACCGGCTCACGGTCGACCATGTGGATACAGACCCATCTGATGTATTGAGCTTTACCACGCTGTCGAATGGAAAATGTGGCAGGAATCTTCGGTTGCCTGACGTCGCCGCTGCATAAACATAGGTATTCTTTCTGTTGGAGAAGTCCTGATTGATTGCCGGGAAGTCTGTCGGTCTATTCCATTGCTCTGAAAGATCCGTAATGGAACAGCACTGATTTTTTCCACTTGAATCGATGTCAATTTTCATCTGTAAGTGCACGCACAATTTCTACAGAATTGAGATTACTAAGGCTAATGGTCTTGTAGCGCTTATCTGGAAATATAATACAGTTGAGAAAATTTTTCCTTATCTACAATATTTCCTTCATTTTTTCAGATCCTGCAGTGATTCATAATGCAAGTTTTTCGTGAATACCTTGATCAGGTGGGGTAGTAATTTCTCCTCTCCTTCGGCAACATTCATGAAAGAAGGATCCAACTTTCCACTTCTCCAGTTGTACCCTACAAATTGATCGATTGAAGTTCCAAAACATTAGATGTAGACAATGGAACAGAGTAGAAACTTACATGTGTACATACCAAACATTCTCTGGAAATTAAACCATTGATAGGAGCAAACTGAGACATGCAGTTGCACCTCCAGGTTGCCGTCACCGTCTCTCTGCTCGAAGGCGTTGCCGATGTGCAGGCCCCATAGCTGCGACGGAGCTTCGACAGGAACTCTCCAGTCGCGCTTTCTGATATTCTTCTCGCCTGCAGAGAAGCGAGGTAGCATGTAAATTGGCGTCGTTGGTTGGCTCGGGTTCACGGAGAGCGCCGATATCATGGGATGGAGCCCTGATACTGCAAGAAGTGATCCTGTAATTCGCGTGTAGAGTTCTATTAGAACAAACTAGTTCGAGATTTCAAGTCCAAAACAGTGATCAAGGCTATGATGAATTGTTTCGATACTAAGAATGAAATTGTTAAAGTGCCTCGTGATCACTTGAACAACTTTTCCTTTCTAAAAGCTAGTAACATTTAAGTGTTTGACAAATCATACGATTGCATTGTTAGTATTTCTTTACTTTTAATGTGATTTAAAAAAAAAAAAAAATTCGATAAGCCAATATCAAATGGGCTTGGTCTAAGAGTCCGTGCATAACTTACTATATAAGAAGTTAGTCCAATATTAAAAACTTATGTCATGTAATAGTGTCTAGTTTACTCCATCATATTCAAATTGGTTGTATAAGAGATGATGAGAGTAGTGGTGCTTTTGGCTTAACACACATGTGCCGTGTGCGCGATCTTGATTTACCAGTTGAATCTTAACCAGTCGAAGATCTTGATTTACCAGTTGAATCTTAACCGGTCGGAGTAGCTGTTGGACTCTATTTCTGTTGGCTACCAACTGCATCAGCTTTCTTTGGCTATTCAAGGCAGTGCCTATTTCTATCTACAAGTAGTCCCTTACTTGAAGATAATTCATTTAACCTAATCTGGGTTGAATCTTAGCTGGTCAAAGTAGCCATTGAACTCTATTCCTATTGGCTATCAGTTGCGGTAGCTTTCACTGGACTCTATTCCTATTGGCTATCTAGCTGTGGTAGCTTTCATTGGCTGATCTTTAATCTTTTGACATGCCGAGGGTAGCTCGTCGTACCTTGTTTTTTATTTTGCTTTACTCAACTTTTAACTGAAGATGGTTCACTTAATCTAATCTGGATTGAATTTTAGCTGGTCAAAGCAGCCGTTGGACTCTATTTCTATTGGCTATCAGCTGCAGCAGCTTTCATTGGCTGTTCAAGGTGTTGCCTACCTCTCTATATAGGGAAGTGTACAGGAAAGATAAGGGCTACACATTTTTAGTCTTGTTCTTCCTCTAATATACTATTTTGATCTTTAATTCTCTTCTTCCCGAATTATTATTTTACTGGATCAATGCAAGTCTGTTTTGGATTCGAGTTGCGCCACTCTGAAGATGTGTCGACGGAATAGTTCGTAGTTGTTGTATCGCTATATATGATTAGCAGAACTTCACACGCGAAGAGACAATCTTGTTTATACAACAGTATTTTGCATGCCTCAACTTAGAGACTTCATCAAAACCTTTTATATTTATAGTATTTTATTGTTAATTCTTGCATGGTGTTAAAAAAAAAAAAAGTGTAAAATTTGTGACTCAAAATATTATATTTAGTTTTATGCATAAGCTTGATGCGAATTGAATGGACCACATGATGGGAACTTACCAGGGACGTCAACTTTGATGCGATTGCCAATTAATATATAGTGGCTATCAGTGAAGGCCCAGTCGTGAATCATCAACTGATCCGGGATAGTGAACACTTTCTTTTTCTTCAGTTCAAAATTACAATCAAATTCTACATCCAAAAAAAAAAAAAAGAAACATAGTATGCTCAGCTTAGAAAGTACTAGTTAATTGCTTGAGCCCTTTTTACGTACGTGTAGTTCATTAATTGTATATGAATGACCATGTGACCAATTATAGAGAGAAATTAACAATATATAATTGATACCGTAGAAAGTGAAGTTGGAGCGAGGGAGGAGCATGTCTTCTGCATTGCAGGAAAGCATCAAGAGCCTGTTCCTTTTGGGGTCGACTTTGTAGTGCGCTAACAACCTCTTTGGTGGCATGTTGAACACCCCTGCGCCCAGAGACCATCTTGCACGTCAATTACACTCTAGTTTGTACTTTTCCACAACCACAGCAACAACAAAAAAAGAGAAAATCATACAATATATAGTTAGCAATAGATTGACGAAGTTCGATTGGCCTTACCTGGAATAATTTTAAATAGTTCCAGAAAACTCAAACACAGTTGAATATAAAATAAAATATTATAAATATATATGTAGTTTAATACTATTTTTGATAAACAAAACTGTATATATATATATATATATATATATATATATGGTCGTATTGTAAGTTTGTAACTGCACCGTGGAGTATAAATTAACTGCAGGCTCTTACTCACCGCCGAGGATGGGCTTCAACAAATGAGCCGCCACGTCCAACCCCACCTCCGACAATCCTCGACCACCCCACTTTTTCCACCGCCGGCAGCCGTCGTCAGCATCGTCCTCCACCGTCCGATCGCCACCAAGCCCTATCCCGACCAAATCGACGGATCCCATCGTCTCCAGCGTCCGTGGATCGACCTCGTACGGGGCCCCTCCCTCCCACAGACACAGCACGCGGCCCCCCCACCGCAGCACGCTCGTGTTCGCCACGTTCTTCAACACCTTCACGTTTCCCACGCGCCTCCCTCCCCTCAGCACCGAGAAGGGCCCTCGGTGCGTGAACCTCCAAGCGCTCCCGGCCTCGCTGCGCTCCTCCCGCTGCGCCGCGGTCGCCACGTACCTGGCGGAGTAGTAGACCCCGCCGCCTACGCGGAAATCGAACGCGCGGAGGTATCCGTGGCCGTCGAGGGGGTGGACGGTGGAGCCGTGATCATCGGAGAAGAGACCGGGTCCCACGAGGTAGTAGGTGCCGGCGGGGAAATCGGCAGGGAGCGAGCCCTCGACAAGGCCGAGGGGGATCGGGTCGGGGCATTCGCACCGCTGGGAGGCGAAGAGGAGGTTGTAGTCCCAAAAGGCGGTGGCGGGGGAGTCGGTGATCGTCGTTGGCACCGTCGGGGAGATCGTGGTAGAGGCGGCGGAAGGGACGCGGAGGGCCGAGACCGAGGAGGATGGGAGGTGTTTGGGGTACGTTTTCGGTGGATGATGAGGAGGAGGAAGATGGAGGAGACGAAGAGAATGCATTTCTTTCAGTTTTTTTTTTTTTTCGGTAGAGATGAGGAGAGGGGGGGTTATTAACGGTTCGGGGTTTTTGAGGGTTTTGGCGGGGAATCGCTGTTAGAAGGGAGCGGAATCCCGGGGAGTGGAATCCAAGGGCAGAGGCGGTTATTTATTCCCTTATATAGGAGAAAGTTTACGGCTTTGACACAAAAGTTGTTGAGAATTACTAAATTGCCATTAGATTCCTTGGATTTTGTTGCGGAATCTTCGAACTGTTTGGTTCTCAAAAAAAATCCTATAACTGTTTCTGATGATTTCAATGAACTTGAAAATCTATATTACACTTATTTCAAAATATTATTATCAAAAGTAAAACAAAAAAATAATGTTAACTATATATTTAAAAGTAGGTTTAAATTTTACATTTTTTTTTATTGAAAGATTTATTTTTTTTACACTCTTATTTTTTTAATAGAAAAAAAAAAAAAAAGCATATATCTATGCTTTTAGACACTATAAACTTATGAATATCATTGGCAAATAATAATAACAAAATGCTAAATTTACACCATATGCAAGAGGAAACAAAATTGCTATGCCATTCTTTTTTTTCGGGGGAATTTTTCTAATCTTAATTTGTGTACCATTACCGTCTCTTCTCTCCTAAGCAAAATTACCTAAACACTATATTTTAAGTATTTTTTTTTGCTCTTAAATGATGTATTATGTAGCTCTTTACTTGATTTATTTTTATTTTATGCAAACCCTATGGTTCATAAATATATATTTTTTTAAAGAATTAGAGCTAGAAATATTTTAACTTATGTAAGCTCCGTTTGTGGAGAACAAATGGGTCCCGTCGCAATGATAACACTAATTTTACCAAATAGCTAAGTGGAAAACATTTATAATTTATTAATTTATAATGGAGCAATTAGTGGGGTCACTAACCAAGAAGGTTGGGCGCACCTTTTTCTTTTTTTTTTTTTTTTCTTTTCTTTTTTTTTTTTTTTCGTGTGAGTAATACTATCACCAGGTGTCAATGAGCTTAACCAGGATCGACTCAGCTAATTTAATAAATGAATTGAACATAATTTATTTTTTTTTAAATATTGAGTTAAAAAATTTAGCTCTCGGATCGGAAATAATAAATTAAATTTTTTCTCATAGATAGTTAAAAAAAAATAAAATATTAATCTAATAATTTAAATTTATAATTTTTTTTTATATTAGATTGACTTAAAATTTAAATGATAAAAACTTATAATATATATATATATATATATATATATATATATATATATATATATATATATATAAGCTAGAATACTATCGATAAGCACCAAGTCATTGGTGCTATCAAGTTTTAGTCGTTGGATGAAAAAATATGCGGTTGGGATTATAGTGGTCCCCTAGGGTTTACTAGGTGGTTGGTTGAATAGTAAAAATTTTAGGGGACCACTATAATTTCAACCGCATACCTTTTCATCCAACGGCTGAAAACTTAAATAATACCAACTATATATATATATATATATAGAGAGAGAGAGAGAGAGAGAGAGAGAGAGAGAGAGAGAGAGAGAGAGAGGATTGGCTTCTATGCTTGTAAAAGCACAAGTTTTTTGTGCTTGTAAGATTTTTATCCTTGGATGTATGAATGTGCATTAGAATGATGGTGAGCTCCTTGGATTTAGTGGGTGGTTGGTGAAATAGTATGATCTAAGAATAGAATTAATCAAAGGGTTAGATCTAACGATAGAAAACTTACAAGCACCAATTGCTTGGTGCTTGTACAAACACAGTAGCCGAACTATATATATATATATATATATATATATATATATATATATATATATATATATATATATATATATAGTCCAATCGAGATGCTTTTGAAAGTATGTTAGTATTATAATATTTTTGATCATTAAATTAATTCTATTAATTTTTGGATAATACATAATGGTGGATCTCATATATAATTATTATTGTTAATTTTGATTCAATGACTAAAAATTAGTTTTAATAGTTAAAAATATTTTGATGCTTTTAAAAAAAATTTTAGCTAAACATAGAGAAATGAATATTTTTTATAAATGGGCCTAGATCTAGACCTTTTTATAACTGAGTTGAATTTTCTTTTTAAGTTAAGTTAAAAATTAAATAATAAAAATTTATATTATATATATAGAGTTCGGTTATTATTTTTGTATAAGTACCAAATAATTGATGCTAATAAATTTTTTACCGTTAGATCTACCCCTTTGACTAATTTCGTCTCTTAGATCATTCGATTTTATCAACCACTCACTTAACCCAAAGAGCTTGCTATTATTCTAACCACATATCTTTTAATCGAAGAACTAAAAGTTTACAAGCACTAATGACTAAGTGCTTCTAAAATTATAGGAGCTCAATTATATATATATTACAAATTATATAAATATAAAATATATGTATACAAGTTATTATTGAGCGGAACACAAATGAGTTGACCTCAGCTCGCTAGTTTATTAAATAAACTAAAAATTTTGACTCATATTTGACTCATTACTAAACGAATGATTCGATCCTAATACGAGCCGGCTCGCAAACAACTCGCCAAACTCCTAACTATCCCGGTACATGTTGGATAAATTTCTCTTTTTTTTTTTAATAAAATATTACTTTTAAAAAAATTTGATTCAAAAATATTTGAATAATAATTTTATAAAATAGCATGCAATATTCAATCAAATACAATTCTAAAATTAACAAGTTTAAATAAGATCCATGAGTCGAGACGTGTGAAGTATTGCCCTAAAAATCAAATTGTCTCTTTACCTAAGAGACTTCAGCAACTACTTTTAATAATACAATGATCACTATTCATTCCATCGGTGCGATTTCATAATAGTGCAAATCTAACCTTATAGGCTTTCAGAAATCCAGAAAAAAAAGTAAAAGTAAAAATACTAAAATTCAAGTTTAGTGTGGAAGAAAATTCAAGCTGTATATGACTTAACCTCAGATACCCTCCAATATATATATAAATAAGAGCCCAAGTGTAGACAGGTCCAACGACTATTTCTCGGATTAGCCGATGGAATATTTCTAACAAAATGGTAAGCTAATTTAAATAAAAATAATAATAATAAAATAAAAGGTGAATCGAGTCAAGACCACATGCGCCGTTGCTCGCCTAGATCGCGTGTTGTGCACACGTGCGTGTATTTTGAAATAGCCTTATTCTGATTTTCTCTTAAAAAACTTACTTGAAAAATAAAAAAATAAATAAGTTTTTAAATATTAAAAATATAGACTCTGAAGTAAAGTCCATTAATATTAGACCATCCAAAGAATCCAAAGATCAAAATAAATTTTAAATCACAAAATTACAAACAAATTCTAACAGTACATAGATATAAAATTTGTACTTAATAGATCTCTCGTGATCCACAATAATTTATTTATATTATTATTATTTTTAAAATATATAATCTCTAGATTAACATCTTATATCTACTGTATAGTATGTTAAGATAGCACTTTTCTTTTCATTTTGCTTCGCTTCAATAGATTGACGTGGACAGAGGACCAAATTTCCGCAAGAAAAATATTTTTGATATATTATCGTACATCTTATATTTCATCTATTTTAAATTAAAGTGTATTTTGTTAGTCACTCTAAAATAACTTGTGAAGAAAATTTCACTCTTAAATGAATTGAATATATATCTTACATCTATTTTGAATTGAACGGGTAATATTGGTCTTTGCACAATATTAAATTGCTGTAGCAAGGATGGACACTCTTGGATAAATAGTGTTCGTATTTAGTGGGTTTATTAGTGCCTGTGTGGTGGGATGCCAAAGGGAAAATGACAAAATTTTGGACCCCTTTGCCTACATTGCCCAGGTGCTAGGATTATTTGCAAGGTCAACTTTCCTATTTCGATTCTGCAAACAAAAATAAATTTTTTCTTAACTCAGTTTAAAAATTACTGACCATTAGAGAAGATAGATTCTATGTCGATCACAAAGCAAACAAACAATTGGAGTCAATCATTTTCGTTCTGATCTTAGTTCATTCTGAATCAGTTTCGGATTTTAAATTCAATTGCACACCAAACATGCCTCTTGTGATAAAATTACAAGTAAAGCAAGTAAATTAGAAGCCATGACAAGTTGTTACATGATAAATACTTACAGATTGAGACAAGATAACTAGATGTTAGGGGATGCACAACGCCGTGGGCTATTTCTGCCGGCCATTCACCGTTGCTCCCGTCGTGTCGAGAAGAAGCAAAAAAGACAACAGTGTACTCTCCATTTAGAAGTGCACCAAGCAACAAGAATAGTGAGTGCGTCCAAAAATTGTTACATGCCAAAGAAAGCAATGTTTAACATACACAAGGATAGTGCCATGCCCACTCAGAAAAAAGATTCACTTAGAATCTATACTCTTATAGATAGTACGTCAGAATTCTTGTTGAAATTCTCCTTTCATCTATTTTTAGAAGTGAATCTAGCATTACTCGTTCAAGAAAAGCATGCAACAATAACAAAGGTGGCACAGTAAGGAGTCAAAAGAACCAAATTACAAACATGTCGGCCAAAATACTCGTAGTCCATTTAGCATCTAGTACGTCGAGCATCTGTTCGTTTTAGCATCTAGTCCGTCGAGCAAGCACCTAGAACATTAATTTTTTCAAACTAAGCAATGCATTTTTATTTGCTTGCTCACAGAATGCGGAATGAATGCAAAATTGCATAAGTTATGTAATAATATTCTAGATCTGATTCACTTCCAAACAATTCAAACATCTCAAAACCATAACAAAAAATATCAAATCTAACATTGCATTCTGTCTTATCTAACATTCAATATCTCAAAGGAAAAGAATCCACAATATAGAGATAGCAATCAATAATAAGAAGCATTTGATACCGTAAACTGTTCCAGATCATCATGAGATTACAGTGAAAGAGCAGTATTCCACTAGCAAACCGCACAAGCTATATCGTTTTGTATGAAATGTGTTACAACTGGAGTGTAGATCACTTCAAATCTTATCATTCACCACTAATTTCTTTCATCTACTTTTTTCTTGACACTACCTATTAGAACACCTGTAGCACAATAAATAGGCCTACCAAAGACCTATAATTGAGCTGCCATAGGTCGGTATCACAATTAAGCCCAGTGAAACAGGGCTTCTGGAACCCATGTATGACCACAGCTGGAAGAACTATACCGCACTGAGTGAAAAACACAAAAAAGAAAATTATAGAAAAAAAAAGTTTACTAGACCAAGTAGACAAACTTTAGATGATTGAGAAATAAATATAAAACAAAGAGTCCATATGTTGTAGTTTAATTGGATAACCCTACCTCTGTTGGCAAAACTTTTTTGAGAGAAAGGTAGCGCATTACCCGTTTTGTCCATTTTTTTAAAGAATGAACTTAGTTGGAACGTGTAAACAATTAGGTTTCAAACTTGAAACCTCAAATACAAATTTGAGACCTCAGATATTAGCCACCAAACCTTTTGCCACTTGCGCTAAGAATGGCCGGTCTCTACCATGTTGGCAAAACTGATGGGGGAATTAGAAATACGTATAAGTATCTACGCCCCTACAATAGCAAATCAGTTTCTTAGAAATATTGATCTCCTCCCTCTATGTGGCAAAACAATGCCACAAATAATCTCTACAACAGCTAATACAGAATAAACTAAAGAATATAGTCATCTAATATAGCCGTTCCATTTGCTAGAATAACCTATAGAAGCATGACCCTTGTAGATGGAGCAATAGGGACATCTTAACAGCATTCAGTGGTACTATCCTTAGTATTCACAAAAAGCCAATTAATTGTTCCAGGATAACTTGAAAATACTCAAAATTTGGTGAACCCTGATAGGTCAAACTGTAGGATTTTATGTCTTCAACCTTTATCTCTTTGCATGATCAGAACTGGATTGCAATCAAATGAATGAAATAAGATCTACAAAAGAAATCACCAAATAGAAAAGTTTCAATTACTCATACTCTCATAACGCAGAACATCGGAATTCCAAATTAGGGCAAGGAAAAGACGTTGACAACCAATAACCAGTAAAGGCACTTGAAGCATTACATTTTCTTTAAGCCCAAAACAAAGGAGAAACCTAGTGAAATAAATTAATATAACACTTCTTAACAGTTCAAGTTCCCTGAAAAAGTGCTCTGTCTATGAGAATTAAACTTACCTCGATATTACCATGGTTGTTTGAGATTTGGACCAAAAACAGTTGATGGATAAAGAAAAATGTTGGTGATCAAACAAAGTCCTCAAAGGACCTATAACCGTTTATTTCTCAAAGACAGAACACTATAAAGCGAATGAATCCAGTTTCCCGATGTTTATCGAAGAAGAACAAGAAATCACAATTAAAAGATTATGATAAAATATAAATGGATTGTAATAATCAAAATATATAAAGGACACATAATAGTTTCCCAATGTTTATCAAAACCACAAGGTATTCAACAGGCATTCAAGAGCATTGCAAAGACGACACCTTTATAATCAGAAGAGAAGTGCTGGTTCCACATAAAAATGCAGAATACATCCCATTTGAAACAAGCACGGCATCAAATTACATCTAAATAAGGATGAGAGGCAACACCTAAAGTTTATGACAAAATATACACAGAGTAGATAACTAAATTGAAAATACAACAGGCTACTTCACAGTCAAAACTCGAGAGCCCTCATTATTCATGTAAAAACTTGTTGATAAATTAAACCAAACAAGTTCAAAAACTTACCACCCCTTTAAAACGGTGCAGCTCAACCAGTGATCATGGTTCCGGCACCTTCGTCGGTTAGGATCTCGAGGAGAAGCGAGTGCGGGAGCCGGCCATCGATAATGCTAGCCGTTCGAACCCCTTGAGCAAGGGCCCTAATGCAGCAATTAACCTTGGGTATCATCCCACCCGCCACCTTCCCCTCCTTTATCATGTTCCTTATTCCGCTTATGTCGATCTCCTTAACAAGGCTATCGCGATCGTCGCGGTCTGCAAGGATCCCGGGCACATCTGTGAGCAGGATCAGCTTCTCCGCGGCGACAGCAGCGGCGATCTCTCCGGCGGCCGTGTCGGCATTGATGTTATAGGTCTGGCCGGACTCGTCTGCGGCAACGGTGGCGATCACGGGAATGTAGCCGTTGTCGATGATCGGGCGGAGGACGGCGGGCTCCACGCGCGCAACCTCGCCCACGAACCCTAGCGCGGCGGCGTCGGGGGTGGGACGCGCGGTGATGAGGCGAGCATCCTTGCCGCAGAGGCCGACGGCGGTGGCGGCCTCGGCGTTGAGGAGGGAGACGAGGGACTTGTTGACCTTGCCGACGAGGACCATCTCGACGACCTCCATGGTTTGGGCGTCGGTGACGCGGAGGCCGTTGTGGAACTGGGGCTCGACGCCGACGCGGAGGAGCCACTCGTTGATCTCGGGGCCGCCGCCGTGGACGAGGACGAGGCGGAGGCCGACGCAGGAGAGGAGGACGAGGTCCTTCATCACCGACTTCTGGAGCGCCTCCGACTTCATAGCGGCGCCGCCGTACTTCACCACGATCGTCTTCCCGCGGAACCGCTGGATGAAGGGGAGCGACTCTGAGAGCACGTCCACGCGCGTCTGAGGCGGCGTTTCAAGCGCCAGCACCGGCGCCGGCGCAGCGGCGGTCAACGCGGCGGAGGAGACTGCGGCGGCGGAGCGGAGGGGGAGAAGACGGATGGCGGAGAGTACCCCACGGCTAGGGCTAGGGTTAGAGGAAGGGTAAGGGTTTTGGAGGGGATTCGAGAGGGAGAGGGAGAGGGGAGGGGTGTGGGTTCTCGCGAGGAGCATCTTCTTCCTTTGCCCTCTCACCCCTCTCTTGCTTTCTCGTTCTCTCGCGCGCCGCCCTCGAAGTGTTCGACTGATTTACTTGAGTAAAAACAAAGTAGTCTAGTTAACACTTTTAACAAGAACGAGGCCTAACCGGGATGGATCATTTTAATTGTTTGGGCTTCATTGGGATTTTTGCATTTTGCATAAAATGCATCATACATGATAAAAAAACTTATAAAATACTCTTTTTTTTTCTTTTTTTTTTTTTAATATATGTAAAGAATGATGTTTCGCATAAACTTTTATGTGCTAATTTTGTTAACATATAATTTCTTAATCACTATAAAATATAGAAGCATATCATGCTTCCCTCAACTCAATTTGGACCTCATTAAAAATCACCTGATGCGCTAAACCAAAAAAATATATATAAAAAATATTTCTACTCGAAACCCAGATTGTTATGCAAGGCCGAGCAGATAAGCCCATACAGAATCCATCCAAGTCGCAAGCAGCCCAACAGAATTCGTCTCCTCCTCGCAGGTGCTGGACACGTGACACTGACCAGTTCCCTCCCTCTCTGACGATTTTACCCCTCGTTCACGCCTAAAGAAGATTCGCCTCCTCCCCCGTCCTCGCATTCGCATGATCCCACTGTTATTCTCTGCCCTCTCCGCTCCCATCGCAGCTGCTCGTTTTTGCCCCGTCTCTGAAACCCCCCTCTATTTCTCTTCCTCTCCCTCTCCCTCTCCGAAGCAAAATAAAACCCTCTCCCCACTCCCGAATCTATCCGATCGGAACCCTAAATCGCAGTAAAGATCAGTTCTTGCCCTAAAATAATCGCAATCCGGGGCTCTTCCCTTTTGCCCTAGATTTTCTTGGCTCGATTTCCTCTAATTTTTTCCCAATTTTTTTTTGCTGATCCGTGGGTTGGGAGTGGCGCATCTGCCTTTGATCTGCGTTTCTATCTGATTTTGGTTCTACGGCGGGAATTTGGTCGCGTTTTCGAGCTCACATGGCTGGAGCGATTGGTTAGGGTTTCTGTGTTCTCAGGAGATAGGGCTATGGGGAGCACTGGAGAGCCGGATAGGAAACGGCGCCACTTCAGCTCCATCTCCCCCACGGCCGGTGCGGCCGCGAAGAAGCAGCCACTCCCTCCTTTTTCGGAGGATAAGAAGGTATGATCACTCTCGGCTTTCGTGAATTCGCGCAAGTAGATGATATTTGGGATCGTTGAAATTAGTCGTATGTTGTTGCCAATGCTCGTATTCCTTGCAGATTTATCTTTATGTTGATTGATTGTGCAATTTTTAGGGTTTAGGGCAAGCCTAATTTGGGGTATAGGCCGTGTATCTGGTGGTTTGATATTTTATATCCCTTGCTCTCATGTTGTGAGGAAAGGAATTTGGTTATACATCACTAATTTGATTGTTTTAGCTGTTGTATCTTGTGTTGAACATTTGTCCCCATTTTCCTTAATGGTTCCTGTGATGTTTGTTGTCTTGTTTGTTTGGACTAAGAACAATGAAAACTTGCGGGGGTCAAGAAAGAAACGAACTTTACTTGAAAATATAATTAACCGACAATACTAGAGTGCTTCTGATTACCGTAGTACAAAAAAGTTAATCATAATAATTGTTAAGTTTTTTTTTTTCTTGGACAAATTTTGTGTCCCTTACCCACTCTGCTTAAGTCTGCAAATCAGAAATCGGCTGCTGTCATGATAAAGGCTACTCATACAACATTCAAGAAGAATGATCCTCCAAAGGAAAATCCGTCCATTACTCGTTGCATTATTATTATGGATGATTTGCAGGAAATAATCCGAAAAAAGCTAAGTAATCTGTCTATTAGAAAATAGAGTATCATTCTAGTTCTAGGGTATAGTTCTTGAGCTTTCCTTCGGTGATTTATGAAAGGCTTATTACTTTGGAAGTTCTGTAATAACAAAAGCTAGGAGTTGGCTCGGGAAAGGAGGAAGTACACCTTTCCCATTACAGAACTTTCAGAGTAAACCCCTTGTTTTGTGAACAAGTTTCTTGTCAGTGTCTGAATCTGCCTATATATGTGAGTGATAAATTTGACTTTTTTTTTTTGTTAGTTCACGTATGTTCACTAGAACAGCTATTTCTGTGGCATTTTTTTGTTTACGAATTTCCATTCTTCTTACCTATTGTGCATGTCTTCCTTTGTTTCTTTGATTTTTCCCAGCTTGATGTTGCTGTGCTTAAATACAAAAATCAAAAGCTTGTTGAACAATTAGAAGCCCAGAAAGTTGGGTATCTTGTTCTTGAGGATAAATTGAATCAGCTAAAAGTGAAACAGAAGACTTACACCGACACGTTAACCGTGGTTAATGAGTCTTGGGACCGGGTAATTCTTCTCGTATGTAATTTGAAAATCCATTAAACCTTATCTATAAGTATTAAAATTATTCTCTTTTTGTTTGACAGCTTGTCAGTGATTTGGAGTCAATTTCTGTTGGCACAAGCGGGTCTTTGAATCATGGACGTGATTTAAGACATAATCATATACTCGATGGTGAGACACTTAAACAATTTCTGTATTTTTATAGAGTTTGCATTATTTGGTTTATATTTTATATTGCTTTTCTAAAGCGAGTTTCTAAAACCCTACTTCCAAAGTAGCTTCTTTACTCGACTTCAAACATTGAGGTTTGATTGCTATAAAATGAATTTCATATGTGTTGGAATTTAATTTTGGATGTGTGCAGTTGCATGTATTGATAGAAAACAGAATGTATATCTATTTGAAGTCTTCTTCTTAATGTAATCTCACTTTTTATGTGTTAGTCTTATTCTACTGCTATTTGCTTTCACAGTAGTCCAGTAGACTGGAAAATCAGGGTTAAACAGGATTTATGTTTGAAAGCAAGTAATATGCTTCTTTATAAAGCTCCTTCTACCTTGTAATCTTGAACTAAGTTTTGATGCAACATAATACTTGCTCAATGTTATCTTTGTGTCTAGTTCTTTTCTAACTGTTGGATTGATGCTTAGGGTTTATTACTAATCTCTTTTCAGATGGAGTGTCCTCGGCAGCAAAGGAGGATTTTTTAAACAGACTCCTAGAAACAGGTGCTACTGAAAGTTCAGGATGTATATCGCCTAGTCGCACAGAAAATGACATAAGAACATTGCAGTCATCATCAAAGAACATCTTAAGGAATATTATGTCATTGTCCAATGGTGTGTGGCATTCAAATAGGGAGCTGGGTTCAGCTCTTCTGGTGGCTCTACCAGAAGATGGTATGATGTTAATTCATTTCTTATTCATTTCTTTGTAATAATTTTCTGTTTGATTCCATGCTTTTCCAAGTTTCTTACCTTCTGTTTTATTCTTATTCTTTTTTTTTTTGGGTTGTGCAGACCCCAGAAAACTACTACAGAATAATACTAAAGACCTCCTGGCAGAACTTAATAATATTCTAGTATCTGTAGATGATCTTCATTTAAAGCACAGGCATTTGGCAGAGAAGGTTCAGGACCATAGAGATGTGGATGCTCGCAGTAAGGCTGAACACAAGCGATTACGAGGTATATTGTATAAATCTTACCTTTGAAGTTAATTGGTCCCGAAGATCCATGTGTAGATATGCTTACATGAATAATATGTGGGTTTCTGCTCAACTTTCTCCATTTTAGAACTCATGAAAGAGTCTAAAATAATGCCGTTGTATATGGACAATTATATTTGATTAAGAATGGTACCAACTATTTGATAACTTGTTCTCTTGATAGCTTTTTGATCATACCACTGGATGCAGTGCATGTGCACATTCACTGTCAAAATAATTTCTAATACTATAGAATGTTTGATTGGTAGCATCTTCTGGAGTGCTCATGCATTATTCATACCTTGTGCTATTGACATTTTTCTCTTATAACTTTGTCTAGAGGAGTTGGCAAGTACTGTCACTGAGTTGGAAGAAACCAGTTGTAAATTGGCTATCCTTAGGGCAGAAAAAGATCCAAGCCAAGGCACTCCTTTGCTTTTTCCTACCTTAGGAAACAAACATGCCACTGGAGATAAGGCCAGAGATAAGCAAAAAGAACTGCAAGATATGGAGGCTACTTTGAGGGAATTGACGGTAATTGATATAAAAAAACCCTTACATTTATATGTTGTGCGGTATCTTATAATTTAGTGCAAATTTTATGTTTTTTTCTTTTTGACCAGGATTTACATTCAAAACGATTAGAAGAAATTAGAAATTTGCATGAAGAGAGAATTGCAATTCTGAAAAAGTTAGCAGGTTTTCAGGTTCATTCTTCTTTCTACCTATTAACTTTTTTATTTTTTATAATGCTTCTTTCCTGCTTATAAGGATTTACTGTACACAATATATGATTACCAGAATACTTTGATGGATATCAAGGGTATATCTTCATCCAAAGCTTTCCAGCTACTGAATGATCAATTGCAAAAGTCAAAAGCTGAAATGGACCAATACCAGACATCATTGGAGAAATTACAGGTGGTTACTGGTCAGTAGATACATTAGCTTATATTAATAGAATGCTTCAGTGACTCATTTTGTTGTGCTGATGTTCCTTTTTCAAATTTCTTTATTTTAGGTTGAAAAGGACAACTTCATTTGGCATGAAAAAGAAGTGAATATGAAAGTTGATCTAGCTGATATTTCTCGAAGAGTTGCAGCATATTCTGAATCCAGAATTGCGGAGTTAGAGAAGGGAATACAAAATCTAGCTGATGACAAGATTTTGATGGAGACCAAGCTTGAGGAGGCTTCTAGAGAACCAGGTATTTTTGCTTAGTTGTTAGATTCTACTCCAGAACCTATTTTCCTCTCATTTAGCTATTTATTAATCTCTTTTGAGGGGCTAATTTACTTTTCAGGTAGGAAGCAAGTCATCTCAGAGTTCAAAGCACTTGTAGCATCACTACCTAAGGACATGGGTATTATGCAAAGTGAAATTACTAAACATAAGGAAGCTGCCTCAGATCTGCATTCTTTGCGAGCAGAAGTTCAATCTCTTTCTAGTATGTTGAACCGGAAGGTAAGATTTGGGTGAGAGGCCATACTCAAAACTATTTAGTTCTATATCAGTTCGCATCAATAGGGCTTAGGAAAGAGTCAAACCGTTTCTTTTACACAGGAAATTGAATTGGAATCTTTATCTGGTAGATCTGCTCACAGCATCTCTGAAGTGAAGAGATTGCAAGATTCGGTACTCTCTCTCTCTCTCTCTCTCTCTCTCTCTCTCTCTCTCTCTCTCTCTACGAAAAATTGGAACTATTTAAAAACCTTAAATTTTAAATTATTTGAAAATACCTTTCTAACATTGTATCATTTGTTTTTCATTTGAATTAAATTATTGTTTTAACAACCTTATCAAACTACATTCTACAATATCTCATCATAAGTTTCTCCATTTTAGAAAAAATTTTTACATACATATGCTGTAATCATGACTTTCTTTTATACCAGATTTTTCGGTCTATCTTGGATTCGCCAATGATAATTGATCTATAATTTTTATAACCTTCGGATTTGATATAAATATTCTTGTTATCTGAGATATGCTATTTTTTGGCTAGTACATATAGGATTTGCTTGGTAGGAATGCTTTCCAGTTGATTCTAAGTAGTGGTATCAGCTTCCAGTGTAAAGTTATGCATGTTAACAAATACTACATAATTGTAGAAAATGTAGTGTTTCTTCAGCATTCTATTTTATAAAAAATAATAACTGTGAGATATGCATGCCTTTTCTTTCGACTGTGAGAGTTTTTAGCAAGACTGCTCTCTAGTCATATTATGGATAATTGATTTGGGCCTTGGGGTGGCTAGCACATTTAGGGTGCTATCAATCTAGTTTTATTTAAGTCTAACTTTACTTGGACAGCGAATATCAGCTGTCCCTGCATTTTGAGTTGATGCTATGACAAGATCCTTGGATCTTTTTTGTTTTCTTTGTTATGTTTTCAATGATGCTAGTTTTAGCTTCACTTTTATATCTCCTTTTGTGGAATTTGTCTTGTGTTTTTCCCCCTCCAAGTCTATGGTTTCTTCTTATGCATGAAGATCTTGCCTTTTCCATAATAATAGGTTGTCTCATAAAGATAATATTGTCCAGTTATGATGTCTTTTCTCCTTTTTTTTTTTTAATTACAAATTTGTAATGCCATCTCTTATTATTTTAGGTATTGCTCTAAGAATTGAAAATTACATTGACAGAAGATGTATGCTAGTTGCCTTTTTTTCCTAAAGGTACACCTGGGGTGGCTGTCAATTCATTATGCATGAAGAGAAGTGTTATAGTTGAGAAGTATTATAGTTGTTTATATTTCTTTATGTACCTTCCTTGTATGAGTAATCTTCTTTTACATGTTTGTGGCTGGCCTTGTCTCTTTGCATGTCCTTATATGCTGAAGCTGCTTAATTGTAAACAGAAGCTTCTAATTATGCAGGTCAGAGATATCAGACAGACTAACAAGGAGCTGAAGCTATTTCTGGAGATGTATAGACATGAATCAACTGATTCCAGGTAGTAAGCTATTATCCTTTTTGTATAAGCCGATTGAAATGTTTCATAATTTTGTTTCTTTTAGGGCAGGTCTTGGAGATTCTTTTTGGTAGACTGTATTGCAGTTTGTTGAATTATGCTTGAAGCTCTGTGGCATATACTCTCTGATAATTTCTACTTGTTTATCGTCTTGCTCATGACAGTACAATTTTTTTGTCTGTCCTATGCTATTTTATTTTCGCAGCTATCTGATGTTTGCTGTTGAATTGTAAGGAAACAGTTAATAGTACGGGGAAGAAAAATGTGTTTATTTATGTTAATTGATTAGCAGTGGCTGGCATAATGGGGCGACTCTGTTCAGATTTCTGATGACAGTATACACAGTGGTAATGAGCAGCTGCTAATTTGGTGGAATGTTTGATTTGGCTGAAAATTGACAAAAAATAAATTTTTGCACTTGTCTCATCTGTGTGAAGTATTTTGTTCTCACTGTTGTGTGATGATTAATTATTTTCTGAGATGGCAACATCCACATTTTGTTGTGCGCTATTCTAATTAGTTATGACTAGCTGCACAGTCATTTCGTAGTTTAAATAGTGTTATGTAGCATATAGGTGATGTTCAAACAGGATGATTGGATGTAGAGTCCTAAATAATGTGTCAAGCCCTGTGTCTCATAGTGGTGGCATAACAGTCATTGTGAAACAAGTATAATTCCCCTGCGGTGTGCTGTAATCTATAATTAGATTCTTTTATTTGTTTGTGGTTTGTTTTACTTGGTTGAAGAAGAGAGATAAGGGGAGAGAAGTGTGGATTTTATCCAAATATGGCTAGTTGTGTCTGTTTCAGTCAGTTTTGATATTATATCTACTAGAGAATTTTCTGTTAATTATTCTTTTTATGTTTTTCGATGACTAACAGAGTTTCAACAATTAAGACTTGTTATTAACTATTTCATTTTGTTTGTTTTGGATTTATGACAGCGCACTTGGGGAACTGCTGCAATTCCATAAAATTCTGCAAATACTATTATACTATTCTCTTGGGTTGATTTTCAGATACTTAGTAGGACCTAGGTCACCATTATATTGGAATTTAAATTTGTTTCTTTGAGTTGACCTAGCGATCAATCGGATTATGTTTCCATAGAAAGTTTTACGGCTGAGGTGGGCTAGATGAAAGGTCTGGTGATTAGATAGAATCCGAGAACCTTCCCCTTTTCTTTACAGCGTCCCCACCCCTCAATAGTATGACTTATCAACTTTCAAGTTGAATAGTTCTGCTATGACTTGCTATCTAGAGTCTAGATGGTTGATTTTATATTCTAAATTCCTTTTTACTAAACTAGAGCTTTCATTCTATGTAAAACCCAAAATCAGTTAGTTACTCTTGCTGTTTGACTCACAAGCGAGAATTTTTGTCTTTTGAATATTGACATCTTATATGACTGCTTCAACTTTATGTATCATCAAGTTTATTATTCTTCTCTGCTTCCAGATTTCTGTAAATAGTTTTATCATGGCAGGGATGTAATGGAATCTCGAGATAGGGAATACAAGGCATGGGCTGTTGTTCAGTGTCTTAAATCCTCTCTGGATGAACACAAATTGGAGTTGCGTGTCAAAGAAGCCAATGAAGCTGAAGCAGTATCCCAGCAAAGATTAGCTGCTGCTGAAGCTGAGATTGCTGAATTGAGACAGAAATTAGAGGCTGCCGGAAGGTATTTAATATTTTCTTCAAAATTCATGGGGAGTTCTGCTGTTACTCTGCCTCAACTATTAGTTACTTTCTATATGATTTCTCATACTCACAGGAGAATCCTTAAAGAATTTTTCTCTTTTACCTACTTTTAAGAGTTAAGAGATTTTTTATTTATCAGTCTATTTAAAGAGAATCCTGATGATATGACCAATGTATTCCTTCTACACAGGGATATCTGTAGATTTTCAGAGACTTCGGAATCTAAACATGAAGAAGGCAATGCCTACCTATCTGAAATCGAGGTCTGAGTGTTCTTTCATGAGATCATTTTATGGCTAGATAACATGAACAATCCCTGCACTTCACCAGGATGGCTAGTTCTAGGTCTAGGTCCAGGTCCAGAAATTTGGGATAAATTTCTGAAATTCACAGGAGACATCATTCTTCATTAGAGCATTCTAACTTGTCATCTTAGTGCACAGATTTACTGAACTCTTGATTCTTTACGGTTTATAGAATGCATTTGAACTATGCACTCATCTGAAATTTTGAAACTGTTTGAGATAAAAGTGAAGTGCAAAGTTGGAATTGAAGCAATTTGAAAATGTATGAGGGTAATTGAGGTAGGGGTGAAAGTGCACTGATAGTTTTTGTTTTTTGGACTATTTCTTTATACAACAACTGTTAAATATTTGTTAGTTTTCAGACTATGCATCGGTTTAATTTTTTCCAGAGCATTGGGCAAGCATATGAAGATATGCAAACTCAGAATCAACACTTGTTGCAACAAATTTCAGAGAGAGATGATTACAACATAAAGGTACTTTCTTGTGGATGTTTCGGGTTTTTTATGTATTTTGCCAAGTTGTTCATTGTATATCAATGTGTTGTCATGCTAGTATAGTCATCATCGTGCTGACTGTTGTGTGGTTGAAAGACATATGTATACCTGAACTTCAGTGGTAAAAGGACAGTCATATGATAAAGCTGTTATAAATTTGATGTAAACAGTTTGGTAGATTGCTCATGCAATGTAACTTTTTAAAGTTCAGTTGTTGATCTTTTTTATCGTGACAATTTTAGGGGAAATCTAACATGCTTTTCCATAAATATACTACTAAACTCTTTTGATTTATCAATGAGCTTTTAAGGTGCTTTTCGAGTCACATGCTTAATTTCTTCTTCATTTGGGCACTTTATTCTGAACTCTCAACTTGTTAAACACTTGTGATGCTGCTTTAGTAGTGTTTAGTGTAGAATATCAGCTCATTCTCTTGTTGCTAATGCAGCTCGTTATGGAGACTGTTACAGCTAGGCAAGCGCTAGATGCACTGCGCTTTGAAGTGCGAACCTTGGATAAAAAGTTGCAGCATGCAAACTCATTGGTGGATTTGTACAATGTAAAAACTGTACGATTAGATGATCAAGTAAGGAAAAGGGCATCTTCTATGTAAAGAGCTAATAATTATAAATATTTGAACAATAATTATGTACTTTTGCAGTTAAAAGTATGGTCGGAGCAAGCTGGGAAGCTTGCTGAGGAAGGGTGGCAGAACTCCATTTCTTTGGGAAATGCTCAAAGGAGGCTAGTGGATGTACAAGGCGAGTCTCAGCAATTAAGGCAGTCAATGGATGAATTGCAAACCAAGGCTGAGAGGAGCCGACTAGATGTTGCTGAGTTGCTTGTAGAGCTGGAGAAGGAGAGGTAGTTGAACTTCCTTTAGTTTCTTTTCTTTGGAAATTTTTTTGGCACTCGTGTTTATCCTCTTGAAGCTCATAGAGTATGTTATTATAAACCAGGTTTAATAAGAAGAGAATAGAGGAGGGATTAGACGTAATGACAAGGAAAGCTACCAGTCTTAGAGCCGAAACTGAACGCTCGACAGTCCTGCAAAAACTTCGACAGGAAATTAGAGAATATAGGGGGATACTGAAATGTGGTATCTGTCATGATCATCAGAAAGAGGTGATTATTTAGAGCAGTTTCTTAATTCAAATTTGTGTAGGCCAAAAAAAGGGGGCCCATTTGATTCCGTTCTTTTTAGTCACAATCTGGTATTACATTCTTGTTTTCAAGTCTTTGAGATTAACTTATCTTCTTGTTGTTTAGGTTGTTATTGCCAAGTGCTACCATTTGTTCTGCCACCATTGTGTTCAAAAGACACTTGAGAGCCGGCATAGGAAATGCCCTACCTGTGGCTCAAGCTTTGGGCCTAATGATGTCAAACCTATCTACATATGAATCAGGGTATATGCTGGTTTTGCTGAAGATGGACAACCAATGGCTCAATGATGCTACGCAAGATAAGTTCTCTGAACACACGAGAGACTTGCTTGTGACGCTTTGATTTAGTTTTCTGTAACATATTGTAGGAAGGATTAACTGGGTAGGGGATTGCCTACCAAAGTAGGTTTTCTGGATATTATTATTGGACTAGTGTTTAGTGTATAGATAGATCTCTTTGGGCACGGTTTTTTTGCTCATCTTTGTAAAGTCCAATGATCGATTATCAGGCCGGTCGTCCTTATCCGTTTGATTATTTGATTATCCAGTGAAGTGCCCCACCAGTTCCTTGTGTCATGTTTACTTTGTACACTATATTTTGTCTGAATTAGTTAATAAGATAGCATAGGTTGTTTCGGAGAATTCTTCCAACTTGTATCCTGTATTTTTCTTGAAGTGGATGGCAATAGTGAAATTCCGATTGTTTTGCATGATTTCACCTTTTTCATCCTTTTCTTTTGATGTAAGGCCTACTAGATGCTTTTTAAGGTCTCTTATCTGGTACGCCATGCCATGCCACGCCACAATATTGAGTATGTAGAGAGGTACTTGTTTAGATACTTAATTCTTCTGCTGATAATTGAAACTTTAATGTGAACGGTAGTAAAATGGCACTTCTATACCAGTTGTTGCATCTTGCTGTTATTGGTTGTCTAGCCTCAATGATCATGGATAGAGAGGATCTGCATGATCTTTCAGAGTCTGAGGACTTTCAGGTGATGCAAGTGTTCTGCAAAAACTCTTTTTAAGTTAGAAAGGATAACAGGCTCCATCTTTGGTGTTTGTGATGTGAAACGAAGTAAATGGCAACTCTCTCCCTGGATCCTGTAGGAGTCTATATGAGTGCTGAAATTTCACTCTTGACATGATATGGAGTTTAAAAAAATGTAGGTGATGCTAACTCTGTTTGTGGATATTGTGGTGAAGTGTTGTGTGAAGCTGTTGTAGGGTGTTTAGAGAGCTAGTGGATATTTTGTGGCAAAATGTTGCACGGTTAGGCTGTTTTATACTGTTAAGGCTCAATGTGATCCTGGTGTTCAGTGCTGGAGAAGTAGATGACCAGGTAATTGCGCTTTTGTGGTCATGCACAAACATATTAAGAGCGTCAAACATAGAGACTCTTGAATGGCTTAATTGTAGTTGGAATTCTCAATTATGTTGGCTTGTTTGGAGGCCTGATGAAAACATTCCTTCATGCTTTAGTTTAAGAGGAGTAATTCAAGTTCCGGGAGGAAAACTTAATCGATTGTTATACCTTAGGAACATTATACAAGGTAGGAAACCTTTTGAACATTATACCAAGTAAGAGAAATAAATTATAACGAATTTGCACATTAAATTTATTTTTTGGCTAGTTTCAAAAATAGCTTAAAACATAAGAGGAAAAAAAAAAAGGAAGACAAAAATTGAAGTTCCAACTATGGAGTTTAGATGACACAGCATATCATCATACCTTAAATCTCATATTCCTTCAAAATAATATTACTAGTCAGAAGCAGTTTTTGATTTACACTAGTGGGAATGCTGGTCATATGATATGACACTCCTTGCAACTTGACTGACGCAATGTCAGCCAAGAGCATTCAATCAAAATTTTGAACTAAAGAAGATTAATGTTTCATGTCCATAAACATAAACTCTATCCCATCCCTTAAAAACAGTCAACGAGAAGCTATTTCCCAACCATCATTTTAACTGCTTGATCAGGCATTGATGAATATACAGTATGTACAAGAGGCTTAACAGGCTTAACAAGAAGATTAATGTTTCACGTTAAATTCTTAAAGAACGTCCAGACCCATAGCTGCCCGCTCCAAATTTGACCTGCTTCAAATGGAAATATACGACGGTCACAATTCACAACTGCCTGCTTAGGTTGTCAATTCAGTGTCCGAGTGATTAAATGCTGCAAAAATGTAGCAAATATGAAGTGATGTATCATAACACCTCATCCACCATTTAGTTACTAAACTTCGGACAACAAGAATGGGAATAGAAGACTCAAGATGGCTAAAAATAAGTTATGGCTAGGCAATTAGTATAATCAAATCTTCAGTAAAATAAACATCAATAAGTTGAATCGGCAGGTTGCATACCTTTCATCAGGTACTAGTACTACCAAGATCAAAGTCCATGGTGTAGTCATACTCAATAGTTGGTATAACTGAAGCCATGAATTTTAAGAACAAGAAAAGATACCTGCAGGACATGTGGTAAAGCAGTAATTTAGAGCAGAAAACATCACCTCCATAAGCTAACAATTTGTTATATTTTAGCACCTAGAGAGGATGGTGACATAGTTGAACAGAGACAAGAAAATCATTCCAGAGAAATGTTAAAAATTGTTAACGATTTATTAAAGTCATAATAAAGGCAAGACAGGCTAAGAAATTTTGCGCAATAAAAAGAATTACTTGTCAACTTCTGGTTCAACTCCTCGTGACATCAAAACATCTATTATCTTTTTCATCACGGCCCCATGTCGACACGGATGAACCGATGCATGCTTTCCGGGCAAGTGAGGATGATCTTCAATTGTCACCTGTAATTTTAGTATATTAACTTAGTCACGCATTGAAGCTGTGGAATTTTAGGTAAAGTATTTTAACAGAGTAAAAAAAAGATAAAAATCTCAGGATTACATACTTCTAAAGCAGTATCCAAGAGAAAACCGGAACCACAGACACAAAAATGCAAATTTGAACGTGTTCCTTCAGAAATAGCTCATTGCGCATTTGAACGTGTGACAATCATGAATCAAATATGACTGCCACATACATTTTTCTCACTCGACCTTTTTGTACAATTATTCTTTCCCTCATCGCAACTCATAATGAACATAGACATGCATCTCTTTATGCAACTCTTCTCTTATATATCGGAAATGCTATTTCTCCACTCAACTATCATACTCTCGATCTTTATAATATGGTCAAATAGTAAAACCGACCAAAATCAATCGCACATAAAGTGGGGGGGTGGTTCAACCTATTTCAGCCTCTATGGATCATATCCATTGTATGCAATTTTATAACTTGCCAATTACAATGCAGAGCACCCTGACGGCAAGCAGCAGGGAAGATTTATGAAAATAACACCCAAGAATTAAATCAAATCAACAAACTTTTCCAGCTTAATTATCATGTCTATTTAAATAAATGGCAATTTGAAATTTTGAAAGCAAATGGAAGGTAAGACATTACAGTTTTGCGGGCATGGTCTTGGCTGACATCTTCAAGTACAAGTTCTGGTTGTAGAGGCATTCTGGACTGCAATAGTAAATTTTACAAGTTGTTGAGACACCATCAAACTGAGAGCACACTAATTAAAGCAATTTTCACAAATTCATTATGGAAATACACCAGAAAAAATCACATACTAATATGATGCCAAAGGCATTGTACCACACATCACCTCACGCTGCAAATGGCGTTAGTATACTTGTTTTCTGACCAGTAAATCAAATGAAACCTAATTCAAAAAGGCATTACCGGAAAATGACCAAATGACAAAACAGCTATGTTTTTTCCTTTGAATTTGGAAGATCCTAATTACAATTTTTGTACCTTCATCACCATGCTATAAAAAGCAAAATAACGTTGTCAAACAAGGAAAGCAAATCAGATGGTTTAGGAAACCAAACGAATTACAATATAGAAAATCATATTACTAAAGGCTGCTTGTCTCAAAAAGGTTCTAATCATAATGCGGGCACTGGGAACAATCTTAAACAGATCAGAAGTGACATTACATTGGACATATTTTGTTCAGTCTGCTAGTTCGCATCTGAGAAAAGAACGATATCCAACCATTATTTAAGAAATTAGTTCTCATTTTGCACAATGAATTCAAAAAGAAAAAACAGCATTAAGTAAAGTGGCATAACCTCATCATATCCAGTAAGCCACACACGAGGAGTTTGGTAATATTTGTCATACCTGCAGTAGAATAGTATCTTAGGCTGCTGGACAATTAACGTAATCAAGAATCTATCTAAAAAGTTAACAGTTATGTAAAAGAAGGATGAATGAATAGTAGACAAGCCTAAATCAAGCTAGCACGGGGATCACATTAACAAACAAACTATCTGGACCTTAATTGAATGATAAAATTCCTCCGATCTTTAAATAGCTATTAGACAACCAATAAAGAGACATGGGAGATTGTATTATGCAGAATATTGAAGCTTAAAAAAGAAATGCCATAAAAGGACTGATGTTCCAGTGAAAGATCCCTTATACTGTATCAAGCAGGCTGCAAAACCAATAACCGGCAATCAATATAGACTGAAGATTAAACTTATTACGTTGTTAGTTCACCTTCGAGAAGAAATACAATAAATAAGAATCTGCTTCTCTTTTCATGATACTATTGATAATAAAAAGAAAAAAGAAAGAGTCAGGTAATGTGATCCAAAAAGCATTTCCACACAGGGAGCTGGTTGATCTTTGCCAAAGCTTAGCCGCCTGATTCTAAAATTCCAATTTAGCAGGCATTTACTTTTTGAGTTGTTCACTTTTCTATTATTGACCAATTAGGCCTGCTAGGCTGCAACTTACATTTGTCAATTATAAGCCACATGGGCTACTATGCTATCTAGATCTGCTTATACAGAGCACCATAGCTTTGGACCAATTTCAAAGAGTCAAATGATTAGTTATAAAAAGTAATAGGTTACAATTATTATGAAACAACAAAGGTACACAGGCACCCCAATGTTGGGCCAAGGAACAATGACTTCTCTTATACTATTTTTATCTTTTTGCATCATATTGGCATTAATTGGCATTAATTGGCATAAAATAGCTGTTCCCAACTATGCAAATGCAACTGCTACTCCTTTGCAAAAATTTCCTACTAGGAAATGCAAATGATTAGAAAACCGTATTTTTCATTCAGTCTTAGCATATAATGCCAGTAAAACTCATGTATCTGATCAAAAGTTAACAATGTAAGTCAGCATATAAATGAATCTTACCCAATTCTAAAACAGTATCACAGCAGATGGAGAAAATTAAATGAGACATGCAAAAAGAAATCAAAATACTTTTTTTTTTTCTCTTTCATAAGAAGAACAATCTAAGGTTCAGATATTGGTACTTACGTAATACTAACATCATATGTCCGGGTCCGGAGGATATTGTCATCCTCGGGTTCATGTGCAACAAAATAGGAGGGCTGGAGGGTAGCCTGCAATTATACAAAAAAATATATGAAAAATCAATCTAGTAAATACAGAAAAAAAGGATGTAGGAATTGACTAAGTGCTTAAAATTAATAGTTAGAAATTGACATAAAAGGCAACTAAAAAGAGTTGAAGATTGTTAGAAGTGCAGAGAAGTGTAAGGAGTTGTTGATTGAATGAAAGAATATGAGAGGCTACAGAGAAATGTTGATTTACTTTTCAATTTATAAACTACTATCAAATTGGGATATCATCGTCGGCATTATCTAATAAAGATGTAAATAGTCCACTTAGATCAACTCTACCTGAATCCAACATGATGTTAGGTTTGCTATATAAAATCCCTAAACTAAGTGGCATTCCTTAGGAACACATGTAATCTAGTTATACTCCACGGGCCTATCAGAAATTCCCCTTACAGTTACTGTAACTAGAATGGTTAATTAAACCACAGAAATATATGCCATATTCATCTACGCCGGTATTGCAGTAAACCACAACAAGATGCTCCAACCTCTGAAGCAATTTCCCATTGCAACAAGAAGATAATGTGTAAATCACATCAATGCAGCAACTGAAACAACGAAGTGTTTAACATATATAGTTGGATATAGAAAGACGACCACGTACAGGATCAGTCTCAACGAGATTTTCAGAATTTTCAAAGTCGGCCATGTCGGGTATATCTTCTTCCTCTTCGCCGCCAAAGTACGAGGGAATGGACTGAATAACCTTCCCTTTGCTTATCTCCAGTGTATCAATGGAGGGCAAATTCTCCTCCTCATCACCTTTCGCTTCTAAGAATCCAAAGCCAACAAATCATAAGCTCAAGGAGCGCATATTGGCATCAGATAGTGAAAACTACACAGCAAAGCAAAGAATACCTCTAGGCTTCCCATGTGTCGCGAGCCATCCTTCATTATCATCATCATCATCATCATCACCGTCGAGCAGATATTCACCTCCTCCGGCCTCGTAGTCTTCCTCCACCGAGATCGCCCGCCTCAGACAAGGCACTGAGAACACACAGAATCAAATCTATTATCCTTGCATAACAGCATCAATTGAGCAAGGAATTAGGGTTTTGATAGCCGTATACCGTTCCTCGTGATCAGATACTGCTTATCGGCGGGGAGATACGACTTCCTCTTGCTAGGATCGCCCGCCTCCCTATACAAATCCAAACATCGGTCGATCGATTGATCGATCGATCGATCGATCGATTGAGGGAAACAAACAAAGGGATTGGGATTGGGGGGGAAAGGGGATCAATAGGGTGAGGGGATCGAACCAAGACCAAGTAGGGCATTTGGAGACGAGGTTATCGCCCGCGAGGACGAACTCGGAGACGCTGAGGACGCCCTTCTCCTTGAAGGCGGAGACCGTGCGGGGACCCGTGATGCGTTCCACCGTCCCTTTGAAGGCTTCGTGAATCTTCTGCGACAACACCATCGTTCTCCTTCGCGCTTTTCACCTCTCTCCTCTTCTTCTTCTCGATAAATAGATCGAGAGGGGGAGAGAGGGCGCGAGGAGAAGGGGAAAAAACGGAAGCAAAAAACGAAGAAGGCGAGAGAAGGAATATGTTTGGATGCCTCTTACGCTTGCGATTCCTTTTTTTTTTATTATTATTATTATTATTATTATTATTTTTTTTTTTTTTCTCTCGCTTGCGGATGAGATGGGCAATTGGTAATCCTACGAAGCCGATCCGATTCGATCCGATTTAAAAAGTGCGTTAATCCGAGTCCTAGTCGGGTTTACCCATGGGGGCCACGTGTTTTAAAGCCATTAATCCTATTCCTAGTCGGACTAGTAATGGGGTCACCGGACTAGTAGGAGAAAGTCTAAACCACATTATATAAAAAAATATATAATATAAATATTTTGAAAAAAAAGTATATGAAATTTTTTTATAAGAATAATTTAATTAATTAAAGATACCGTATCACAAAAAATATAACTAATTTTTCAAAAATCTTCTGCAAGCATATTAATTTCGAATAATTTGATTTTAATTAATTTTTTAATTAAAATCTCTGAATTAGATATTATACATTTTTTTTTTTTTTTTGTATATGCGACAAATAAAATTATAAGATCTAGCCTCTCTCAAATTATTTTGTATTACAAATTTAAAATAGAGTCAACTATATCACCAAATTTTATCTTCAAATTTTTTAAATATTCATATTTAGTCCCAAACATATAATAATTGTTATAATCAAGTATTTTATCTCAAAAAAAATCGGTGACTCAAGTGGTAATTGCTATACGATGCATGCTAATTAGTATGGATTGGCAATCTATTAATTAAAAATTAAAAAAATAAAGACTAAAATTAAAAAGCCATGGAAGTCATTGACTGGCACGTGCGTGTTCGAAGGGTTGGAGCATGGACTGACACGTGCCTTTTTAACCGTTAGATCCTGGACCCTACGCCGCAAGCACGAGCGTCGCGTCTCTTCCTCTATATATATAAAAGGCCTGGCGACGAGTGCTTTTGTTCATTTCGCGAGCAGAGAGAAAACGTTCTCTGCTGCGATTAATGATGGAAGGCGAAGGCGAAGGCGGAGGTGGAGGTGGAGATCGGTGGGAGCCTCCACAGGGCGAAAGAAGAAGTAAGATATCTCCTCTCCCTCCACTTCTTCTCCTCTTTCTCTCCTTATCCTTCTCTTTCCGTAGTCATCTTCTCCGTCGTACTCGCTTCCGGTCTTGCATTTGAACGCAAGAACTGGAGGAAATCTAGGGTTTCCATCCGATCTAGGGTTTCTTCGATCTATTGTTCATCTCTAGATCTCTTCTTGAGATTAGATAGTGAAGGGCCGCTATGATCGCTGTTATCTCGATGCCTTGTTTAATGAGGGGAAAGCGGTTTCAATCGAACAAAGAAACCCTACGATCGTTGATCTCCTGGCGCTCTCTTTATTGTAATCGGTTTCAATTCACTCTAGAGTTTTAATGCTGTTTCAATTCAGCGTGGAACGACTGCAATGATCGTTGATCTTTCAGTGCCTAGTTTTGGATGATCAAATCGGTTTCGATCCAGCTTAGCGATTATACGTTTAATGACCTATGGAGGTGATGAAATTGATTTCGATCCACTTGCATAGCTTATATTTAGGTCCTTTTTTAAGACAAGCATCGGAAACACCTGCAACGATCGCTGATCTCTTGATTCCTCGTTTTGGATGGTGAAATCTTGCTTTCTCCCTTGCTTCGATTCCGTCCACGAAGCTGCCAAATCTCCATCGAAGAGCTGATGCTGTGTATGTTCTGTACTAGCTGAGTAGCACTTAGTAATTTTGTGGCTTATCATTTCTAGGTTTGATTGCTCCTTTTATCCTTTTCATCTATCTTTTCCTACAGGTGTTAATTGTAATATCCCCGGACGATCCGCAGCCGCCGAGGATGAGATTTCTCTGAGGCTGGCTAGGCGGAGAGGATGATGGTTTGGGTATCCACTGTTTGCTGCAAATTTGGCCTTAATGCTGCTAGTATCTTCAATAACTGTTGATGCATTCTAGCATTCTCTTGCCGCAACCTTTCATAGCTCTTGGTTTCTTCCATTTGCGAGGCTTCATGCCTCTGCTGCCTTGTACGTTGTGGGTTATCCATCTTTTGGGGCTAAGCTCTATTCCTTTCTCTGGTTACAGTAACTACGCCAAAGCGATCAATAATGCTTCGCTGAGGCTAAGTTGCTGATTCAGCTTGCATCCAGACTGTTCGATGAAAAGACTTAGCTTCTTTGCCTCCCGTCGTTGCTCCGGGACAGTTTCCAATCACCGCTTACAACTTGTTTGTCGAATTGCTCCGCTGTTATACCACTTGTTGGCTTCAGATTGCCTTCCCCCTACTCTTGCTCCTTTGACACACTAGGACTCACTTGGGGGTCTGATGCAGTGCCCAGTTGTTCTTCTCTTTGATCCTGTGGCTTGTGATCTTGTTGCTTGTGAGCTTGCTCCTTTCTTGCACTGGTTTATCTCATGGGCTAATTAATGTACATTGAATTCAGGTGGTGTTTATTAAGCTAACCTGAGGCCAATTGCTCTTGTCGGCTCGCTGTTTGATGTGTTTCCTTCGGTTCTTGCTGCCTGCGAGCTGCCGGTGGTGTGCTCTGTTGCCTTGTTGCCTCGTTGCCTTGATGCCTTCGGTTTCTGGGTGCCTGATGGTTGGTTGAGGTATTACTTGTTGCCTTCAGTCCTTGTGGCCTGTGAGCTGATTCTTGTGCTGCTTGTTGCTCTCAGTTTCTAGTTGCCTTGTTGTTGCCTTCGGTTTCTGGATGCCTGATGGTTGTTGTGTTGCTGCCTTTAGCTCCTGATGCCTGATGTTGTCTCGTTGCCTTTAGCTCCTGATGCTTGATGTTGCCTTGTTGGTATATGATGGGTGCGCCGATCCTTGGGACCGTGCCACTCTGATACCAATTGTAATATCTCCGGACAATCCGCAGCTGCCGAGGATGAGATTTCTTTGAGGCCGGCTAGGCGGAGAGGATGATGGGTGATTTGAGCAGAGAGAATTTGGAAAATTGGGAAAAGAGAAGGGAATTTGAGGAGAAAGAAGAGAGGGATTGGAGATAGAGGAGGTGAGATTGAGAGAGATAGAGGAGTTGAGTTGAGAGATAGAGGGAGAAAGAGAGCTTGAGAAAGAAGAAGAAGTTTGTATTAATTTCTTGATATCTTCTCATAACTACTTCTTGTGCTTATATAGCTCTTCTACTAACTCTAGCTAAGTAGGTTAATCTACTAGCTATAACCCTATTTTAATTAGAGTGATCTACTCCTAAATGAGTGTCCGTTTCGGATATTGCGCCTCTCCAGTCGGGCCCGTGCTTGGTTGTTTCTGCTAGTCAGGTGGCCTCTTCGGTTGGGCCACTCTAGTTGGGCCCCCTTACAGTTGGGCCTCCTATGCTAGCTCCCCTGTGTTTGGTGACTCCTGTTGGTCAAATGGCCCCCATCCGCTGCTCCGCCCTTTTTCCTTACCTCGATAGCTACCTCCATTACTGACTCTAGAAACTTCTAACCTACTTCTTCTTCCTCTACTCTCAGGGGGTTTTCTCTGCTCCTCCGGTGCCGTCCACCTCCTACCTCCCCTTTTGATTTCAGCAACGGAGCTGCTGATTCTCTGTTAGAGAGCTGTTACTGCCTGCGTATATTCTAAATAAGCGAATATCCTTCCTTGTATTCTTCATAGGATGTTGATGTGTATAAAATAGCAATTCAAGAACATTTGCAGCCTTCAGGTAATAACCATCACATTAGAATTTATATTTTCTTTCATTTGCAAGAGATGGGTAGCACAGTTAGGAGGACTGTTGTTTTGATGTGACGCTGATGGTTCTTTCGTGGATGGGTACCAAAACTTTGACTTATGGCTTTTTGCTGATGCTTAAGATAAGGGGCTTATAGATTTAGGCATACTACCTTCAAAAAGAATGATATTATTTATGTCTAACTTCTATATTTTGTCACTTAGATCACCTAGGTACATCAAAATGGAAAAATTCATGCTTCCATAACATACATTAAATTGTTTGAGAACAGAACACATCTTGTCTTGATTCTCTTGGAGGTCTTGATATTGAATTTCCTTAAACTGCACCTGTTGCAGAAGTCATAGAATTGTACTTCTTGACTAGTATGGCCTTAACCTTAGATAATGCATTCCAAATAGCTAGCAGTTGCTCTCTGTTTCTCTCTTTTTTGGGACCCATCATCTGTGTCAACTATATAGAAAATATATAATGTTGGTTACATGACAACTTCATTAGATGTCAATTTCCAGGGTTTTAGTAGGCTGATGGTCTTCGATGCCTCAAGTGACACCACCTCCTCACAACTGGGGATCTTGAGTTGCAATTGTGAGCAGTAAGGTTCAGGCTCCACATTATTTTTCACTGTAATTGAATAAAGAGGTATGACTAGTCTTTTATTTACATCTATCTACGCATATTGAATTATTTTTATATCTATAGGCTTGAGGTTTTTAATTGTGCATAATTTGCAGGCAAAGAATCAACGTGCTGTGTGCACATGTCTGTCGTGGTTGAATAGGATTTTGGATACATTTGTAGATAAGGCCATCCTATTTATTGACTCAGATTATTGGGGTTTTATTCCAGTGTAGAATCTCTCCTACTTGTCTGTAGCTATCTCTTAGTCCCAATTGATCTTTGGATTGGATATTTTTGCTTGTAAGCTTCATTTTTGTATGGCTTAGAATGGATCTTCCAACTATTTATTGATTTTCACATGCCCCTGATTAATGATTCAAACTAATATGCTATTAATTTTTGCCTGTTCTTTGAGTTTTGATATCGACACCCATGGATTTCAGGTGCTGACGATCTCCCATCTGTGCCGGTTGTGCTGTGCTGCACAGTGCCAGTGCTGGTGCCGAACTGATCTGTACAATGCCCATATTGCGATTATCGCTGATGCTGCTCTATACTCCTCTGTGCAGCTTGATACATCTTGATACCGCATTTATGTTGTTGTGCCGTGCCGTTGAGTATTGTGATTTGCCCTTTGCTGCTACCGATCGCTGTGCCACCACACTGCCATTGCCTCCGCCATATTTATCACCATGCCCCACTGTTCCATAACAGGGAAAAAACTTGTACCAGGGAAAGGTGAAGAGATTGGAAAACTAATCTCACAACTAGGTTTTTTTTTTTTTTTTTTTTTTTTTTTTCTTCTAACTTTTCAGCATTGCCGCTGCTTCTGAGCAGCATGTCCCACATGCCCACACATCTGCACTGCAATGTGAGGTGCTGCCATGCCAACCAGAGCTCAGCATGGCCTACTCGAGTTTTAAAGTTGCCTTGCTCACGATGTCTTCTTGGTTTGATGCTGAAAGCCCCCTCCTAGCAGTTCTAGATGAATATAATACTGTAAGTTATCCTTCAGTCAATACAGGTGTGTGCCACTAATAGTATGATTATTAGTAAATCTGATACAATTATACTATTATGATTTTTCTGCATTGAAGGAACCCACTAGGTACATGTTCTTTGAAGGTACTGAAAGAAGGCCAGAAAGGGCACCATCTACCAGGTATTATGCTTCAACACAATTTGATTGCACTGATACATAAACAATTTCTCCTGATTCCAATGATTCGGATTTTCCTTTGAAAATGGATTTCAAACTACTTTCAATTATGATTCGGATAAATCAATGGCTGCGGTATGACACAGTGATCTTAAGTCTAGGATTCTTCTTATGACTATGATAAGCTAATCAGGTCTCTAAAGTAATGTCGACCGCCAGCTGCAGTGATGATCCTTTTCTCCCAATCCGAAACAAAATGAACAAAACTATGTGAAGCAACCATTTTCTCGCTCATCTTACATAGCATCGGTATCTCTGCCCTGTGCAGAAAAACTATGATGAAGCAGGTTTATATTCTTGCTTAGCTCACATACTCGTCCTTTTTGGGGGAAAAAAGAAAAGATTGTAAATGCTAGGCTGATTTATTGTTTGGATCTTCTTCTTTTTTTTTGGTGTTTTATGATGGAGGACTTTTTTGAAGGACTGTACTTCCATTTGCTCTGGAATGTACTGTAGATGGAATTTCCATCTATTTAACCTCCAAGCATGCTATAACTAGTCTTAGAAGATTTTGCTTAAAGTTGTGATTCATTTTGTATTGTCTGTGATTCTTAGATTTACCATCGTTCATTTTCTGGCAGTGGACTATCACAAAAGGTTTAACTGTTTAAGTTTGAGAAATATTCCAATTATTATATTGTTGTGAAATCCTGATTTTCATGTCTTTTTTCTTTTCCCCCCATTTTACTGCTTAGGTTCTAAGTTCTAGCTCATGTGAATGGCAAATTGTTAAAGACAAAAAATGCATGACTAGAAGATCATAATGGGTATCAATGCACGAGGTAGTACACCCTGTCACAATCTGAGCTTGTTCTACATTTGATACTTCAAGAATGGTAAGTCATTAGGCAGTCATTAATAAATACTTGTTCCATAAAATCTGATACTAATATTTATCTGCATTAATCAACCGTCCCTAGCGCAAGTGGCAAAAGGCTTGGCGGTTGATACCCGAGATCCGAGTTCGAAGCCTAGTTTCTTCACATTTCTAGCTAAGTTTATTTCAAAAATAAACGAAATGGGTAGCATGCTACCTTTCTCTCTCTCTCAAAAAAAAAAAACTATTTATCTGCATTAACATGTATTCAAGTGTCTCACTTTTTTCTAGTTATCAAAGAATAAGCAAAGAAAAGGGTAGAAGGACATTAATCTATAATATTAGTTACAGTGCTACAATTGTGAGTTGTACATTAAAAAATAACTACATACACTGTTGCATATTAGTTCAATTTAAAATCTAGTTAGATTCTTTGTATTTATATGTTGATTTTAGATTATAAATCAATAACAAATCAAGCAACAAAACAATGTAGTAATATATAAATTGGTTTCTATTTTCTAATGGGAATTGAATCCTATTAGTTCAGTTTGACAGTTTTTTAGAATTATTTCTGTATCATAATATTAAACGGCAGATCAAACAAAGATATAACACACACGCACACACAAAATTAGAAGATTCATGAAATTTCAAAACAAACAGATATATAACACATCAATGCTTAAATAACAACTAAAATCGCACAAGCTCTGCAACGTGAATTCATATAAATACTGCTTGGCAACAAGGATAGTGTAGAAATTGGTATTGAATTATAAGCAATACTGCATTAATTTTTTGGGCATGATTCAATTAAGTAATGTCGTTATGGAAACTTATTTCACTTGTGGGTTATTTGTTTCACAATTTGTAATATTCGGGGAATCCTCCATGTTTTCTACTCAAAATATTCAAATCATCAGTCTTCAACTCTAGTTGGGAAGTTGTAAGAGGTGTCGGTGAAGTTGTGGAATCATTATAGATTTCCCACCTGTAGGAATATTACAAGGGTAAGTAGGGTTTGTCATTCCCATACTTGAATAGGGATCATGAGTAGTCCATCAACAAGAATATACCAGTTCCTAAAAACTTCCCAACCCTAGTGGTATAGTTAGTTGGTTAACAAACTTGCCATTCCAAATATAAAATATATGACATTCCTGCAATGCTATCAACCGGTAAAACAAACGAGCCCTCAAGCATATGTCCAAGTCTTATGTACAAAATTTCCAGGTATTCTCCTAATATTTCACTTTATTTTTGCAAGATCATGCTAGTGACTTAGGACCTGGATGGATATTGTGCTGTATTATTAAACATGCGCACAGTTAAAGGAAAAAAAAAACCCTCTAGATCACTATTCGAGGATAGTTTATTGTGTGTTTTGGCTACTTTAATGGAGGGGCTTTCACTTTTAAACTATTGTTCATTTATGCCTTGAGAGTTGCCTTGGAAAATTCAAGTTTATTAGGATATTTTTATTTTAAAATATAGTTACCTTGTTCTTCTATTCATCAACTAGAATGGATTGCTACAAATTGTATTTGGTGCTTTCGGCATTTGGTAATACATACGTTTACCTTTATTTTATTTTATATAGAAATGATATTGTTTTCTCATCAGAAAACTTTAATAATGATCCTTATGCTCAGAGTTTAGGATTAGTCAGTCTTGGAGCAGCCCTCTGTGGTCAAGCTGAGGAAACTCAGTTGTAGAGTGTTACCTTGATGTGGTGGAATCAAAAGAAGAATTAGTAGTAATATAACACGAATAATTGTATTCCTTTAGGCTCCGTTTGTTTCGGGAACAAGGCTTGGAATAAGGCCTTGTTCCAGCCCTTGTTCTAGCCCTTGTTCCCCAAACACATTTAGTTGTAGATGGAACAACAGTTCTCGTCTTTCTGAAATAAACTGGTGTAAGGTTAGAACTACTGTTCCAGCATTTTTCTGGAACAAGACTTGTTAAGTTTAATTAAAATAAATATAATTTTAATTATTGTATTAACTCTTTAATTAATCTAATATTTTAACTAATCTAATTATTTTATCAACTAATTATTTAAGTATTTAGATAATTAACTAATTAAATTATTAAATTATTTGTAGTTAATTAAATTATTTATTATTAATAATACTCATTATTGTTAATTATTTTATCAATTAATTGAGAATAAACTTAATTAAAGTAAATATTATTTTAATTATTGTATTAACTCTTTAATTAATCTAATATTTTAACTAATTTAATTATTTTATTAACTAATTATTTAAGTATTTAGATAATTAACTAATTAAATTATTAAATTATTTATAGTTAATTAAATTATTTATTATTAATAATACTCATTATTGTTAATTATTTTATCAATTAATTGAGAATAAGCTTAATTAAAGTAAATATTATTTTAATTATTGTATTAACTCTTTAATTAATCTAATATTTTTACTAATTTAATTATTTTATTAATTAATTATCTAACTATTAGATAATTAACTAATTAATTTATTAAATTATTTGTAACTAATTGAATGATTTATTAATAATACTCATTATTGTTAATTATTTTATCGATTAATATTCAAGGTTATCTAACAATAGTTAATTAAATAAGTTAAATTATTATTTAATTAATATTTTATATTAATTATTTAGTTAAAATATTATTATTTTAAAATTATAATTATTCTTATTCTCATTATTCCAATCTAACTATCCAAACACTATTTTTTTTCATTTCTAGGAACAATCCAATTTTCATCCAAACGTAAAATTTGTCTTATTCCTGTTTGTTTCCGAACTTATATCTATCCCTGAAACAAACAGTTCTAGTTTATACCTGAACCAAACGCAGTCTTAAAAGCTTCACAGAAAAACCATAATTTTATATGTTTTTTTAAGAAAACCCTGCAGAATATGATTTGTGGTTGACTTATATTTTGGTTTTAAGCGTGTAAGAATGCATATCTTAATCTAACCCCCTACTTTCTGGGAGACTACAACAGTTGCATTATTTTTTGAAATTTTACTCATGCAGACTTTCATAAATATTTATTCTATTTAGAATTATAAGTGAATAAATAAATATTTAACTATTTTTTTCTTGAATCATCGGAGTATGAAAAGCTTCACATTTCTTACTGTTTTTTTATATTAAATGCCCTTGTAGTTGGATTACTTGTCAATAATCATGTGAAAACAATGTATTCCAGACCATCATGTTTTGTAAACGTTCATCCAAGTATTATTTGGAATGGGATTTACTCTTGTTTGTTGATAACTTCTGTATTTTTTTATTTTCTCGCTCACTTTGTTTTCTTTACTTGGGGGCCCCTTATTGAAAACAATTTTCAGCACTTGGTGCTAGGGCTCTGGGAGAATCCTCTCGTCTAGTGCCTCATATTAGTTGAGAGCTATATAATGCTAATTTGTGATCTTAATGCTGGTGACCTGAAGCGTGCATTGCAAACTAGTCCTACTCACTTTAATCATTGACTGTTCAGACTTTGAAGGTAAGATACTATAACAACAGGATTAAATAGGATTAACATGGTGGCAGTGGTTCTTTGCTGTGTAGTATAGAACTAGAGAGAAGGGCTTTTTTTAAAAAAACCAACAAAGTATTCCTCTTTTCTGAGTGTAATCATAGCGTGATTTCTCGTCTGAGAGGTAAAAACTGATAGATCAATGTAGAAGATATAGGTGGTCACAAACTTTTCTAATTCTGGGAGCCCTCAGCAGCCCTCACCAGATTTCATTTCTGGATTCTTCCCCTTTTCAATGATGGATCCACCTGGTTGTTGATGATCTCCTGGGGACCCATCGATACTAATTTCATTGACAGCCTGTAACTTATTGTTCCTCTTGCTGTTTCCTCCTATTTTCTTACTCCTTGTTTCCTTATATAGACACCTCTCCGCGCGCACATAGGTTTTAGGTGTGAGATAGAGTTAATGATGTTACACAGAAAGCCTTAGTTGGCGTAGGGCCCATTCATACCACGATTATTACTCGAGATCAGCAATTGAAACAAAGGATGGGAACATGTACTCTCCAGTACAGTTGCTCTGGTGCTTCTTTCAATGTCCATGTGAAATGTTACCATGGTATTTTATCTGAGTTCAAGCTCTAGAAGCTTCTCTTGTTGTAGTATTAGATGAATGGAATGACATGTTATATACTTTTCACCCAAGGTAAACAGATTTATTGAGTTAATGCTTTTAGTGCCTTGCACATTTGGCTGTATTACAAATGCTAATTTGTTTCTAAAGAATTTATAGTCCCCAGCCTCAGAAAGGTGAACAACAATATCCGGATGAATGGTTGAATTGAAGACCTCTGTGATTTTGTTTTTCCTTCATTTTTTTTCCTTTTTTTCGTTGGCTAGTTTAGGAGAATTTCTTCATTATTTGTGCAATTGTGCATCCATAACAGTAGTTTATTATGGAACAAGATGATACTGATCTAGTTAAGCATGTCTCAGAATAGCAGCTAATTTGTTCCTCCTTGTACAATAAAATTTGTAAGACCAGCTAGAACTGTAAATTTTACTTAGCTGCAAATCAAAATGTAATTTTTTGTACTCCTAAAGTTTTGAGTAGCTCTGTAGATATTTATGTACATTTTCCTCTTTTGGGTGACATCATAATAGCTTATTGTGTCTGTGCAAACACAGAGTAACTAAATTTTACAGCTTAGCTGTTCTTGTTTCTGAAATTTTTATCTATATAATCAAGCACAACCATCGAAAATATTGCAACCACATGATATGTTTCATTTTAATCGCAGGAGGTATTTGGCAACTCAGGGACCATTCCAATAGAAATATTCCATTCAAGCCTGCCGGTAATCAAAGCGAAATTTTTGAGATCTGTACTTCCGAAGTATGTGTGATCAAACTGTGTAAGTATCCACATGATACCAGCCATTAAATTATAGATGCCATGACTTTCAAGTTTCCAGTACTGTGAATTTAATTACACCAACATTGAGTTTTTCCATCATTTATCATTTCTATTATAGTGTTTAGGGAAAAATTTATGGAGATCCCCTCAGGTGTAGGCAATTTTGAAATACGCCTTCGACTTTTCTATTTTTATTGACACCCCATGAACTTCCATTTTTTTATTTTTAAAGTAATTCAATCCTAAAATGTCAAAAGTTAGGGGGAGTGCCAATTAAAAGTAAGTAATAAAGTTGAGTGTGTTTCCGTACATTTTTACCTTATATTTTGTCTTATGAAGAATAACTAAAATCATGTTGTTGGGTGAAATATTACTCTGTTAAGTTCTTTTGTATTCTTTTGTGGCATGTACATCGCTTAGAATTTCCATTCAAGAAGCAGTTCTCACAAGCGAATTGAAAGTAGATGGTGGACTACTTGGGATTATTGGATGCTTACATTTGCATGTATCTTAACTCGTCTCTTTTGTTTAATATATACTGCAGGTGGTATTGGATAAGCAAACAGGCTGTGGGGCGTGCAACCACTCTCCTGCGGATTACTCTGGTAAGCATCTTTCTTTACATGAAAATTTTGCAGCCATAAAAGCCAGCAATGACATGAAATTTCATATACATGAGTTTTTGGTAAGAAATTATTTCCTGACCCAGTATACCTTCCATGTCCGCATGTGGACCGCCAGAAACAATTTCCCTTTGTCGCGTTCCTTATTATGGCATTCAGTGAATGTCTCTTCAATATTTAAAACTTATTTTTTAAAAAATGATAAAAATTGAAGATTAATGTTTCTATTCACCACGTAGATTTTCATTCATTTTTCTAAAAAAAAATTAATGGCTAAGATGTCATTTTAGCTTATCAAGAATCTATTATTGAAGTCTGATACCAATTACCGGGTAGAAATAAAATAGTATTTTTATCTAATAAAATTTCTCAATTTTATCTTTAGAAAATGGTACTATAGACTTTTTTATATTTTTAAATTTATTCCTAATATGTTGATTATTAGTTTTTTAAATATACTCCTATTGAAGAGAGAAATCATCTTTTTTTTGTTCATACTTTAAATTACATTTAAATTGTAAATTTGTTATTGAATAAACTTAAAAATCTAAAAATTAAATCAAGTTCAAAATATTCTTAAATATATAGTAACAATTCAAATAAAATTTTTAAATTACATTTAAATTTTTTATTTCAATTCTAAGTAAACAGTTGGTTTCATGAGTTATATAGAAAATTAAAATTTTAAAAAATAATTAAAATTGGGTTTATAAGTAACATTATATATTAAAATTAAAATTAAATTATAAATTTAATTTTCAAATATAAAAAATTATATATATAAATAAATAATAAATTTTGAATTCAAATTATTAGTTTAATACTTGAACAACGTTAAAGTACACAATTTTAATCAAATTCAAAAAAAATTGAATATAAAATACAAATTGAAAATAAAATTTTTGATTTAATTTTGATCAAAACTTTATATTTTAAATTAAATTTTAAATTCAAATTTAATTTATACATTGAGGTGCTAGCTACTTATCAATGCAAATTAAATTTGAATTTAAAAATTTGAAAATTAAAATTTGAATATAATTTTAAAAATAAAAACTTTATATTTAAATAAATAATCAAATTTCGGTTTATAAGTAACTGTATAAATTGAGTTTGAATTTAAAATTTGAAATTAATTTTTAAAAATAAATGTTTTAAATTAGAACTTTATATTTAAAATTATAAATATAAAGTTTTAATTGAAGTTAAATTTTAAATTCAAATTTATTAAGGTTCTCTACTTATCAAATAAGCCGCTATGTAATTTGATAAATAACAAAATTAAATAAAAAATAAATATTTATTGGATATTATTAAATTTAGTAATTGAGTAACATGGGCTTTCTAATAATATTGACTAATGATTGATTTTGTTTAGTAAGCTGTTGACCAGGTTACTAGTATAAAAATTAATTTTAACCTTAAGGCTAAATTTAAATAAAATGATGTATAAAAGCATTACTCAAAATTGATGAAAAGAGTAATGGGATGAAGGGTAAATTTTTTGGTGGTTCACCGTCAGGTCCAACTATATTTTCTCATTGCTTACTGATTGGGCAGTTTGGTTAAATGAGTTTCAATTTGTTGTATAATATTATAAATTTAGGTTGTCTTGGACCTATCGATATGCAGTTAATTAATTCTATTGTTGTTGTTAGAATTAGGTTACAAACACCGATGGATAATTAACTTAAGATATCTAATTTTTAAATTTATATCAATTTTAAAATTAAAATTTTTGTTTTCGTATTTGTAATTTTTTAAGATAATTAAAATTAAAATTTTAACATTTATAAATTTTTAATTTTAGAGAAATTTTAAATTTTATAACTTTTTAAATTTTTAACTTTAATTTTTAATAAATTTACAAATTTATAAAAATTTTAAATTTATTAATTTTAAAATTTATATAATTTTTAAAATTTTTAATTTTAATGTTTAATAAATTTATACTAAATTTTTAAAATTTTAAAATTTAATTTTTATATACAAAATATTGAATTTTTTAAAATTTATAAAATTTCAAAAATAAAAAAATTTGTAATAATTTTTTTTATATATAAGTAAAATATAAATTTTAATAATTTTTTTTAATAAATATCTTAAATTAAATATTTAAAATCATACAATAAAATTTATAATTTAAATTAAAATTTTAATTTTTTTTATAATTTTTGTTCTTCTTTAATTTACCGAATACAATTTTTTTTTTATTTTCGGTATAATTTTTATACTTAATTAAATATAAAATTATTTTAATTTTGTTTGTACCTAAATTTATATCTATTTCAAAAATAATTAATTTTCGCTTATAATCGAATCCAACGCAGCCTTTCTTATTAATTTTGTGGTACGAATTACCAAGTAAAATACTCGCCCACTGTTACAGTAGAGAAGAGCACCAACTTTGTACGACCGTCCTTGGCACCAGTAAACTCGTTCCGCGACAATAATTTGAGTTTGGCTGTGCATGCTTTTCTCCTGGCCTATCTAACATGAAAAATTGTCATTCTTTTCCGAAGTCGGAGAGCGGAGCCAAATTGGTTCTGTGACTTTTGTGGGCCCATTGGATTCAGGCCCCCAGAAGTAGGAGAGCCGAATCTTTTAGAAGGCCCTTGACACAAAGAGGTAAACACTAATGTGTCTAAATTGAGCAGCTTTTTATGCAGAGTGATTCTCGACATTGTTTTTGAGATAAAACTTGTTGGATATTAGTAGTCTCTTTTTATCTCTATATACTATCTGAGTGTCCGAGCCTACTGATTCTACTTTGTATTCTTAGTCATGCACACGCAGACTCTTAGCATGATCTGTTGGCATTTTGGAATAGAGAGATTGAATTCTCCCCTTTAGGAATATAAGGAGAAATATGGGTGGAACGAAGACTCCCCTTATTAGGAGACTTAAGATGTCCCACTCTCTCCCGGGGAATAAATTTGTTTCCTAGTAGGAGCAAATTTAATTAAAGTTTAAATTTACTTTTGATTATTATATTAATTTATTAATTAATTTAATTAATATATTTAAGTTGTTATTTATTATTTAAATAGTTAAGTAAAAATTAATTTATTATTTATGGTTAATTAGCTCATTGAAAATTAATTATTCAATGTGTTTATCTAATAACTAATTTTTATAATAGTCAACTAATTAATATTTTGACTAATAAAATTAATTGTTTAACTAATTAAATAATTTACTAATTAATTAAAATGTTAATTTCTGTTTTATAATTAATTAGTTAATACAATTTTTATTATTATATATAATATTCATAGCTAATAAATAGCTAATAAATTTATTTAGTTATTAAATTATTTTTAATTTATATTTTGATGTTAATTAATTATATAAAATATTTTAAATTTAAAATTCTAATTATTCGTATTTTCTTTATTTTAACCTAAACATTCAAATACTAATTTTCAGCTAAATAAAAAATTAATTTTGTTTCTGATTTATTTTCAAAATTGTATCAATTTCAAAGATAAATAATTTTTATTTATTTCTGAATTGAGACATAACTAAAAGTAAACTGTTAGGCCCCGTTGGTTGGTTGAGAGATAAAGGGGGATAAATAAAAAAATTTAAACTTTAATTTTTAATAAATTTATAAAATTTTAAAATTTTAAAATTTATACAAATTTTTTAATTTTTAATAAATTAAACGGTATTATTTAAATGCTAAAATGTAAATTTTAATTTATACAAATATTAATTATTATTAAATTAATATTTTATATTAATTAATTAAATAAAATATTATTATTTTAAAATTATAATTATATTTAATTTTACTTATTTTAATCTAACTACCAAAATACTATTTTTCTTATTCTTAAAAATAATTTAATTTTCATTCAAATCTAAAATTAATCTTGTTCCTATTTATTTCTAAACTTATATTTATTTCAGATGTAAAAAAAAAAAATTATATTTTTTAAATTTATTCTCGAATCCCCAATATTATTTTCGCACGTGAGGTGTAACAGCTAGTCCATGTGTAGCGAGCCGCCTTCATATTATTCACATCTTGTGTAGGCGAAGAAAAATGCTTGCTTATGTGCACTCAAATAGGGTATACCCTGTTTAATCAAAAAAAAGAAAAAAAAAAATGCTTGCTACAGTAGTTGTACGCTTTGAATGACAAATATCGGGATAAAGATCTGGCTCTATTACTAATAGGGCCCGTTTAGTAATGGGTGTAGAACTAGTTAATCCTGAAATAAGTATAAAGTACGGAACTAAAGTAAAAAAACGTTTAGGATGGTTCCAGGGATAAGAGATTTTGTGTTTAGTATGATAATGAGGAATAAGAGGAATAAAGAGGTTAAATTGGGTAAATTATTTTTATGCCCTCAAGATTTAATATGTGATAAAAGTTGTTAAAATCTAATTAGTTTGTTTTAATTAATGGATTAAAATTTTAAAAAAATTAAGATAAAATCAAAATTATAATCAAATTATATTTTTTAAAAATAATATTTAATTTAATATTTTATTTTCTTAAATTAAATTTAAAATTTTAAATATAAAATTTCAACATTTAAATTTTAAAATTTAAAATTTTATAATATTAATTTTAAATTATAAATTTTAAACATAAAATTTTTTAATTTTTAAATAATAACTTTTATTTTTTTCGTTTTAATTAATGGATTAAAGTCTTACAAAAATTAAGATAAAATTAAAATCAAAATCAAAATCAAATTTCATATTATATTTTATGAAAATAATATTTAATTTAACATTTTATTTGTTTAAATTAAAGTTAAAATTTTGAATATAAAATTTTAAAATTTAAAGCCTTACAAAAATTATGATAAAATCAAAATCAAAATAAAATTTTTAAAATTTTAAAAATAATATTTAATTTAACATCCAATTAAATTAAAAAGAGAGAGGAGAGAGAGTGATTTGTGATGATGAGAGTGTATTGGGAAGAAGGAAAAGAGAGAGAGGACAGAGAGGAATTTGTGATGATGAGAATGTAGTGGGAAGAATAGAGAGAGAGGAGAGAGGAATTTGTGATGATGAGAGTGTATTGGGAAGAGAGAAAGGAGGAGAGGAGGGGTAGTTTGGTAAAAAAAAATTTATAAAATAATGGGTAAGAATCGTTGTTCCAGCTTATTCTGTTTGTACTGGAACTACTGTAGCGAATAATTTCTGATGTGTTTAGTAGAATAAGGGGGATATCCCTCATATTCCTTATTCTAGCCCTATTCCAACAGGGCCATAGAGTTCATTATATTTATGGCTGAAACAAAAAAAATTTAAGAATTCTCATGTCAAAGTTCCAGGGTCATTATATATTTTTATTAAAAAAATTATCACAACGGTTGGCTATTCATTTATGGATTAAAAGTAGGTTTAATTTTTTATCTCGTAATAATAGTTCAGGAGGCTAATAAGTTGAGTTTCATAAATTCAATAAGTTGAGTGGGGGTATGGTTTATAATAGACCTAACGGCAAGAAATGGATTGAGTTTGGTCGAGACATGTGATCGCTGTATTTGTACCGCTTGATCGAGACATGTGATCGTTGTGTTTGTACCGCTTTAAGTGAATTGATGGTTTATTTCTAATTCGAGTTTTTAGGATTAATGGTTAGCGTCAACGATTTGACAATAACTTGTGCATTTTGTTAGAAATTTAATAGTTAGTATTTAAAATTTTAAATTCAAAAAAAAAAAAAAAAAAAAAAAAAATGATAGAGCGGGTAGCATATTTAGGATCCTTTTGAGTTGGTAAGGTTGTCCCCAGCTTGGTGTGCATATTAATGCACAACGTCATGTTCCCCTTTTCTGAAAATTTATCCTCGGTTCTTTTTCACTATTCGGAATTTGTTTTGCCCTTTTCCGAAGATTTTGCCAATGGTAAATCTATTCTAGTCCTCAGCAAAGGCGGTATACAAGTAAGCATGCGACAAATGATGGTCCAGCAAGGAAAAATCCGATGATTGGTAAGTTGATTTTAATTGCTAGCGGGGCGGTCTATTAGTAGGACACTAAATGGTGCATCACAGAGAAGGCTATCAACATCTAAGAACCTTCTCTAGATGCCTTTTGTCCAAGAAAATAATTGAGGATGGAGGGGCCTCTTGCACTTCTTTGTTTTTCTTTTTTTTTTTTTTTGGTGCTCACATATAGAATTAGGCTAGAATACTATCGATAGTATCAAGCCATTGGTGCTATCAAATTTTTAGCCGTTGGATGAAAAAATATGCGGTTGAGATTATAGTGGTCCCCTAGGATTTACTAGGTAGTTGGTTAAATAGTAAAAATTTTAGGAGATCATTATAATTACAACTGCATATCTTTTCATCCAATGGCTGATAACTTGATAGCACCAATTGTTTGGTGCTATCGATAGTATTCTAGCCGGACTCCTGACATATATATATATATATATATATATATATATATATATATATATATATATATATATATATATATATATAACTTAAAAAGATTTTAATAGATTTATTTACATAATTTAAAATATTTTATTAAATTTTCAGCACATTTGAGTTTTAAGTACGACCTTCTTTCCGGTTATAAAGTTGTGTTTGCTCTATCTAACTTTTGAAAAATGATTTTGAATTTAAAAATAATTTTTTCGCTCAATAGTGTGTTTGGTAATTTTGTTTTCAAATTTTTATTTTTATTTTTAGAATTAGTTTTTTTTTATTTTTGAAATTCAAATGCAGAATCTTGGAATATAGTTCTGTTTTTAAACTCAAAATTTAAAATTTTATTTTTATTTTAGATTCAAATTTTAAATATAAATTCAAATTTTAATTTAAAATTTTAAATGTTATAATTTAATTTTAAATTTAATTTTAAATTTAATTTTAAATTTTAAATTTCAAATCTTAAATTTTAGATTTAAAATTTAAGATAAAATTTAAAATGAAAATTTTAGTTTTCAAATTTCAAATTTAAGATTTTTGAAATTCAAATTTTAAAATTAAAAATTTTAATTTTGAATTCTAAATGTTCAAATTTTAGATTTTAAAATTTAAATTTTAAATTTTTTGTTCAAATTTTTGAAATTTTAAATTTTAATTCAAATTTTAATTATTTTAAAATAATATTCATTAAAAAATATATATTATTTGTAAACAGTGAAAAAAAAGTTTGTCAAAAAATTTAAATAATTATTTATAAAAAAATCGCTTTATATTTGAATTCAATGGAATAATTTATAACTTTTAATCAAAATTAAATTTTTAAAATTACAATTAATTCTCTAAAACCTTACTCTTTCCATTGCCTAGGGATCTAATTTTCTTTGCTAAATATGAGATCTTTGCACTCTGATTGGTTTGAATATAAAGAGAGAATAAATTTTCTTTATATCCAAACACTATTGAATTAAGAGAGAAATTGACTGGTACACTTATTCTTTCCTTATCGGATTATTTCGGTCAAAATCAGAACAATTCAGGGAGAAATTTGTGTTCCTCCCTTTCTTCTTATTACCTGAATAAATCTCATATAACTAATTTTTTTTTATATCTCGAAGCTTTGAAAATCCGCTATGAAACAAAGATAGTCTTGTTCAACTGTTTGGGGATTCTTTCAGTTGATGGAACAACCTCGAGGAATCAAAGGTACAGCAATAGGGGTACGTGAAAAGACAAATAGCATTGTCTCAGCTGTCCTCCATTAATATTAGCTGGGAGATTCAAGAGTCTACTGTTATGAGAGCTTCAATAGTTCCCGGATCGATGTCGTTCCTGTTTGACATGCTTCCAAGATAAAATTAAAATTATTATAATATTTTGCTTAATTTTTTTAAAATTATTTTAATTTAGTTTTATAATATAATTTAGTTAACTAAGCCACAAGGTATCACTAATAATATAATAAAAATATAATAATAATGCAAGAATAATATAGTTAATGATGTAATAATAATTAAAATATTATATCTATAAATATAATTTATTTTTTTTAAAAAAAAATGTAGAGGTTATAAAACCTTAGGGCATAGGGCGGATTAGGAACCCTATAATAGGAGATCCTAGTTGAAGAGAAATTCGGTGGGGGCCGTCGATCTCCACAATGAGACCGTTCTGGTCACTGTCCATTTTGTGAATGTCTCGCATTAGGGATCGTCTTCGCCAAATTATGTTTTCCAAGCCGTTGCCTATTTAGAGGAATCCTTAATAGTGGTATTAAAAGAGGTTTTGTGGAGATGGTGAAACAAAATTTTTTACTATATGCGCGAGAGATAATTGTTTTTTTTTTTTTTTTTTTTTTTTTTTTTTTTTTCAAAATTTTGAGTGTTGGAACATCCCTGATAATTTAGGCCATATTGAAAAAAGTTTTGTGGAATTGTTTTCTTTACTTTAGTCCTTGATGTTACGAAGAAGTTCTATCTTTTCTTCTTCTCAAAAAAAAGAAGGGACCTTTTTCTTTTTCTTTTTCTTTTTTTTTTTTTTTTTCTCTTTTTTTTTTTTTTTTGTCCAACCTAATTCCTAACATAGAATTTCTCGTGGATAATTTTTGCAAGTCATACAGTAGCATAACATTTCTTATTTTGTGGTCGTTTTAAGAGACGACAAAATCCTGAACTGTATATAATCTTTGATCATACAGTATTTTTTAAATTTGATCATTGGAACTGTTTGATTAAAACAATACTTGTGCCAAATTGATTTTTACATAGGGCATAATGCAATTCGGTCCTTTCTTTCTTTCGCTTTACTTCTTTTTTCCATTTATGGTCATTTTCGCTTTGTTTGATATTGCACTATTTTCATTCGCTTCTTTCCTTTCATTCATTATGGATTGCGTCCGTCCTTGCTTGGCATTCTGAGCCTTTGAGGCAGTGCTAGTACTCTACTAGAGAACTCCCTAATAAGTTGGGCACAATTAATTCACGCTGTTCAATACAGTGCGTGGATTAATTTTGCTAAAATTCCGCACAACTAATTTCGTGCGTGACAAATTTTGTGAATGAAATTGTACCCAATTCCAATCCTAGATTTTCCAGCCATTACTGCTTCGCTGTCCATTGTCGCCTTTTCAAACCTTGGTTGGTCTCTTGCAGTGGTATTACATCATCTTTTCCGCTAGTGGGCGGAAAAAGAATAAAACCATAAATATAGAAATGTATTAATTAAGTCCCTTATTAAGTAAAAGTTTTTGTACCAGCTTAACTGATCTAGATCTATAGCCTAATCTTGTTATAAAGTGTTTCTGATGACTCAATTGAATATTTATTAAGCTATAATAATAATATTAATTATTTAAAAATAAAATTGAAAATAATTGCGAATTAAAACAAATTAACAATATCATCATATGTATCATATATAATACTAATGGACGTATCATTCTAAAAAAAATATAAGAGGATCTCAGCTTATTGAGAGGCGATCAAGCAACTGCATCCGCGTACTCGAGCACATTTACAAGTGCACGCATCTCCGTCTATAATAATTAATTAAAATAAATACAAAATGTTATTGGAAATTGAATGCAATCACGTTCTATTGAGTGAGCTGTTTCTTTCTTGTGCCACATACGAGCGTAGACAAAGACTCAATAATTGACCAGTCATAATTAATAGTGTACTATAACGTTGAGTGAGTCATACTGATGCTATTGAATTATTAGATGGTTTCGCTTGGGAAGTCACTTGCTGGACCAAAACAGTGTTTTCCTTCGGGGGGGAATTTTGTAGTACGTTTTACCCCAAAATTTAGGTGCATACACGTGTTGAAAATACGTTAAGACACTTATCGGCATCAATAATGATTTACATGTGGAGTTATATCGTATCCTGAAGCCTAACGTTGTTATACTATTCTACTTTCTGCGGGCCTATCCAGAGCTTTTGCGGAGCTGCTAATTTAGCGGATTTACTGAGGAAGAGACCGGCATAAGAAGATATCTTACTAAATTTTTGAAATCCTATTCTGGTAAAGTGTAAATGATTTAAAAGAGAACTTCTGTACTTCTCTTTTTTGTTCTGTAGCTCATTTATGTGACACTCCAATTTTTCAGGAGGTCACCAATCTTAGAATTACTCTTGGGTCTTACTACCATATAAAATATTATAGTCGGATTAAGATATGTAGTCCTATTATATCATTTATATATAGAACTAATCCAAATTTCGAAAGTGCTACATTCTTTCCCACTTTAAGCCCTAACAATCACGCCAGGCTCAAAGACACTTACAAGTATCAGGTGATGTGAGACTCGTTTCGCTAGTCTTAACCGACCTTGTGGGGAGCTGCACTCCACCTACAACGATTTCGGGAAGACTCACTCTACCAGCTATATAACTTTGACTTTGCCGAGATTCATCTAACATTTTCGGCTGGTGAATAGCTCTGATACCAACTGTGACACCCCAACTTTTCAGGGAAGCACTCATTCTAGAACTACTCTAACTCTACCACGTTTAACTCTCTTAATCTCTTGGACCTTGTTACCACGCAAAATGTTATAACCGGATTAAGAGATGTACTCCTATTATATCATTTATATATAGAACTAATCCAAATTTCGGAGGTGCCACAATTTCAGCTTTCGAAAATAGTAAAAACTTTATTTTATTTTTAATTTTGGGAGCAAAAGAAATTAGATGAACACGCTTAAAATTTACATAAACTATAAATCATTTCGAGTTGCCTATCCAATCTTTCAAATTTCAATTTGTCTATCTGGTCTTGGAATTTATTTGATTTAAAATCATTCAATAGCATTTTTAGTTGAAAATTTAAAAATAATGTTTGTTTTTTATATATTTAGTTAGTATACTCTACATAATTCTCTTACTTATAAATAAATTAAAGTAAATAATTATCTTAAATTTTGAAGTCAAAGTCTTAAATCAAATTTATTAAAAATTTGATAGTAAAATTAAAATTTTAAAATATTGGATTAGTTGATTCAAAAGATCCATTGTTTAAACAAGTTCTTTATGTTTTTCACCAAAAAATTATTCTACAACTCAAACCAAAATACCAAATAGGCAGCTACTGCTATTTCTCTTGTTAACGTGAGGTCTCTCATTTTCTCATGCACCCTCCCTTTATTCGAGTCCAAAAGATGTCCAAACATTGAAGGGAATTAAGGAAAAACACGCGTGAAAAGAATACAAGCATCCCATAACGGTGGGTGAAAAAAAAGGCATGAAAATGGGACTCTTTCCAACTGGAAAGAGTAAGCCTGAATTAGCTGTGTATTCCTCTTCTATACTTTGCTTGCGTTGTTCCTCTTCCATTAAGTCGAGGATGAGCACTAGAACCATGCAGAGATGGTAACATGTTTATCGTAACCATTCCATGAGTTTCTTTTTGAGAGAAAGATTTATGAGATAACTTTTTTAATGAAATTAAAATGTCACTTTGCTAACTAGTTAAAAAAATAATAATAATAATAATAACTATTAGTCATAAATAATTTACGAACTCTACTATTTCATTATCAGCCGGAAAAGTAATTATCACAATTAAATCTAACAATATCTTTTATTTAATAAATACAAATAATTTAAATGAAAATTTTCAAAAATTGAAAATATGTCAATCAAAATAAAAAAAAATTAAAAATTTAAAAAGTTGAAGTATATATATATATATATATATATATATATATATATATATATATATATATATATATATATATATATATATATATATATATATATAATTTTAAAAGTATAAGTCTAATTATGCTTGTGAATTTTTTATTATTGAATTTATATTAAGATTTGTATTATTATAAAATTAACTAAAAAAAAGAAAAGAAAAAGTACAATAGTATGAATCTCAATATAAATGGTAAAAAATTTATAAATATAATTGAGTTTGTACTTTTGAAAGCATATAATATATATATATATATATATATATTTGAGAGGCACACTAGACGTTTTTAGCCTGCATTGTCGGGGCACGAGTCGCCCAATTAACAACGCACGCTCAGATCCAAATCATGGCACCACTAGATCCGGTTCGAATACTGCTCTACTGTTAACCAGTGCATGATGCCTCCACAATTTACTTAAAACTTAGCTCTCCTGTTACTTGGTCGCATCAAACAACAATCCCGTGACATGGTCTCTATAAAAGCCCTATTCAACGCAGGAAAGAGACCATCCTGTAACAAGAATTCACTAACCTTATTATATATCTCTCGTTTTCATCTTCTCTAATTTCTTAATCCCCTCAGAAAAAAAAAAAAAAAAAAAAAAAAAAAAAAAGAAGAAAGAAAAAGGTTGTACCGGCGATCTATGTACCAAGTCCTAGCTATTTACTTCTCATTTAGGGCATATTTGTGGTCCCAATGGATATAATTTTTTTATTTTTTTTTTATATTCAATACCATTTATTTTCAATTGGTCCACCACAAGGCACCAAATTTTCCACAAGGCACCAGATTTTTTTTATATTCAATACCATTCACTCAATAGAATCAGGACTCGAGCTTATTCAATCGGCCAAGCTATCCTGTTTGCACTTGCACACGCACATGCGCAGTGCGTGACCATTATACGAAGATTAAAAGCGTAGAGCTGTACACCCACAACAATCTAAATTTCAGGTACCCATCACTCTTATTTAATGTACAGTACTCCACCAGGATGGTCCGCAATTAGTCGAGCTCGATCGCTGAGGTGGCACGACATTAGGCTGACACGTGGCTTTAATGATTGGTGCTTAAAGACCATTTTTGAAGGGGCTAAGTGTATTCAATGTCATGCTTCCACTTAGCATCTCCACCTCATTTACTTTGCTCTACTCTTCTTTTTTTTTTTTTTCTTTTTATCATGCAATTTTTGTTAGAGTGAAAGTTGAAAAAAAAAAGAAAAAGAAAATGAAAACTAATAATTTATTATGATTTAATCTTTAAGCATGCACTGTTTAGGTAGCGGTATTATATATTCTCTCAACGGAAGGAGAGAATATTGGAGATCATATCTTGTTTAGTTTAATGGCAGGAAAGGTGATGTATATATGCAGACATGTTTGGTGCGGATCTTCTTTGATGTTGGACTATTATATTTTTCGTGATTAAATAGAATAAAATATGCTTAAAATATTCTCCAAAAAGAAAGAAAAATAAAGGGTCGAGAGGTGGGAGGGGGCCCTTTGTCACGGTTGTGATTAGAGTAAAGCACATGATCAAAGCAAATGCTTTCCATTTCTGAGATTAGAAAGGCAGCTAGCAAGCAAACCACTTATTCCCATCTCATTCCCTTCCAATTCACACTCGAAAATAGATAGAGAGAAAGTTAGGCAAATTTTCTTTTTTTCCTATACTGGAAATTGGGAGAGATATGTGAAGGATTTACAGCAAATCACTGATGTTCCCGTGGTAAAGCGCACCAGTAAAGCACCGGACTGGGTTTGAGTAGGACTTGAACTCGAGTCCTTACCGAGTGGGGCGACTCTGGGATAGTATTATAGCTTGGTCAAACTCCTGAACCTCAAAACAAATTTAAAATCAACTGAACGGAAAGAAACTTCAAGCAATATTACCATCCAAAATTCATCAAACCAAACATTTAGGGAGATTGATATATATATATATATATTTATTAACAACTCCTACAGTACTGTCTTGTAGAGTTTATGTAGGAAGTCCCCTTTTTTTTTTTTTGCAGAGATCCCTCGCATTTGAAATGGAAAGGTCGAAAAGAAGTAGGAGAAGATTTGGACATGCAGTTTTTGGACAATTTAATGAGATCTTCTTCTATTCCTTGAATTCCTCTCCGTGCTTAAAATTGTTATAATAACTGATTCAGAACTAACCGCCCATGCAACTTTAACCTGCGGTTTATAAGATCTAGCACTACTCCCACAGGAGAGGCTCCTCAAACCGGAACTCGACGCCGACGCCGCCGCCGCAGCTGTCGTCGTCCTCCCAAGTCGACGGATACCAGAACCCGTCTCTCAAGTCGAGGAGGAGGTCCGGCAGGTCGAAGAGCGTCTCCTCCTCCTCGGCGCCGCTCGACGGCGTCGCAGGTGCCGCCGGCGACCGGGGCGCGGCCGCCGGAGCAGAAGAGGCGGCGGATGAAAAGGCGGCGGCGAGGGCGGCGGCGGCCTGAATGTCCTTGGGGGAGGCGGTGGCTGGGCGGGGGAGGGCGGGGGCCAGCTCGGGGAAATTGAGGTGCGCCGACTGGCCCTTGATGGTCAGCGCCGCCACGTCGTGGGCGCGCGCCGCCATCTCGGCTGTGGGGAAGGTGCCGAGCCATATCCTGGACTTCTTCCTCGGCTCGCGGATCTCCGACACCCACTTCCCCCAGTTCCGCATCCGCACGCCGCGGTACACCGGGTGCTTCCCCTCCTTGCTCCGCTTCTGCTTGCTCTCCCCGCCGACTGCGTCCGCTTCTCGCTTACAACTATTCTTATTGCCCTTCTTTAGAGCACTACTCGATTTCTCGGCCGGTGGCGACGACGCATTGGGACAAGGCGAGGTGGTCGTAGAACTGGAAGTACAGTTAGAAGACGACGACGACGACGACGATGACAACGATGAGGAAAAAGATGAAGATGAAGAAGAAGAAGAAGAGGGGGAAGTGGCGGTGGAGTTGCCTTCGGATTCTCGGGTGAGCAGTATTGGTTCCTCCATGATGGAGAGAGCGCTCCCAGAGCTTGTCTTCTTTTTGGAGGGAGGGGGTGAGAGCGGGTGGGGGGTGGAGGTGGGGGGGGGGGGGAGATGTAGAGTTGAGGTGGTTGCACAAAATTGTAATGTGGCCAAGCTTTTATGAATGGCCAATAAGAGTGCTGCGCCGTAACAGAGAACGAAGAAGGCAGGGGGCAAAGAAAATAAAGAAGAATAAATTATATCATAAGAGGATGGGCCCATCCCAAAAGGGAGGCGGGGCCGGGGCCGGGGAAGAGGTGCAGCTGTTGCTGTTATTATCACTCGAGGCTGTTGTGATTTGCTAATGCCTTCGTATTTATTCACACTTACATTTGCGAAAGCTCTATATGCAGTATTAATAGAAAATTACCTAACAGCTGTTATTATCACTCTAGGCTGTTGTGATTTGCTAATGCCTTCGTATTTATTCACACTTTCATTTGCGAAAGCTCTATATGCAGTATTAATAGAAAATTACCTTTCTTTTTTTTTTTTTTGTTTTTTGTGTGTGTAGTCCAGCTGAAATACTATCGATAACGCCAAGCAATTAGTGCTATCAAATTTATAGTCCTTGGATGAGAGCACATGTAGTTGGAATTATACTGGTCTCCTAGAATTTTTACCTATTCAACTAACTACCTACTAAACCCTAGAGGACCACTATCATTCTAATCGCACATCTCTTAATCCAAGAGCTAAAAATTTGATAGCACAAATAATTTGATGTCATCGATAGTATTCCAGCCTAGTTATATATATATATATATATATATATATATATATATATATATATAGAGAGAGAGAGAGAGAGAGAGAGAGAGAGAGAGAGAGAGAGAGAGAGAGAGAGAGAGAGCACGCGCGCGCCAGGCTTCTGTGCTTTTAAAAGCACGGAGACTTTCGTGCTCTCAAATTATTTTCGATGTTCGAATTTTTGAATGGACGATCGACTGTATTAAACTTGATCTAGAGTATTTAAAAGGTTTAGAAATTAAATTTCACAAATTTTTAATATTATTTGCATAGTGATCAAAGTGTCTCAAAATCAACAATTTTAATGATTGTGGTAAGCCGTTTGCAAGTTTAACGATGTAGAAATATACAAATTATGTAAAATTTTGATAGAAAATTTTTTATACTATATATAATAAAATTAATATCTTTGATCTAAAATTTTACTATTATATCATCATATTTTGTGAGATTTTTATTTTCGTTCATTAATTTTGAGCCATTTCAATCACTAGGTAAATGATATTAAAAAATCATAAAATTTATTTCTAAATATTTCAAATATTCTACATCAAGTCTGAGCCAATCACCCATTCGAAAGTCCCAACATTAAAAACAATTTGGGAGAACGGAAGTCCTACTATATATATATATATATATATATATATATATATATATATATATATATATATATATATATAGTCCGGCTACTATGTTTGTACGTGCACCAAGCAATTGATGCTTGTAAGTTTTGTACCGTTAGATCCACCCCTTTGACTAATTTCATTCCTTATATCATTCTATTCCACCAATCACTCACTTAACCGAAGAGACCTACTATCATGCTAACCACACATTTTTTTATCCAAGTACTAAAATCTACAAACACCAATGATATGGTACTTTTAAAAGCCTAACTATACTTGTGAATTTTTTACCATTGAATTTGTATTGAGATTTGTATTATTGTAAAGTCAATTAAAGAGAGAGAAAGAGAAAAGTATAATAGCACATATATCTCAATAAAATTCAATGATAAAAAATTTATAAGAATAGTTGGCCTTATACTTTTAAAAGTATATAAGCTCTACTCTCTCTCTCTCTCTCTCTCTCTCTCTCTCTCTCTCTCTCTATATATATATATATATATATATATATATATATACTAGGCTGGAATACTATTGATAGCACCAAGTCATTGGTGCTACCAATGTTTTAGCCCTTGGATTAAGGGATGTGTGGTTAATTAGGATGATAGTGGTCCCTTATGGTTTAGTGGGTAGTTGGTTGAATAGTAAAAATCTTAAAAAATTATTATAATTCCAACCGCACATCCTTTCATCCAAGGGTTAGAAATTTGATAGTACCAATTACTTAATGTTATCGATAGTATTCCAGCCTGGTTATATATATATATATATATATATATATATATATATATATATATATATATAGAGAGAGAGAGAGAGAGAGAGAGAGAGAGAGAGAGAGAGAGAGAGAGAGAGAGAGTAAGTAGAGGTTATATATTTTTAAAAGTACAAGTCAATTTATACTTATGAATTTTTTATCATTGAATTTGTATTGAAATTTGTACTATTGTAAAGTCACTACAACAAAATTAGGCTATAGCGACACTTTTAAGTGTTTCTAAAATCTAAAAAAAGTGTCGCTGACAAAAATACCGACACTTATTGTAAATGTTGCTATATGTGCCGTCGCTAGGGTGTATGGCGACACATTTTTATAATGTGTCCCAAAAATGTGTCCCTATAACCTAATTTTGAATATAGATGGAATATAGATAGGACACTTATACAAAAGTGTCACAAACATGTGTCCCAATAACCTAATTTTATTGTAGTGAGTCAACTAAAAAGAGAGAAAAAGTAAAAAATACAAATCACAATACAAATGCAATGATAAAAAATTTACAAGTATGGTTGGGCTTCTGCTTTGAGAGTTTATAAACTCTACTATATATATATATATATATATATATATATATATATATATATATATATATATATATATATATATAGTAGAGTTTATAAACTCTCAAAGCAGAAGCCCAACCATACTTGTAATTTTTTTACTATTGAATTTGTATTGAAATTTGTGCAATTATACTTTCTTCTTTTCTCTCTTAATTTGACTTTATAATAGTACAAATCTCAATACAAATTCAATATTAAAAAATTCAAAAGCATAGTTGTGCTTGTGGTTTAAAAAGTATATAAGATATATATATATAGAGCAATGCTACATGTACACCCCCAAAGGGGGTGTACATCTTACACCCCACCCATCTAAGGGTGGGAGGGTCACTTCACAAAGTGTGAAGTGACCCCTCACCACACCCCACCCATTAGATGGGTGGGGTGTGTGATGTACACCCCCTTTGGGGGTGTACAAGTAGCATTTTTCATATATTATATAGTTGAGCTTCTATATTTTTAAAAATATTAAATTATTGATATTTATGAGTTTTCAGCCCTTAGATTTAAGACATGTGGTTAGGATGATAATCGTTTTCAAAAGTTTAATGAATAATTGGTTGAATAATATGATCGAAAGGGTAGATATGATCGAAAGAATAGATATAACAGTAAAATATTTATAAGCACGAAAACTTTGTACTTTTTAAAATAATATAGTCAAACTCTATATGTATATATAGAATTAGTATCAATAAACATATAGCACTCAATAGAAAAAGACCTAATTAGTGGCACATAAATTTTTATGTTCAAAAGCTTTGCATTTGTTGTAAAATTTATTTCTGAAAATAAACAAAATAATTAGTTTGGTCTATATCTCAAAAGAAAAAATATTAGATGTACTAAAAATTTTAGTCTTTTGTCATTTGGACTAAGCTAGTGAAGAAAAAAAAATATTCTTGTTTGTATGGAGTGGGAAAAATAAAAAGTTAGGAAAAAAAAAAAATAGATCAAAGAGAAAATAAGAAAAATAAAATGAAACGAACAAAAAATACTTTATGACTATCTATTTTTCTCTCAAAACTTAAAAAAAAAAAAAAAAAAAAAAAATTATTTTCACTTAATTTAAACAGTAGAAAAAAACAATTACTTATTTTTGCTTCTTTTCTTCCGCATTCTCTGCATTCACGCAAAGCATATTCACGAGACTAAAATTTTATCAGGTTTTCAAAATTACAATGCATCTTTGAATAGCCTCCTATATATCCTCTCAATTATTCTAAAATTTTAATCAACTACAGTAAATTAAAATAATACATGAACGGCTATAAAAAATTCTTATTTAAAATACTTTTACTCTATTTACAATCAGAATTTTCCCACATAAATATACAAATTTTTTAAAGTACAAAAAATTATTTCATTATTTTACATTAGTCGCCACATGGTACATAGGCGGCTGAGTTGATATCCAATAATCCAAACAGTGATGCCGTGTTACGGAGGTAAGTAGAACATACCAGATCAATAGTCTGATTGAAGCCTAGGTCGGTAGTGTAGTGATTAAAAATAATATTTTTATACTATATATATATATATATATATATATATATATATATATATATATATATATATATAATATTTTCAGTATTTTTTTCATAAATTTAGGGCAGTTATAAATGTAATCTTATAATATTGTAAGAATAAAAATTGTAAGTATTTTTAAACTTTTTTAGAATGTTTATAATAAAAAGTAGTGTTTCTAGTTATCATATTAACAAACTAGTCATAACCATCTATGACTATTAACACACCTAAAATCATATATAATATTTATCTGAGGAAGAATGTAGAAGAACTAGACTAATAATATAATACTTACAAAAATCCAGGTCAATAAGCCTAGGGGGCAAAAATTGTACACACAGTACAGTATTCTAGATTCCCTGATATGACATAAGGGAAAAAAAATAATTTAAAATCTCTTATATATAAATAATATTATCCATAAACTCAATGAATATATATAAAATTTACCATGGCAAATTTGTTGTGAACCATATTAATCCCATTGTCTTATTATTATTTTTTTATTTACCAAGAATTTAATAAGATGGTCTAAATTTTTTTAATTATGGTCATAAAATGTACACTCTTTATAAAAATAAAATAAAAAATATTGATAGTACTTTTTAATATATATACAATATTAATCATGTTTTAATTTTTTTTTTGAATAGTACAATATTAATCATGTAACTCAAAGTACTATCCAAAAGGACCTATTGATAAGAAGGAAAAAAAAAAGAGAAGATAATAAAGTGCTTTATAGTAAAGTAAGAATCTATGTTTTATATTTTTATTTTTTTGTAAAAATTTACAAATAAAAAGATAATAGTATTATAATTTCTATTTTAGTTTTAAATAAAAAAAATAAAAAAATAAATTAAAGTATCTAGCGCGACGAGTGATCAATATAATACTTATACTAGAAACTAAAACAAAAGAAAAAGAAGGATAAAGTATTAAAGAGTATTAAAACTGCATCTATATTGTATCAAAGAATATTGAAACTTTTACATAAATAAATAAACATAGGATTAATTTATGTCAAATGTATGTCGTCGAGTGCTTATTGCACCGACGAAAAATAAAACAAAAATAATTAGCATATTTTATGCTTTGTTTATTTATTTTAATTGGTGTTTTTTGTGTTTTTATTCGGTGTTTCCATTTGCATCTCTTCATCAATGCTAATTCATTTGCATCCCCAGTTTGAACCGAATTATTTCAATAATTCGATTTTAGTGCTTCCGCTCATCGACGTCGTTTCCCCAACCACCTCTTGTTTCTAATGCCACATTTTCGCCTGTGTAGCAGTGACTTGCTAATATAGAAAATACAAGAGAATATCTTCTCCGTACAATGATGAACAAATGTAGCATTTTTGTGGGGGCTATATATCGAGAGGACTCATTAATTTTCTCACTATCATATGAGCCTGATGTACGAGCTGTACATGAGTAGCTTAATTTAGACGTTTCGGTTCCAGTCGAATTCCAAATAAGACGCATCACAAGCTTAAAGTTTTACAAAATACATTTTATAATTAATTTTGTCAATTTTTCATCTAAAATAAAATATTCACTAAAAAATATGGCGTCTAGATAGAACATAGTCACTATAAATTTCAAATATTTTAAATTATGTTTAGCAATAATTTGAATCATTGATTTGCTTATTTAAAAATAAAAAATTTTATATATATTTATATATATATAACTATATTATTATGCTATTAATTGTACCAAATTATTCGTGTTATTAAATTTTTGACCCTTATATAAAGTGATGTACGGTTAGAATCATAGTGAGCCATAGGATTGAGTGGGTGGCTGAAAAAATAGTATGATCTAATAGATAAAAATAATCAAAAAAATAGATTTAACGGTGAAAAATTTGATAGCACCAAGTGCTTGTTGCTATCAATAGTATAGTAACCGAACGTTATTAAATTTTTGACCATTAGATAAAGTGATGTACGGTTAGAATCATAGTGAGCCATAGGATTTAGTGGATGGTTAAAAAAATAATATGATCTAATGAATGAAAATGATCAAAAAATAAATTTAACGGTAAAAAATTTGATAGCACCAAGTACTTGCTGCTATATATATATATATATATATATATATATATATATATATATATATATATATATATAGAGAGAGAGAGAGAGAGAGAGAGAGAGAGAGAGAGAGAGGCTACTATGTTATTAATAGCACCTAAGTCATGGGTGCTATTAAGTTTTCGACATTTGGATTAAAAATTATGCAATTAGAATAATAGTGATTCTTTAAAGTTTAGTGGGTGACTGGTTGAGTTATGTCATTAATAGCACCAAGTCATAGATGCTATTAAGTTTTCGACCTTTAGATTAAAAATTATGCAATTAGGATGATAGTGATTCTTTAAAGTTTAGTGAGTGACTGGTTGAATAGTAGAATTTAAAAGTTGAAAATGTTCAGGGGGTTTAATCTAACGGTTGAAAATTTGAAAGTACCAAGTATTTAGTACTAATGATATTGTATAGTAGTCGGACTCTCACATAGAGCGTTGGGCTACTATACTCTTATGAGTATAAATCCCTTTATACTCGTAACTTTTTCGCCCTTGGACGAAGGGGTGTGCGGTTAGGATGATAGTGGTCTCTCTAGGGTTTAGTAGGTTGTTAGTGAAATAGTATACATAAATCATAGGGGACCACTATAATCCTAACCGCGCATTCTTTCATCCAAGGGCCGAAAACTTATGAGTACGAAAATATTTTACTCATAAAAGTATAGTAGTCGGACCCATATATAGCGTAGGGCTACTATACTCTTATGAGTATAAATCCCTTTATACTCATAACTTTTCCGCCCTTGGATGAAGGGATGTGCAGTCAGGATGATAGTGGTCTCCCTAGGGTTTATTAGGTTGTTGGTGAAATAGTATAAATTATAGGGGACCACTATAATCCTAACCGCACATTCTTTCATCCAAGGGCCGAAAACTTATGAGTACGAAGATGTTTTACTCATAAAAGTATATATATATATATATATATATATATATATATATATATATATATATATATATATATATATATATATATATATAGGGAGAGAGAGAGAGAGAGAGAGTTCGGCTACTATACTATTAATAGTACCAAGTTATTGGTGCTATCAAATTTTTCACCCTTAGATCAATTCCTTTAGTCATTTTCACCCGTTAGATTTTACTATTTTTCCAACCATCTATTAAACCCAAGGGGCCCACTATCATCTCAACTACACATCTTTTAATTTAAGGGTTAAAAACTTAATAACACCAATGATTTGGTACTATTAATACTATTCCAGCATAGCTATATATATATATATATATATATATATATATATATATATATATATATATATATATATATATATATATATATATATATATAGTCTAGCTACTATGCTATCAATAGCACCAAGCACTTGGTGCTATCAAAATTTTTCACTGCTAGATCTATCTTTTTGATTATTTTCGACTCTTAAATTATATTATTCACTATAACAAAATTAGATTATAGAGATATATTTTTGTGACACTTTTGAGTAAGTGTTCTATCACTACAACAAAATTATGCAATACTGACACTTTTAAGTATTTCTAAAATCTGAAAAAAGTGTCGTTGAGAAAAATACCGACACTTATTATTAGTGTCGCTATATATGTACGTAGTCGCTAGGGTGTATAGCGACACATTATTGTAATGTGTCTCAAAAATGTGTCCCGAGAATCTAATTTTGAATATAGATGAAATATAGATTAGATACTTGTACAAAAGTATCACAAAAATGTATCCCTATATATAATCTAAAAGTGTCACAAAAGTAATTTTTCCAACCACCCACTAAACTCTATTGGCCCACTATCATCCTAACCACACATCTCTTAACTTAATGGCTAAAAACCTAATAGCACCAATGATTTGGTGCTCTCAATAGCATAGTAGCCTAATATATATATATATATATATATATATATATATATATATATATATAAAACTAAGCTGGAATACTATTGATAGCACCAAGTCATTGGTGCTACCAATTTTTTAGCCTTTGGATTAAAAGATGTGTGGTTTGGATGATAGTGGTCCCGTAGGGTTTAGTGGGTGGTTGGTTGAATAGTAAAAATTTTAGGAGACCACTATAATCTCAACTGCACATCCTTTCATTAAAGGGCCGAAAATTTGGTAGCACAAATTGCTTGGTGCTATCGATAGTATAACAGCAGAACTCTCTCTCTCTCTCTCTCTCTCTCTCTCTCTCTCTCTCTCTCTCTCTCTCTCTCTCTATATATATATATATATATATATATATATATATATATATATATATAATGCGTAGGGCTACAATACTCTTATGAGTATATACTCCTTTTCACTCATAGCTTTTCCATTCTTAAATGAAGGGATGTGCGGTTAGGATGATAGTGGTCCCCTAGGATTTACTGAATTATTGGTGAAATAGTATAAACCTTAGGAGACCACTATAATTCTAACCGTACATTTTTTCATCCAAAGACCGAAACTTATGAGTATAAAGAGATTTATACTCATAAAAGTATAGTAGCTGAACCCATATATAGTAGAGTTTATATATTTTTAAAAGTATAAATTTATTTATACTTATAAATTTTTTATCATAAAATTTATATTTATCTCTCTCCTTAATTTAATATATATATATATATATATATATATATATATATATATATATATATATTGTTCTCACATTTTGAGTGCCAGAAACTGGTCAAGCTTCAAAAGGAAGTGCTTAAATATTGCTTATACAGCGGAGGTGCTATAAAGTGTTGTTACGTTGCATGAGGCACAGCTTGTGTGACTGATGCATTTCCTCTACCAGTACCATGCTATCATATGTATCATATACCGGAACACATGGAAAAGCATTTTTGTCTTGTATATATGACCACATCACATAGATTCTTAATACCTTTTTTTATTAAAAAAATAAAAATAGAAATATAAAAAATAGACCATGACCGAGGTGTTCGTGAAGTTAGGCGGCGTCACTCTTTGGGTTTAATTAATTAGGTAGGATTTAGCAGATCGGATTCTTCGATTCGGATTAGATTCACGAAGAGTCCAAATCCATATCAAAAATTAGATACTTAAACCCGAAGGATCTGTTTGCTTAATCACTGTCCAAATACGATTCGCTAACACCTTAACGGGTTGGTGGTATCATTTTCTAGAGCTTCACGTCCAATCATTAAAGTTCAAAAGCAGGATCTAAAGCAATAGGTTTATAGCTTAATTGTTCACCTATTATTCACTAATAAAAGAAGTAACTGGGCCAATGATCATGACATGGAAAGTATAGTTTTAACCTCCAAAATCAAGAGAGGAGTATCCAAGGAGTAATCAATGAGGGCTTAATGTTTTGGACTCCCCCACCAAATTTAAAAGTTACAATAAAATAATAAATATTTTTAAAAAAAATATTTTGGTGCTTGACTCGCATAAATGAACGCCATGGATTAATTAAATGAGATTAATTGCCACCTAACAGAATCCGTCCTCTAGCCCATACAAGTTTTGTCCCCACGTGGCCACCCTCTCCATCACCCAATGATATTTCTTCAATATTTCATTATTTTCTTCTTTTAATTATTTGTTGAATATAAATTGTTGATATAATTAACGAGTAGTTTAATTTTTTAGCAAAAAAAAAAAAAAAAAAAAGCGATTATTTTCTTTGATTTTCTGGGGACGTGAGGTGCTGATATTGAATTCCACTAAACTCTAATTTGGTCTCGTCAAATATTAAATATAAAATTTTAAATCATTATTTTTTAATTTTTAATAGCTCATATTTATAAAAAAATATATATTATTATATATGCTACATACTTACGTAATGATATTTTATTGCATTAATACGTCATGCAAACGGCAGGTATATGCCTCTAAACACTACATGAAAAAACGAGAGTGTACTTTACATTCTAATTGTTAAATATATAAATTAAAAATATTAATCTTAATTTTTTTTTTTTGAAGAATAATAATTATTTTATATTATTTAATATAGCATCAGAGTATAAAATTTTATGATAATTTGAATCAACTTAAATTTTTGAAAAATAATATTTATTTTATATTATTTAATATTAATTAAGTAAATAATTAAGATGAATGATAGGTTAATGAAAAAATCATTTGAAATAGAATAAATGTTGCACCTAACTGAACATCAGATGATTATTCTCCCAGCTGCCAAACTCCAATTCCAGCTCGTCAACATGCCTCGGCTGCATACCCACAGAAAGAATATTAAATATAAAATAGGAAACCATGATTTTTAGTCATTTTAGAGCTTATATTAATATAAAAAATAATTATTTTACATTTTGGGTGGCCAATATTTGCCCTCGGAGAATGATACTGAAATTTGCCACTAAACACTACGCCAAAAAAAAAAAAAAAGTGTACTTTTCACTCTAACTAAGTAAATAATTTAAATAAATTATTAGATTAATTAATGATTAATTTGTATAAAAATTTTATTAATTTTGTAATTTTATAAAAATGAGTTATTATTTTGTATTTTATAGATTTGATCTAAATTTTTAAAAAACTAACCAAAATATTTTTATTATTATTTTTTTTTTCTCCCGTTCTTACTTTTTCTTTTTTTTTCTTTTTTTTTTTTTTCCCGACCTTTCTCCACTGCCTTCATGATCCTCCACGATGGTAACAGCAACACTGCCTCGTTTCTTCGTTGTTACAGGCATCCACGTCGGCATCAGTAAAAAAGACACTATCGCAAGCGCAGATGACAGCGAAGCGAACGGAAGCGATGAGATAATGGCCAAGGTAGTGTGTGAGACCACTAAGATTTAAAATAGTCTTATATATGAGATATAATAGAGTTAAACCTCTTAACCTTGCTATAATGGTTGTTAGGTCCAAAAGGTTAAGATGATTAAATATTATAAAACTAGAGTAGTTTTAGAATGAATGACCTTTAAGAAGTAGAGCGTCACAGTTGGTATCAAAGCTAATCACCAGCTGAAAATATGAGATGAGTATTGATTGAGCCAAGTATTATACAACGGGCGAGCATGGCTCTCCGGCTGATGACCGTTATGGGTGGAGCGTGGCTCTATATAAAATCAATTAAGGCTAACGAGACAAATCTCGCATCACCTGATACTTGTATGAACCTGACGAAAACATCAGGACTTAAAGATGGAAGTAATGTAACACCCCCATGATTTAAAATAGTTTTATATATGAGATATAATATAGCGAAGTCTCTTAACCCGATTATAGTATTTTGGGTGGTAGCTAGGCCTAAAAAATTAAGAGGGTTGGGCCATATTTTTGTGACACTTTTGTACAAGTGTCCTATCTATATTTCATCTATATCCAAAATTAGGTTATAGGAACATATTTTTTGGACACATTACAATAATGTGTCGCTATACACCCTAACGACTGCACATATAGCAACACTAATTATAAGTGTCGATATTTTTGCTAGCAGCACTTTTTTCAGATTTTAGAAACACTTAAAGGTGTCGCTATAGTATAGTTTTGTTGTAGTGGCACGAGGTTAAAAGGGTTAAGCATGGGAAAGTTAAAGTAGCTTTAGGATGGATGACCCTCCGAAAAGTGGGGTGTCACACAGTGCTCACTGTCGCCCGTGAGGGTGGGGATGAAAATGTACCTACGCTTCTCCAAGAAGCGCTTCCGGTGAGTGCGGTGGATGTGGTAGAGGACGAGAAAGAAGCCACGATAGCGAAAAAAGATGCAAAAATTAGAAAAAATAAATAAAATAAAATAAAATAAAAAATATATTTTTTCTACAAGAAAGGTCGAAAAGTAGAGAAGAATGAAGAGAAAGATGAAGTTGCACTGTTAAGATAAAATTATACTATTTTAAGAAAAAATTATATTATTTTAGATAAAAGTTATATTTTTTTGATAAAAAATACACTTTTTTGATATAAGAGTTACACTTTTTAGACCAAAATTATAATTTTTAGGCAATTGCAGTATTTCTTCTTTTCATTATCCTTCTCATCCTTTTCCTCCTCCTTCTCCTCTGTTTCCTTGTGCTTCTTTTGGAGTCATTCGGAGCCGGCGACGCGCATGGTGAAAGTGGAGGAGAGCGCGGCAACGCTGGAGATAAAGGTGGCAGAGGCTGAGGTGGCACGCCTTGCCTCCACCTCGCGGGGAGTGCGCTTTGTCTTACGTCTCCTTCTCGTCATTCTCATTTCCTTCTCCAAGCCTAGGTTGAGAAACGCACCAGATTTCACTTAATTAAAAAAATAAAATTTTTTTAATTAAGTGAAAGCAAGATCCTCGTACGACTTCTCTTCCTCGTCCTGGATGAGCGTAGAAGAATCATAAGAAAGCGGAGGGGAATGAGGTAGAGAAATAATAGTGGAACTTTACTTTAAAAAGTGTAATTTTTACGTTAAAAAATATAACTCTTTTTTTTTTTTCCACGCCTTGCTGGGGGTACACTTCTTCATATGGCTCCTCCCCATCGTCCTAATCCCAGTCTCCACGCCCGTTACGAAAAAGCGCAGGAGGTTTCACTTAGTTAAAGAATAATATCTTCTTAATTAAATAAAGGCGAGCCCTGGGACGACTCTTCCTCGTCGCCCCGAAAGGGCACAGATTGAATAAGCACGAGAAAGCGAAGGAAAAATAATACAACTTTAGTTCAAATAGTGTAACTTTTGCTTAAAAAATATAATTCTCATTCCAAAAAATATAATTTTTATTTCAAAAAGTGTAATTTTCGTATAAAATAGTATAAAATTCTTCTGAAATAATACAACTTTATTTAACAATACAATTTTATCTTCTCTCATTTTTTGCCTTTTTCATAATAGCGATCATACATAATAATCTTCTCAAAAAAAGATTAACATTTTTATTCTTTTCTACCATCTATATCTTTTTTCTCAACCGCCGCTCTTGTCGCTGCCATGGATCTCGTCGAAGTACCGCCGGTCGAAGTAGCGCTAGCTCCTGTCGTTCACGCCTGCGACATTGTGCCTATCAAATACGTGTGGGCGTAGATGCTGGTGTGTCAAAAGCGAGCGCGGCGTCAAAGGTTGGCGCTCCGGTGAGGTCCATGACAGTGGCGGTTTGAACGTTGTGTGGAGCATGGTAGCAAAACGGTGAGCTCAGGAAGAAGAAAAGAATGAAAACATATTTCCGGCGGAGAAAAAAAGAATGAAAAAAAAAAAAATAATAAAGATACTTTAGTTAATTTTTTAAAAGTTCGAATCAAATATGTAAAAATAAAAATTATGGTTTATTTTTGTCAAAACGCATGCATAATTAATAAATTTTGTATGCAAATTAATTTCATTTAATTAAAAATTATTTGAAAAAGAATAAATGTTGCACCTAATTACGTACTAAACATCAGTTAATTATTGTGCCAGCTGCTGCCACTATACGGATTAATGTATCACGTTTTTTGCTAAACTCCAATTCTGGCTGGTCAGCATGTCTCGCCTCCACATATACACAAAAAAAAAAAAAATTTAAACCATCATTTTTAGTTTTTTAATAGCTTATATATATTTATAGGGAAAAAAAAAAAAAAAAAAAAAAAAAAAGATGCTTTTACTCTTTTTTTTTTTTTAACTCAAAGCCTTTAATTAAGGGGACCATTTGTCCTCATTAGATGATGATATTCCATTGCATCTCATACACAAAAGGCAAATTTGCCTCTAAAAACCACGTGAAAAAAATGGGGGTGTGTTTTACTTCTTAATTAAGTAAACAATTCAAATAAATGGTTAGTTTAATTAATTAAGTATCATTTGAAAAAGAATAAGACAACTTCAGAAAAAGAGTAAACACCGATCTGTTGATTATTGTCTCACCCTCTAGTTGATGGATTAATATATCATGTTTTGCTAAAAATATCGAATTAATGTATTTTACGATTACACGTACGCTTCTAAGTTGGATGGAGAGCTTGATTTATTATTTAGAGAAAAAATTGGTTTAGATTTAAGTATAATAAGAAAATAGATTTAAGTTGTTTTTCTTATACTCTCTATGATAGTCCTGATCCCGCAAAAAAAAATTAATTTTGAAGTGTAACGGAGATATGTAATTAATGTGAGGTTGAAATATGGGAAACATTATATTGTGTAGGCCTCATCTCTTGTTAAAAAAAATAATAATAATAAAGACAAAAAAAAAAGAAAAGAACAAAGCATATAGTATGTTATTTTTTTGGTTAAGAGAACGCTATTTTAGTGTTTTATATAATTCTTTCGTGCTTGAATTAAGGTTTTTTATATAAATTTATTATATATGTGAGTTTCAATTAAATAAAAGATTATTTAATTAAACTAAAAGTTAAGTTTGGTAGTTGAAATTTAAACTTACCACCCACCACCTATAGCTTTATTACTATATATGATTATGTACGTACTCTCAGGCCACGTTTGGTAATGTAATAAGACAGAACTAATTATTTTAGAAATAAGTATAAAATACTGAACTAGTGTAAAAAAATATTTTGTGCGGTTCCAGAAATTAGAGATTTTGTATTTAGTATGATAATAAGCAATAAGAAGAATAAAAAGTATTAGTTATTTTAAATAAATTTTTTGCCCTAAGCTTTATTATGTAATAATGAGATGAGGGATGGTGACTCGGGAGACGTGGAAGGGTATTTAAGAAAAAAATAAGAGGTGGTTGGAAAGAGTGAGAATAGTGGTTTCCAGTTATTCTAATTGTACTGGAACAAAATATTTCTATAATTTCTGATGTATTTAGGAGATCAGAAGATATCCCTCTCATCCCCTAAATAATTCTAATATCAAACGAGACCTCAGGATCTGCTCCGACAAAATACCTAATTCTCTCAAGGGTAGATATTCTGTATACTGAATCAAATGAGAAGGCGCATTACTCTTTAAAACGAATTTTTAAGCCTTTAAGCCTCTAAGTAAATCATAGATCAATACAAAAATTTTACAAACAGCAAGACAAATTAAAAGTTGCCAAATATTGTAATGTCTCCATCATTGTACCTGATAGAAAATGAAGTTCGCGTGTGCAATATGCATTAATTTACGTACACATTTTATAAATCAAGCCATATTCGATCGAACTGATCTACTAAAGAAGCAAAATAGCACGAAGATATTTGAAAAGTGATTGAAAAGTTTGGATTTGATTGGCATTGAGTGAATTAATTTGCAAGTAAAATTTCATCATCGCAGCAATTGTCGCGGTCAGGAGTGGTGATTGAAAATTGATTTAATAATGACCAAAAATGGTGTGGTGAATTAATGACATGAGTAGAGTTAAATCAACAATATTGTATTCTAAGGGACTATAGATTTATTTATTTTGGAATATAGATAGTAGTACAGTAATAACCTCAACAATACCTTTTTTATATTACGACAATCAATCATTCGATCCGGATGCAACTGACGAAGAACTGTGCTAATTTTTTCTAAAAATATATATATTATAAGTAGGAAAAAGGCTAGTATATAGTATTTTTAGCCAAGTTAAGGAAATATTTGGTTCCTCATAAAACCAAGCCCAAAATTGTTTTCGCCGAATTTTTTATTTTTTTTAAGTTCCGTTCTAAAATATCTGAAAACAAAAGTGAAAGCAAAAAAAACACAATGCAAGGTTTGGATCAAGTTGTGCACCACCTCATGAGAAGCTCCAATCATAAAATATAAATAATATTAATGTTATATACAATAAGTAATGCCAGATGTGCATAAAGCATAGTATAAAATATATTAAAAATATATATTTAGCTAAAAACTTAATAAAAGAAAAACACAACTTTTTTTTTTTTTTCATTTTCCTGCAAATCAAACATTTGTGATAGGAAATTCTTTTCTTTTTTTCTCTTTTTTTTACAACAAACTAAGCATAGAAAATGTAAAATTACTTTTCCACCAAAAAATTATTTTCACAAAAATTTATTTGGATAATTTTATGTGGAAACAAACAACCCTTAAACATGGTCCCAAAAAGTAGTTGCGATCAACACTGACATTAATATCACGCATGTCTAGGTTCCAGCAAAATCTCTCACGTTCGTAAAGTAGGAGAAACACGATGAGAGTTGTGCTCTTATCCACGTGATCAGTAATGCATACCACGTGCCAAATAAGGCATCGCTTAGTGTGATGATCATTGATCATTCGCTGCATACATTACATGCATGATGCGTACGTAAATCATAATACAGAGGGTATCGGAGAAGCAACGAATTGAACCACGTTGGAGAAGTGGAAAACATTCATGCACGTTCCGTACATGGTAACAGCTCAATCATTTCACCTCGAATAGTATTAGATGTGATTCTTTGATTTTGTATTTTCGATTCGCCGACAACTTCGCCGTGCCACGATAAAATTTGATAAAATTTTGAGAAAAAAAAAATTAGATATTTGTGGTGGAAGTGGAGGGCTCGGGCTGCTGGTCCGAGCCCGAAGCCCACCACTAACATCGGACGGAGGGTGCGAGGAGCTCCGCCACTCGCGGTACATATCAGATCAGCTAAGAAAAACTTTTTTTCTTTTACACTATAGAGATCGAGCTATATAATCTGAACACTTTGTATTCCCTTTTCGACATAATGAAACTCTCCTTTTTCGTCCGTAATTTTTTTTTCTGCAAAGAATTTTTTATGTAAATCTGTGTGTTCTATTTTATCATGCTTTTTTAAAATTTACTTTTATGTGGTGGCCGTCTATTGATTTCGTGTTTAATTTGTGCGTTCATTGCTAACAAACAGCGTAGAATTTATAGTTTAAAATATTAAAATTTAAACTAAATTATTTTGAGTTAGACTTTTGGTATAATTAGTAGTCAATAGAAACAATTTTTTTTCCTTTTTTTTTAACATTTTATAGAGAGATGGTTGAATCATAATTCTCCATTTTAGCGCGCGGTATGTATTATTTGTGCATAAATCCATCACCTTTTGGTGGGTTAACACACCCCATATATAGGAGAAAAAGTATTTAATGTGCTAATTACAAATCTATTGATCGATGGAGCTAAGATTTATTCCTAAAGTTGTCTATTTCTAACACAAATATTAATTAGATTCATATATTAGACTAGAGAGAAAGGGATCGAATATTCACCAACATGCATGGTTGTGTTAACAATTATTGACTATTCTAAAAGAAAATATCGTACTGTACATGTTATTAATTATTGAGTATTCCAAATTAAAACAGTAACTTGTGCCATCAAACTTTGTCTTAGGTGGTTGGATGGCATCTCCCCAACTGTAGCAGACCGCAGTTCTAACCCTAGTGGGGATTAATTTGGAAGGACAAAGGACACACACACGCGTATATATAGACAATATACACACAAAATTAAAGAAAGGGAAAAAAACAAAAAAACAAAAAAAAAAAAAAAAGGAGGAGTTATCTATATCTATATATATATATATATATATATATGAAGGAACAAACGCCAAAGATATGTGAAATGAACGTAGCCACATAGCATGCAAAACAAAAGTTTGGGTCAATTTTTGCTTGTGAACTTTTCTCAAACAGAAAAGAAAAAAAAAAAGAAAAGAAAGCAGAAAACTTGTGATATAGAAACTTCTAGTTTGGAGCCATTTTCCAATTGTAGTTGTAATACAACTATCATCAAGTTAGAGATTGTGAATCCAACCAGAGTGTAGGTTTTCAAACCAATATGGTTCAACTATCATAATCGTATTGTAGTAATGCATGTAGTAATGAAAACTCAAGAACGTACGGAAACTTCATTTTGAAGGTCTTTTATTTTTAGTGTTGCATGTAAGCAATTGTTACAAAGACTTTATAATTAACAAAAAAAATTATGGTACCTCTCAGAATAGTTGTATTCAAATAATATTTCTGTGTAATAACTCAAGATGAGTCAAAATACTTGGATATCAGAAACCAAGAGCAATGGCATTTATTAAGTGGTAGTGTGACCGAATCCACATATTTGCACACATTTCTTGCGTAGGATGGCGTCATGCGTCCTCTGCATAAACGGTCCAAAATTGTCCACGAAAATAAGGTCCCCATGGCAAAACCATAGGGGAGCCAAAAACCTAAAATGTTGATATCACCCAACCAATTATTGTTGGCAGGTGATTCTAATTGCAAAGGGACCTGACCTAACTCATTGCATATGGGCCTTCCTTGCCCTAAAAGCCCGAGCAGCATAAATGTCATTGTTTGTTTCATTAAGTGTTTCCCTTTTGCTTTTGTTTTACCTTTCATTTTTAAAGTTTCGATTTTTTAGTGATGTGACAGATGGAGGGATTTATGGTGCAGGGTCCTTTTCATAACTCGGTAAATAAGAACTATGGTTGATTTGATCATTAATAACTTGCACGAAACAAAACAATAGTAATGATCGTAACAATGATCAAAGTACTATGACTTATCGTCAGAAAAAAAAAAAAAAAAAAAAAAACAAGGAAGTTCTACTAAGAGATCTAATAGAAGAGTGCAGTTTAATTGTACTCCAATATTTACCCCAGTTAAAATTATTCTAATATCATAGATTCGATAAAAAAGAAAAAAAAGAAAAAAAATACTGTATATTCAAACAGGCTTTTATTCTAATATCATAAATTGGATTAAAAAGCTACATTTTCTTTTTCTGAAAGTGGAAACGTGCAGAGAATTGTCGAAGCTGGCTATAATTTATTGCGCTTTATACGAGCCCAAAACTACTATTTTTGACATAGGTACTCTTGTTTTGGACCATAAATAGAAAGTTTTCAATTTTGATCGGGGTATGATTAGTGTGTTAAAAATAAATTTTAGTTTGATAAATGTAATATGCTTGAGTGAAGCTTCTAAGTTCTGGCCACTGGTTCCGCAGCAAGACAGAAGTAGAAGTGAGTACTATCAGGTGGATAAGCTGCTTCGCCGCTCTCAACCTGGTTTCCGTGGCTCTGCCTTCTTCTTTTAAGGATCGCTCTGACGATAGAGTTTAGCGAGCTAAGACTCACCATTCCCCAAAACCAGTACATCTATAGAGATTACAAAATTTGGAAACTCAACTGTCTAAATATCAAAATAGTTCTAAACATTGCTCGTTTTATAAGCACTGAAGCGTGCAGTGCAGTATAATATGTTGGCCTTTGTAATGTCACGGAGATAGGTAACAAATTAAATTGTCATCTCGAGAATCTACAGCATGATTTTGTGTAGTGCTCGGTGCACCAAATGCACGCAATAATGTCCTGTTGCTAAATGCCGGGCATTCTTCTACATCTGGTCCGTCCTATCAGGCATGGACCGCCAAATCATTACGATGAAAAAATCTCTTCGCATCCTAGGTGGCTCATAGCTGATATGGCGAGCCAGGTGCACACAATTATTATTGGTATCAGAGAATCCAGATATCAACTTTACCAATTAGAAGGTTCAGCTGAGAGCAAGCCCATCTTAGAGAACCCATGGGCTCTATTGGACTCTGCTCACTGGGCCCAATGGGGCTCGGTCGACTCGTTCCTTGGGCAAGGCCCAATCCAACATTTTATTGGGCTCCATCTCTTATCACAAATAGAACCCAACTTTCTTCCGTGCAAAAATATTTTTATAAAATAAAATAATAATAAAATACTACTCACTGGATTTTTTTCCCTTTTTTTTTAAAAAAAAAAAAAAAAAAAAAAAAAACCAACCTAATAATAATGATTGTAGCAACAATGATAATAGCAAGTTCAACACACTAACAACCGGAGGTCCGGGAACAAATACAATGAAAGAACCCAGATCAAAAGCAACAAAAGGAATCCCTCGACACTAAAACAAAGTAGTATCTGCGATTTAAAAGAGTAAGAAACATACCGGTGCAACTAACAAAGTACCTGCAGCAGCAGCAGCTGCGACAAAGGTAAGCAGTATAGGGTGGTGCGTGCGAAAGAGCTCTATTGCTGGGCGCATTGAACCCTCGGAGCTGCATCCTCGTCTTCATCGTACGCTTCTTGCTGCTGCTGCTGTTCTAACCGCCTGCGCCTCATCTCCTCTTCGATATCCACGTCGTACATGGTCGTCTCCTCGCAATTCTGTATCACCACATCCGACAGTTGGCTGCTGCCCGGCCTACGCGGCAGAATCTTCTCCAGCGCACGGCACTGATCAAGAGAGAGCAACCCTGAGTCAGGGAGCTCGACGTTGAATTGGACATAGAGGCGGCCCTTCATGAAGGGCCGGCTGTGGTGGGGCATGCCCTCGTCATCAATCGCCTTGTATTGACCTAAATTGTAAAGTGTGTCGGAGTCGCAGGGTAAATAAATAGAATCAGCAAGCTTATTTACATGTTAGTAAGGCCTAATAAGCAAATTGATAGGAAAGTATACCTGGCTTAATGACTTCCCCAGGATTCGACTTTATTAGCAGCTGTCGGCCATCAAGATGGTTGAGAGTGAATTGGAAACCGCATAGTGCCTCGGTCAGGCTGAGCGTATGGTCGATGTAGAGGTCGTCAAACTTCCTCTTAAATTTAGGGTGCTCTTTAACTTGCAAGACAATTACTATATCTCCTGTTACTGTATCAGGCTGCAATCATTGCAGTAGCGTTAAACGACTGAAAATACAAACCGAAATTGATCCGGCATAGAAACATGTATCGAAACCTAAAGAATTAGCCTCCCCAAAGAACAACAAAAACTAACAAGAAATAGCTCGAAGCTAACAAGTGCAACAAAGAATTAAAACAAGGGTCGGGTCGACAAGAACTCACGGCTTCATCAGCTTCTCCTTGGAATACAATCTTCTGGCCATGCTGCATCCCCTTCTCGACATGAACCTCCAACACCTTCTTCTCCTGAACGACTTTGTTACCCTTGCAGTTTGGGCACTTGTCTTTGTCGCTGATGACCTCGCCTGCATAACAACAACATAATTGGGAGATGCCGAAGGAACAAAAAAAATTAAAAAAGAGTAGAACCGAACCAAAAATTGATATAAAACACTGCATGAAACTAACCTGAGCCTCTGCACTCGGGGCAAACATGTTGCATCTGTTGGATCATGCCCAGTCCTATCTGTCTAGTCACTGTCCTCACTCCTGAACCTTGGCATCCGAAGCATCTTCCTGATGCACCACTTTTTGAACCTTTTCTGAATATTAATGAATGTAGCAAGAAACATAAGAACTGAGAGAGAATTGTAAAACGGGAAATAAAAATTCACTTGGAAGGAACAACAGGGGAGGATGTAATCAATCAAATTGCTTCATAACCAAACCTAAACTATTATAGAGACTCATAAAACAGGAGTTAATGTCCTGCTAACGAAGGAAGTGCATAGTAGCTAATTAGAAGCAAAGAACAGAGGAAACTTAAACGGTGAGAAGAGGCGTACGCACAACTGGAAAATCTAACAAAACATTGTTACTACGTCAACCTCGTTTACCAAACCTCAGGACTTGATCTAGCAATAGAAAAGGAACTAAACAAGCAGTTTTATTTGATTGCAATAATTTGTCCAAAATATGGAGGATTAGAGAAAAAAAATGACTAGCACCAATAGTCAACCACGTCAGGCAAACGTAACCCCAAGGGGACGTTTGGATCGGGTTATCTTGGCAGGATTACTGTGTTTGGGGAATCCTGCCTGTAATCTGTTCGGTAATATAAGATTCCGAAAGGTGCAAAATTAACCCCAAAACATTACTGGGAGGAGGGGTGTATGTTGCATTACTGGAAGCGGGTAATATTATAGTTAATGTAAAATAACAAGTTTACCCTCGAGTAAACCCAAACCCTAAACAAGAGATCATTCCATCTCCTCTTCTCACGATCGTCACCCTCTCTCTCTCCCAAGAGAGCCGTACGAACCTTCCTCTCTCGCCCAAGCAAGCCGCGGCCGCCCCTCTCTCCCTCTCTCGCCCGAGCAAGCCGCGGCCGCCCCTCTCTCCCTCTCTCGCCCAAGCAAGCCGCGGCCATTGTTTGATGTTAGACTTGAAAATTATGTATTTGATATTATGCCTTATGTGATGTTTAGTTATTAATTCTCTTTAAATATAGCTTCTAACATGAAATTTATTTGTTATTTTATGATTTTTTTATTATTATTATAGTCTATTTTTTATTTATTTTTAACGGTAGAAATTAATTTTTTGCGGTACAATTTAAATTTTAAGTTTTGGTGGTGTAAAATATCAAAAGGGTAAATTTGGAAAAGGATATACATTTCTATCAGGATTACTGAGTTTTAAATGTTGAACCAAACGTAATAATGCTATAAACACTGTAATTTAGCATTACATTACCGGTTTATTCCAAACGCATTAATGCAGCATCAGCAGTAATCTCGTTCAGAAATGCAACATGTCGGGGTATGTTGAAATACTCAGTAATCTTACATAACCCGATCCAAACGCCCCCTAAAGGATGTTTGTTTAGTATAGAATCTTTAGATTGTTGAGTTAGGCTCTTATTTAAACCGGATTACAGGATACCTCGATCTTAACGAATGCAATGGTTTCCTACCAATGAAAATAACAGATGGAAACATGACTTGTCAATTCTTGCTCTTGCAATTATAATGTTTTGCTAACTAAAAGAAAAAACAAAAAGCCATCAGCGAACATTTCCTAGCAATTGCACAGGCACATTCATATCCAAACGCTAACCATCAGAGCTAAATGCATGATCCCGTGAGTTTAACTCAATTTTCATCCCAATCTTAGAAAGGAATGGCTTAGGCGATTCACACCAAGAGCAGCTCTTCATTTATGTTCAAAATTGAAAATATGAATCAAAATCAACTACTTGTTGAATAACTTTTATGATGACATTTAAATATGGACAAGGGCATCATCAATATTAACGAATGAGCAGATGGAATCATTAGTACTGTATGCACATGCATAATCCACCAAAAGATAAATGCAAAGAAACCTTATACGTTCCTAAACCAAAAGCAGATGATTGTTTTCTTAACTCAAATAATGAAATAAAAATTTGCAGTAACGTACCCTTTGCACTTTGGGCACAGCACATTTCTTGACAAGGAAAGCTTCTTCGATGCACCATTATATAAGTCCTCCAAAGAAACCTTTAGCGAATGAACTACTTCTTCGCCTTTTCTTTGCCTGTGACCTCTGGAGCTACCACCTTTCATTGAGAGAGTAAGAAAATGTAAATGAACGATCTTAAAAATAGGAATAATAAAAGGAGGGGAAAAAAGACATATCAGATTATCCCTACCACCACCAAAAGAACCGCCACCAAAGAATTGCTCAAATATATCAAATGGATTATGCGAAGTGCTGCCTCCTCCCATTCCCTCTTTAAGCGCATCTTCCCCATATTGATCATAAATCTCCCTCTTCTCTGGATCACTAAGAACCTCATATGCTTGAGCCAACTCTTTAAACTATTTGACAGGGCGACAAATAGAAAACAAGTAGTCACGTCGAGGTACGTCAAACATCATAAGTTTCACCTATAATTAGAACTAAGAAAACAGCATAGACACTATCGATAATCCGACAAAAGCAAAGCACGGAGCAAATATTAGATAAATTGGTTCACCTTCTCCGGATCGCCACCCTTGTCCGGGTGGTTCTTTATAGCGGCTCTCCTATAAGCCTTCTTAAGTTCATCTTGACTTGCAGTCTTTGGCACACCAAGAATTTCATAATACTTGGTGTTGTCACTTTTCCTCTGAGCACGCCCAAACATGATCACAACGTTATGGCGAACTTTTCTTGTCTGGATCTTTTATTGCCTATAAAGTATAAACATTAACAAAGAGAATTTCAATCCAGAAAGAAACCATATTTTTAACAAATCAGAAGTACTAAACTCTCTGAAAACAAATGTCTCGAACCATAATATCTAACAACAAAGCTATTTGCCACGAACCAAGAGAAAGTTTCCATTTTTAAGAGTTTTAAAGCATAACTCCAAAATACTTATAGAAATAGGAGGAAAACAAGAATAACTATCCTAACTTGTTAAACTCTATGGCGACGGTCTACAACTAGTTAGAAATTAAATTAAACACTACAGATTTTGGCTTTTCCTGCGCCTCCTAAACATCACCAGTGATTTTTTCCAAAGAAAACAAAATCATCAGGTACTTCCCATAAAAATAAGTTTCAAGTTTGTAGAAACTTAGATCGGACTAAGTTTCAAGTTTGTAGAAACCTAGATCGGACTTCGAGGAGTTCGATTTTTACGAACCTACATAAATTAATTCGATATGAAAAAAATTGCATTTTTTGGTTTTGGAAACAAATCTGTAAGATAATAAAGAAACCGTCGATTTTTTTCTTCGCTCCATAAAAAAAAAAAAAAAAAAACGACATATTCATCAAATAAATCTTCCAAAACACACAAAAATCGATCTTTTCCAACAGCTTCCAAATAAAAAATAATCGGAAACAAGTTTAGGATCCTAGAAAATAGAGAGGTCACGAAATCATTTGATCAATTTACCTAATTCGAGATCGGGAGACGAAACCCTAGCCCAATTTGGGGATCGATTTGGTACGGCGGAGGCGACGAAGCGAGATATCGACGAAGATAAAGGCTTCGCGATTTCGAGGAGAGAGAGAATGAATTTGGTGTGGGGACTCAATAAATAGGCGCTTTATGCGTCCAGCTTGAGTTCGAGAGCGCGTTGTACGATCTCGACCGTCCGATGTTCCGAAGCGGACCGTCGAGATTATTGCTGGAGATGTATTGGTCCTGCTGTGTCCTTCCCAGCACTGAGAAACAAAAACCCGTGGTCGCTGCCTTTTGTTGACCCCGTACACTATTGAAGGATTTTTTGTTTGTTCTTTTTTTTTTTTTTGGGTGGATGGGGTGCTTCGATACGTAGGCACTGAAATTTGGAGCAATACCGGCACACTAACCCTCTTGGTAATTGAAAAGGAAAATGAAAATATCATAGACACGTTAATTACATGTATACGTGTTGTATTTTTAATCAAGCAATTTATTTTTACCTGAAATCTTGCAAAATGTATTTGTGCAACTGCACTCTTCATGATTTTTTTATTTTTTTTTTTAAAAAAAAAACAAATTTTCCAGCTAAATGGCCCCTGATGCAATTTCACCTCGCCGCGGCATAGCACAGAGATGGTGGAAATGAGGTTTTGGTACAAGCGGCGAAGTATCAAAATTGCAAGCATGATATTGACTTTCACCACAAAAACATGTAAGATGTAAAATGAAGTTGGTAAAACAATCTTAGTTATGTACTCAAAAATGAAATATTATCCGCAACAAAATATCTTCCTGGTGATCAAGAAAACTTTCTAATATCTAAACATGAAACAAAGAAGGAAGAAATAATTCGCAGACTCCCTAGCTGCGCAATATTTCTAAAGCAGAGAAGACCACACCAAATCAATTAGCAGAATCATGATTCTAATCAGTTCCACCGCATGCTAAATTCAGTGAGCTCTACAGTAATGAAGAGCTATGCTATGCTGATGTAAATTCTCAGCAGTTTCTGATATGGGCATCAGCAAGTAATCGAAAATAACCCACTTCATGACTAGCATAATCAGCTCTGACTTTGTGAACCATCAAATTATTTCTTCGTGTCAACCCTTTTTTTTGAAGGAGAGAACTCTCTCTCTCTCTCTGTCTAAAGCACTATTGTGAACCATTAAATTGCATCTTCGTCGTCAACCCTTTTCGAAGAAGAGAACTCTCTCCCTGTCTAAAGCACTCGGACCAGGCAGGGAAAATAACAGCTCATAATTTGCAGGCATTGTTTCTTCTCATAAGCTCTATGCTTGTTGCTATAGTTGATCCAGCAGTCCCCACAAACCCAAATGACGCACAACTACATACAGATTCTTCCACATATAACAAAATATCCGGCAACGATGATGGATCACAAATCCTTTTCTCATTATTTCCATCAACAATTCTAGGAAGGAAACCAGATTTCAAGCCATGTTCTGAAGCCATGAGCCTCTCAGCGGCTTTCAATACTAAATCATCATTTTCTTGAAGGGTATACAATTTGTACTGCTCGTTTTTCTCAACTTCCCCCAGGTAAGTTTGAGTCCAATTTGCCCTAGGAAGATCGGTCATGATGAAAATGTGAACTGGACCATTCAGCTGATTTTCCTTGGCTTCTGATTGAAGAGACAGCAGCTTCTGCTTTAGCGCAGAAAAAGTAGTTTTCCAATGGTTCTTGAATTGTCCATCTAATAATCTAAGTTGGGCACAAAGAAACGGCTTCTTTATACTCGCAGCAAATTCCTTTCCCGCTGCCATAATTTCTGGTGCAAATGGAAGGAATTCGATCTGTTTAAGCAATGACTGAATCCTCAAGTCTTTTGGTGATTCATGGATGTCAATGTAAAGCTCAGAACCTTTGTATGGTGCTGAGAAAAGGGTTCCAAAAGCCAAAACAGAGGATGTTTCGGCTTTTGAACCAGGCCCAAAAGCCTTCTGAACATCTCTACGCATTCTAATATAGGGAATTTTCTTCTTCTTCTGCAACCCTTTGTCAGGCTGAAAAGAGTCTAAAGCCCCATCACTATTTTGTTGGTATGTCCAGACTGTTGTTCGACAGTCTTCCTCTACAGTATATACGCATTGATCGACATTACCATGTAGGCCAGATAACAATGATCTACACTGATCAAAGTTGCCTGACAAAGAGCCAGAACCCGACACAGCACAACATAAGTCACCAAAACAAGCTTTTTCCATATTTAGACCACACCACATTGAAGCAAATACCCTTAAATCAATTGTTTTAACCACGGTTGATGATATTGAAGATATATCAACAATGTCAGCCATTGATACATACCTGGAATAGAAAACAAGAAAAAAAAAAAAAAAAAATTGTAAAATATAAAGATAAAAACCTGCAATATTTAATAATTTGTTGTTTACGTTTCACAACAGAAAAGTAGAAAACTCTAATAGACAACCAATCTTTAATAAGGAACATGGGTTAAGGATTAAAACAACTTAAGAAGTACCATATCAGTGCAGTTGTAAGGAATCGACCTCATCAAATAAGAACATCAGTCATAAACTTACATTCTCCTCATTCAAACAGAATTGTTAATAACTAAATGCTCACCACAAGACTACAAAATAAATCATTAAACTCAAGACGCCATCTCTTAAGCAGTGAAAATACAATAGTCCTTCGCTGAAGGCCTCTCAAGTTACAACTAGCGACTATCTTAAAAGCATCAACTAACACCGAGTATCAAGCAGAACATATATTTTTAATCTGGAAAAATGAAACAGACATGAGCAAACATTTCTTTACCACGGTGCAGATAGGTTAATTACATTGTTTAAGCATAGAAATTTTTGCCAATTATAAGAAATAACTGCTTAAAGAAAAGTTTTCACGCTTGGCTACAGAACCACACTAAGCTTTGCACTTGCTTTGACCTCGGCATCACAAAAAAGTGACACATGAATCAGATATCACCTACTAATCATGATTAGTAATTCATAATGCAAACAACGTATCCTAAACTGTCATTACTGATTTGAGTGCAGTCGATGAAAAACCTGCTAGAGAGATCAAGCATGCAATCTTCCCGAACAAACTCATATATGAATCATGAGAATTCTCACAATCCTTTATCGCAATCATGGACTATGTATACAAATCGCAATTGATTTTTCTTGCATGTAAAACTGATTATAATGACCGTGACCATATCTATATCCGATTCAAATTTATTAGCTACTCAAAGCTTATCATAATCGAGCAATTAAGCAATACAAGAAGTTGACGAGGCCACTCACCTCCGATCTCGGATCAGATCCATGACGTGATCCCACACGGCGGCGCGGAGGTCGGCGGGGGCGGAGACCCTGAACTTAGGGCAACTGCCGAGGGCGACGGCGTGGTGGTCGAGCACCGGGGGGATGACGAGGGTGCGGTTGAGGATGGCGGCTACGACGGCGGCGTTCTTGAGCTCCCCGACCTGGTTGCTGAACCCGCTGTGGGGGGCATACCATAGGAATCGCTCGCCGGAGAGGGCTCCGCCTCCGCCTCGGCTGCATTTGTGATCTAGGGTTTGGCGAGGGGAGGAGAAGGGGAGTAGGGATCGGAGGAGAGAGGAATAGGAGGAGGTGAGGAGGTAGAAGAAGAGGAGGAGAAGGGAGAGGGGGAGCAAGGAGAGGAGGAAGAGGAGGGGTTTGCTCCGCTGGGTTCGCTTCCTCCACCGACTTCGGCTCGACCAATCCATTGGAGATCCAATGCACTTACAGCCGCAACCGGTTTTTCATCGCAGTTCTGGCTGGATCTGGCAATTTTTAGATAACAAATTTTTGTATTTTTAAGTTCCGGATTACAATTGCAACCTGAACAAACGCGGACAATTTTTTTTTTTTTTTTTTTTTACCACTTTTTTTTTCTAGAAATTCAATTATGTCTAACTTTACAGATCATGGAACTATTTAAAAAAAAAAATCAGTAATTTCTGTTAAAGCAAAAGCTAAAATGATAAAATTTTAATACAATCAAACACATCTAGCTGAATTTGATGGATAATATTCAAGGTCTAAATTTAAAATCTATTTGCTTAACATCTCTAGCTAAATTTATTTCCAAAAAAATAAAAGACACAGATAGCTGAGCTATGACTTTTACATATTGTTATGAGTATTCACTTCAAAACTGACATAGGGAAATTCAGTTCTAGTTTGTTATCATCAGAAGAAAAACAGAAAACATGTATATTTACAGCAATCAACTTGACTCAAACCTGACTAATTAGCAATTACACACAAACTGATTCCCATAGCAATTCGATTCAGCAGGATACATCTTTGAACGACAGAATCTTCATATAGATAATCTGGTAGTACATACAGTATTTATTCAATGTGTACAAGTATTTGGTCGCGAAGAGAATTTTGTGCCGTACATATACACATAGTTCACCTTCAATTTTACATAAATTCTATGACATTTCGGACACAAATGTGTTACATTCTGACGACTAACAAGTTCATCAGTCACATTCCCTGTCAAACTAAATCGGTTTCTTATTTAGATGAGTATGAAACTCTTAATCGCTCCCTGAGGTAGTCACCGCTGCGAATAGGAGGGAACCTGCAAGACAGCTTGTCAGAAAGGGACTACCAAGGAAAAAGAGTAGCAGAACAGTACACTTGCTACAGCAAATATTTCTGGAATCTCAAAGCTGGCGAAATTCCCAGCAAAATGTCTTGAATATAGAGAGAATAATCATTTTAGAATTTATCAGAAATTTACATATTAATTTTGCTTTTTTGCAATGGTCGGAAACATGATTCAGTCTAGGATATTTCTACCAGATGGTTGCCATGCCCACTAAATGTTTTTCATTTGATTTTGCCTTTTTCTTTTTCTTTCCTGCCTGATTTCATATGATCTATGTGCATTGCTATTTATACATTTCAGTGGATGCAGTTTCTCGTCTATCAGCAAAATGATTTCCCACTATTGTGTGTGTGTGTGTGCACGCGCGAGCATGTGTGTGTGTGTGTGTGAGAGAGAGAGAGAGAGACCTGGGAGGAGATGTCTTGCTGCAGCAGCTTTCCAAGCACTCTACCACACAGTCATAGTTCGGATCAAGAAAGAAGGCAACCTGAAACATTTGTTTCTTTGTCAGCAGAATATAAAGCTACACTTAGTGAAAGAGTACAAAAATTTGCCAGATTTTGCCCGCTGTTGGTGTTATCTCATGAGAAGAGAGAGGCCATATATATTTTTTAATTAAAATGGGTTTAATTGTTTTTTGTAGCTCTCTTTAGGTCTAAGTATGATGTGAATGAAATTTAGTAAAGTACTAATCCAATAATAGACCAGCTAGAGGACAACACTGAGCCCCTCAAACAAGGAATCGGTAATTACAGAATAGCGTTCCTTCCCAATCACAAGGACTCGATGTAGAGTTGATCTGCAAAATAGAAAAAAAAAAATAATAATAATAATAATAATAATAATAATAATATTTCCAATTTCACGTCAAGGATGTATGTTAAACAGACAAGGGAACAGTAGATTGAAAGATAGGCATATTCGAGAATAGCCAAAGCATTCTTGATGAATATGGTTGCATATAGGAAAGACAGATACCGGAAAATACAATTGGTCCACCTTTCCAACATATCCCCAATGTTAACAATCAATGCCCTGCAGGTAAATGAATCCGAGTTAACATGTATCAATGTGAGGAACATCCGATGCATGACGCTTATTCTTCCCAATCACATTCTTTATCTAATAAAAGAAAGTGATGATTCTTCTTACCCATCAATATGAGAAACATCCTCCCAGAGCTGTGGATGCTTATCCTTCTCCTTGCAAATCTGCATAATTCTAAATGATTCACCTATGTAATGTATGGGCACTTGAGGGCAAAATACACAAGCTATTGATCACTGAACAATGTAAATGTGTCTTCATGACATGCCTGGAGACCGGGGACACCATCTGTTGCCAGAAGCGTTACCATCCCGTAGTCTGAATGGGCCGACGCACCATAATTACCTTTGTCAGATGCACCCAGTTCAGCTGAATGGCAAGTTTAGAAAGTGTCATAACAAGACCACCTGAGAAGATTTAATAGGATCTTACAAATATTTAAGAAAAAACAAGGAAAATAAGGACCATCAAAGATCTCAGCAACTTCAGAGCTAATCATGAGTCTAATAAATTCTCAACCTCGACAAAATGAGAATAGCTGAACAGCCAATTCACTTGGCATGGGATTGCTGAGTACATAACATATAAACAAAGACATGAAAGCAAGAAAGAAATATTAGAGATGGGTAAGGTGTAGTTATTAGTTCAGTCAACAAGTGGGCTCAGAACCTGCTGATGGTACTTCAATAACATAGTTGAGAATCAAATGCATTGTTGTACCTGGATAATGCAACAGGCGAAGAAATGCCATGGGGGAATTCAATGCCCCGATTTTCTCGAAGAACTGATCATCGAGGTTCAATGCTAATGCAATCAGAGAAAGTAGTCTTCTACCCACAGCCCTGAGGAAAGAAAATACACCAGATTTGCATCCAACATATACAGGTTTACATTAGAATCTGAGATGAGCCCTAAAATTAGATAGCTGAAGTCTTCAATAGAAGGGCTAGCTCAGGAGGGTTGGCTTTACTTGCATAGTAGAAATTCTTTTTTTTTTTGGGGGGGGGGGGGCGCTTAGAATGCTTTCATAGAAGTGAGCAGAAAGACCCCACAAAGATTTAGCTTAGTCAACATAAGTAAGCTCTGACAAGCACCGTTGGCATATACAAACATGTAATAAGAAATAAAATAAGGCATTACGAAGTGAAATTTCTTAGAAAATTTGAAACTTCCACCACGATATATCGACATGTACAGATATACACAACCGTAAGAAAACTTACAGGACTCTTTCATAGTATGATTCCATTGTAGCTCTCCAAGATGGCAAACTCTCTATAATATCCTAGCCAAAAAAAAAAAAAAAAAAAAAAAAGGATGCAGATTTATATTTCAAAAAATAACACAAAAAATATCCAAAAAAGCTTCAAGTGACTCTAGAAAAGTAAGCACTATCATCAAACGATTCATTTCCGATTCCATCCTTCAGTGACAGATCTTTAAGGAGACATTAATTTACAGCTACTACTGATGACACGATAAAGGAAACTGCCATAATACCAAATAATACCTTCCAAAGGCCATTGATTTGGGTCATTCTCCGGACTTGTGCCACCATTTGGACCGATGTAGAAACTTTCCTTCAGGTCACCTATGCACATTTTTTTTTTATTTCAGTAGTAAATTAGACTCCTTTGTAGACTGCTCTCTTAACTGATGAATGAAACTTACTGGAAACAATCAGAAAGACGTTTCAATAAGGATGATACTAAAAATAGCATTGTCAGGCCCAAAACTAAACAGCGAATATGTTACCTACAATACACGAAGTAAGCAGTAGATCAAGCCTCCTGAGATTTTGCGGCTAGGACCACACTCGTCAGCATAAAATCACGCACTCTTATCGTTCAATAAAGTAAAAGTGGCTTCATAAGATATATTACTTCGCATCGAATTACGTCAATAAAATTATTAAAGTACAAGAGCACAAAAAGATCAAGTAACTATTTTACATGCCCATAACTGATTTGACTCTCTACAATAACCACTACTACGATGCAGAAGCGAATTCAAATATCATCATCTTATAAAATGTAAATAATGCGAGATAGACCTTTGAATTCAGAGGAAGGATCGAGAGTCTCGGCATACATGGGAGTATAGCCCCTGTGGGCATCGTTATGCTCGAGCTTCATCTTCTCTTCCAGGGGCCGTGCAAAGAACTTCTTGCTCTCTCGGAACACCTCCCGCAGAAGTGTGTCCTCTATTCCATGATTTATCAGGTAAAAGAAACCATACTCCACACATGCCTGAAAAAAACAAAGTCAAAAACAATGTTGTTTCTGTTAGAATAATATTCAAAATTTCTAAACCCCTCAATAATCACTTTTATTATTTTATTGTTAATTTTAATTTATTTAATTCTATTGATTCTCATTTATTATCATTTAATCCTTATTAATTTTCTAATTAATTTTGAACCTTTTTTTACACTCAATGTGGGCTTTAATTGCTCTCATCATGGTGATGTGAATGTTGGACAACATTCACCTTACACCTATATATATATATATAGTGTTGTATACATGTTTTTACAAAGATATACACACACTCATACACATACACAAGCAATTTATTCTATTTCGATTTCATTTTCTTATATTGTTTTACTATCGGGTGTTGAAAGAAACTTCGTCAACCTCTTCCGCGGTTGTGCTCGTAGGAAGGGGAGTTCCGGTCGTACCTTGGGGTGGTATCTCCAATTAATCCGCACGAAGGACGGAAATACGCCTTAGACTGTTAGAAAAATAATCGCACTAAATCTGTTTGTGATTAAATTATTTAACTAGTTTATGTTTAAATTTGAATAACAGAACTTACTTTTAATCGCTATGAAAATTCCAGAAATTATAGATAAAAATAAACCAAAATAAAATTGATATTATTGCCTCGGATTCCATTAAGAGCTGTAAGTTCAACCTCAACCACTACACAGAGCACTACTCATCATAGGGATGGAATTGAAACTAAAGTTCCTTTGAATAAACGGTAGAAAGTGCTCTTTGTAGTGGTTGAGGTTGAGCTTACAGCTCTTAATGGAATCCGAGGCAATAATTTTGCGAGATGTGACTCTACACACATTCCTGGAGGAGACCACCTATATAAGAATATTCGTATAAGGCCGTGACTATGAGATGTAAGCTATCCATAGAAATTCTTATGAAAAATCAAGGTACTGTGCATGGCCTTTAACGCACAGACTCGCGACGGAGAATTCTGTACTATGTGTGTGGCAATTGAAATCAGGGTCAAAGGAACGTAGTTCAAGACTTGGTTCACTCCGATTCCTTCTGATGAAAATTGCTTGCACTAAGTGAGGTTAAGTCTCTTAAAGACACCTTACCTATTACATAGTATAAACACCCGATAATCTTATTTCAGTTTATTTTAATTATTGAGTTTAATTCTTATTTCGAAATTTCGAATTTTGTGGGGGATTGTTAGAATAATATTCAAAATTTCTAAACCCCTCAAAAATCACTTTTATTATTTTATTGTTAATTTTAATTTATTTAATTCTATTGATTCTCATTTATTATCATTTAATCCTTATTAATTTTCTAATTAATTTTGAACGTTTTTTTACACTCAATGTGGGCTTTAATTGCTCTCATCATGGTGATGTGAATGTTGGACAACATTCACCTTACACCTATATATATATATAGTGTTGTATACATGTTTTTACAAAGATATACACACACTCATACACATACACAAGCAATTGATTCTATTTCGATTTCATTTTCTTATATTGTTTTACTATCGGGTGTTGAAAGAAACTTTGTCAACCTCTTCCGCAGTTGTGCTCGTAGGAAGGGGAGTTCCGGTCGTACCTTGGGGTGGTATCTCCGATTAATCCGCACGAATGACGGAAATACGCCTTAGGGCAGTGCCTCGCACGCTTCCAGATCAATTTTATTTTAGTTTATTTTTATCTATAATTTCTGAAATTTTTATAGCGATTAAAAGTAAGTTCTATTATTCAAATTTAAACATAAACTAGTTAAATAATTTAATCACAAACAGATTTAGTGCGATTATTTTGCTAACCGTTTCCACCCCCAACAAACACACATACACACACAAAGCTGGTTGGTTTTGTTCTACTCTTTACTGAGAAAGTTTCAGTATCATCTCTTCATGTAGCAGAACCATTTTTTCGCCAGTTTTCAATTTGAGCAGGGGATATAAAAAATAAAAAAAAAATAAAAAAAAATAGCACGAATAACTGGAAAAGGAGAACAAATAAATTAGGGTTAGAGAGAAATTACCTTACGGATCAGCTGGGCTGTAGCGGAGGGGTCGGAGGAGGAGAGATCGACGAGAGGGAGCTCTAGATTGGGCGACATTTTTGGTCCAGCGCCTTCCTCCTCGATCTTCGCTCCTCGCTCCTCGCTTTGACCCAAACACCGCGAATCCCCCGAGTAACTACTCCGTGCACCCGGTGTATAACCAGACCTTTTTTTTTTATTTTGATTTCTAGCAAATTCTACGCTATAATACTGTAGTCCCACTACAATAATGTCAATAACAACAAACACTTTACTACTAAATTTTCTACCATTAAATTTATTTATTTTATTATTATTATTTTTAAAATTATTTTGTTATTTTTTAAATAATATTATTTTAGCTACTAACCTTTAAATTTTAAAAAAATATTATTATTCTAATCATCATAATCAATATTTAAAAAATATTCAATTTATTTTTATATATAGTTGGCATTTCACAGATTATAATAAATTAGTTACAATATATTAGTCCCAACTCGGCCTGGACGGTTAGAAGAATAAACCTCAATACTTTATATATATATATATATTAGCCCCAACTATATCAACACGTAATTTTCAGTGGATATCGTCATCAACATCCACGATATACCTACTAAGTCTACTGGAGACAATAAGATAGGTAATCTGAAATATGAAAGCTGATATGAAAGCTACAGCTATTATGCCTAAAGTATCATGCTCAAAGAAAAATACTCAACTATGAACATGCTATGCATCCACTCGCTCACGAGATGCTCACATCAACCCAATCTCTCTGACTGCCAAATCTGGTCCAGTCAAACCTGCGCCCCCTAGTGTATCAACTAGGGCCTCTAGTGTATCAACTAGGGTGTCCAATCGGACTATCATAATATCACGTAAAGCAACCTCATCAGGCACATCATCATCTTCATCATTGTATCCGGAGCGGCTCTCGAGGGGCGCGACCCCACCGAGGAATAAGTGTGTCTCATCTGGCTCAATAAGCGGCATCTGCAGACTATAATCCACGATCGAATAGATCGGAAACTCGAATGCCAACTAACCCATAAACAGGTCGGAGAACCCTCCACGATTCAATCTGATAATGCACAAAAACCCCCAAGACACTAGGAAACCCATCCACTGAGTCAATAAAAATTTTCTCGGCCCCCAGGCACGAGGGTACATGCATCCTGAACCTATCTCACCCCTCTGGGTGATCTCAATGTTTAAAAACTATTTTTAAAGCCAGTTTTTTCATTAAAACGGGTTCAACAATTTTTAAAACAGTTCAGATGCAGTCCAAATGTCAACTAATCATGCAATCTAGTGTTAAACAGTCTCAAGATCATACTGATGATAATTGGGGTTCAGATTTGTCATTCAGAAATGTTCTAGACAACTATCAGATTTTACCAGCTATAAAGAAAACAGCTGAAACTAGGCATGCTAAACATGCTTTCAACAGAATTAGAAGGCATTCCATAAAGTTTGGAAGAATTCCAACCCATCTGGACGTGCGCGTTAATACTGAGTCCAAAAGAGCTGAAATTTTACAAGTGTGATCCTCAGGTTCCCACGATTCCAACGCACCAAAAATCAACAGAAAACTCCACCCGGTCCTGAGATATAAGCCGAACATCATGATAAGCTAAAATCACTCAAAACAATAATTTTATCGCACATCTGTCCACAAAATAGAAAATTACCTCTTGTGAGATGCCCTCCAAAAATTCCAAAAAAAAAGTACGATTGCGATCCTCTCGAAGTGTAGATGTCAATCGAGTGCTTAAACACCAAAATCCACCACCCGTAGACCGAGAAATTGCAAGATTACCTCAGCTCTGTCCAGAAAAGTGTCGCAGAAAAAAGGGTCTAAAGATGCTGCACGCACTCCCATAAAAACTCAAAAAGGAGCAGAGCGATGAATATCAAAATTGAAGGCCTACCTATCATGGAAACGCTGCCGCAAAAATCTACGAAAAACTCCAAAAGATCAGCTCAGGGGAGCTCTCCGACGAAGAGTCGACGAAAGAAACCGATGTCGAAGAAACGTCGCGACTCTCGAGATCAGGCAGGGAAAAATATCAGACGATCACCAAAAGTTCTCCCAAACCCCAAAAAGTGAAGAAGACTTTATGAAGAATCACTCTGTCGAAAGTGGCCTCGAAATCGGATCTTAAAAGCCCTCAAAATAAATCCACAATAGGCTATTTATAATCAAAATTCCAAATAGTGGGCTTATTGGATTCGGGCCCAAGATCCGGGCGCCTGAATCTTACTGTGCGCCCGAAACCACCAGATCGCGCCACGTGTCCCCCGCCGCCCCGTGCTCCGCGTGCCCCGCGTACGTGGGCGGCGTGCGCCCACCAATGGAACATGACACGTGTCCCACGTGATTCAGGCGGCGCACGCGCCCGATCCAGGCACTGGGTCTTCCGAAAATTGTCCACTAATCAGGAGCCGCCACGTGTCGCCGCCCCGCCAAAGCCGTCCGGCCAATGAGGTTAAGTGAGTGGTTAGTAGAATACACTGATATAAGAGATGAAATTAGTTAAAGAAATAGATTTAACAATGAAAAACTTACAAGCAATAATTGCTTGGTGCTTGTACAAGCAATAATTGCTTGGTGCTTGTATAAGCATAATAGCCGGACTATATATATAGAGAGAAAGTGAGTAGAACTTATATACTTTCAAAAACACAAGCCCAATTATGCTTGTAATTTTTTTACCATTTAATTTATATTGAGATTCATGCTATTGTATTTTATTTTTCTCTCTTTTTATTCGACTTTACAATAGCACGGATCTCAATGCAAATTCAATGGTAACAAAATCACAAGCATAGTTTGGCTTGTACTTTTGAAAATATATAAGTTTTACTCTCTCTCTCTCTCTCTCTCTCTCTCTCTCTCTCTCTCTCTCTCTCTCTCTCTATATATATATATATATATATATATATATATATATATATTATAATTAAGTTTTTATTTTTTTAAAAGTATTAAGTTATTGGTGCTTATAAATTTGTAATCCTTGAATGAAAGTATGTACGGTTAAGATGATAATTGACCCCTTGGATTTAGTGAATAGTTGGTGTAATAGTATGATCTAAGGAGTGTAATTAGTCAAAGAGATAGATTTAACGATACAAAACTTACAAGTACCAATTGTTTCGTGCTTTTACAAGCATAATAACGAAACACACACACACACACACACTCTCTCTCTCTCTCTCTCTCTCTCTCTCTCTCTCTCTCTCTCTCTCTCTCTCTCTCTCTCTCTCTCTCTCTATATATATATATATATATAGCACTGAATTACTATGCTATCGATAACATCAAGTTCTTGATATTATTAGATTTTTTACATTTGGATGAGTAGCCATGCGATTAGGATGATTATGGGCCCCTTCGGTTTAGTGGGTGGTTGAAAAAATAGTACGATCTAAATAGTTGAAATAATCCAAAAGGTAGATCTAATGGTGGAAAGCTTGCTAACACTTTGTGCTATTAATAGCATAATAGTCCGAATATATATATATATATATATTTATATATATATATATAGATATATATAGAGATGAGAGACGAGGAGGCGGAGGGAGGCGAGCTGAGTGCAGTGATGGTTCGGGCCCCGAGAGAGAGAGAGAGAGAGAGAGTTAGGCTAGAATACTATCGATAGCACCAAGCCATTGGTGCTATTAAGTTTTTAGCCGTTGGATGAAGAAATATGCGGTTGGAATTATAGTGGTCCCCTAGGTTTTGTTGGAAAAATCCGGTACTGGCCTCGGTACCAGATTCTCTGAATCCGCAACCCGCTTCGATACCGCAATCCACACCGGTACCGCCTAGAGTTGGGATTCCGCAGCGGAAACGTCAAATCGGATTTTTACCAAAAACCCGTCCTCTCAATATAACTGGAATTAGCATAACCACAAAGAGACGAAAACCAAAACAGAAAATATGCGGATGAAATAAGATTCATTAATTAAGAAAAGAATTACACCGACTCCTCTTTCTTCTACCTCTGAATCTCTCTCACCCTTCTCTCGTCTTCTATAAACCTAGAAGACTCCCTTCTCTCGTCTTCTATAAACCTAGAAGACTATGGGTGTGGCTAAATCCTAGCCCCCACCACCTCCTTGGGTGTTACCACCACCGTGGGTGTAGATACCACTACATGGGTGAGGCTAAATCCTAGCCCCCACCACCTCCATGGGTATTACCACCATCGTGGGTATATCCTCCTTAACACCATATTAAAATAATAACACATATGCTATATTTATAGCTTACATCAAAAGCTATCCAAATCCTAGTCTAAATAGATTTTTATTAATATTTAAATCTTAACAAACTTATCTCTTTAAGATTTAAATATTATCTTAATCCAACTAGGATTCAGTTACAAATCTAATCAAATCCTAACAAATCTCCACCTTGATTTGATTTGTAATCTTCAATCGCTACATCGAGCTCTCCTCCACTCCACCTTGAGCGGCTGCATCTCCGATCTCGCTTTTGGACTCTCTAGCTCCACCTGAAGCCGAAAAATTACATACCTTCGAGCCCAACACGCCTAGTGAGATCAAATTGTGATCGCCTCCCGTGATGATCGGTAATCCAGTACTCTGATGTCGATATCTCCTGAGGATCGCCAATCTTTAGCTCTGATACCAATTGTTGGAAAAATCTGGTACTGGCCTCGGTACCAGATTCTCTGAATCCGCAACCCGCTTCGATACCGCAATCCACACCGGTACCGCCTAGAGTTGGGATTCCGCAGCGGAAACGTCAAATCGGATTTTTACCAAAAATCCGTCATCTCAATATAACTGGAATTAGCATAACCACAAAGAAACGAAAACCAAAACAGAAAATATGCGGATGAAATAAGATTCATTAATTAAGAAAAGAATTACACCGACTCCTCTTTTCTTCTACCTCCTGAATCTCTCTCACCCTTCTCTCGTCTTCTATAAACTAGAAGACTCCCTTCTCTCGTCTTCTATAAACCTAGAAGACTATAGGTGTGGCTAAATCCTAGCCCCCACCACCCCCTTGGGTGTTACCACCACCGTGGGTGTAGATACCACTACATGGGTGTGGCTAAATCCTAGCCCCCATCACCTCCATGGGTATTACCACCATCGTGGGTATATCCTCCTTAACACCACATTAAAATAATAACACATATGCTATATTTATAGCTTACATCAAAAGCTATCCAAATCCTAGTCTAAATAGATTTTTATTAATATTTAAATCTTAACAAACTTATCTCTTTAAGATTTAAATATTATCTTAATCCAACTAGGATTCAGTTACAAATCTAATCAAATCCTAACAGGTTTACTAGGTGGTTGGTTGAATAGTAAAAATCTTAGGGGACTACTATAATCCCATCCGTATATCTTTTCATCCAACGGCTGAAAACTTGATAGCACCAATTATTTAGTGCTATCGATAGTATTCTAGCCGGACTCTATATATATATATATATATATATATATATATATATATATATATATATATATATATAATGAATTGCATGTTTGCTCCTCCAACTATGAGCTGAATGAAACATTTTTTTCTTTCGACTTTACTTTATAATAATTTTTTGTTTAATTTTTAAAAAATTATAATAATCAAGCCACATAATTGAACTTAATTGGCCGAATATTTATATATCGCTAATATGAAAGTGATATATTAAGAATTGAGTTCTATGCTTTTAAAAATATTAAGTCTTCGATATTTATAAATTTTTAGTTTTTAGATAAAAAGATGAGCAGTTGATAATGAGACCTTTAGATTTAATAGGTAGTTACTAAAATAGCATAATTTTAAAAATAAAATCAGTCAAATAAATAAATCAAACATTAAAAAACTTACAATTATAAATTATTTATTACTTTTAAAATCATAATAAGGACACTCATGTACTAGTACTATAATTAGTGATACATTAATAATTAAAATACCACACTATTTTTAAATCAATAATAGATGAAAAGCATAATACTAGTACTACAATTAGTGATACATTAATAATTTGTTTATATCAACAATATATTAAATTTAATTAACTAAATTAAATCTTAAAAATTAATTATAATAATTTTTATATAAAATTATAATAAATTAAAATTTAAGGATTCAAATATCATCCCTCTACCAAACCTTCAACTACTTTTTTTTTCTTTTTCTTTTTTTTCATTTGGGCAAGCGTTTCGTACAGACTTGCACGTGCCACGTGGACCTCACTGTGATCACAATTCACAATTGCGCAAGCCACCGTATAACTTGCACGTGCACCACACCACACCCGAGAAGAAGATACCGAAACCTAGAGGAGAAGCTCCACGCCACTGGATACCGTTATTCCAGTTGACCGTAGTTGTTCTCTCACTTGACCAATTAAAGATGCTTGTCGACGGAAAATCCTTTATTAAAACCCCCTCCCCCCCCCCCCCCCCCGCTCCCCTCCAAACCAAACTCCCGAGAGGGGTTCGATCACAAAGTTGAGGCTGAAGCTTTGAGTCCTTCAAAGCACTCGACGAATCTTCCCAGGTCGAAATCTCTCTCTCTCTCTCTCTCTCTCTCTCTCTCTCTCTCTCTCTCTCTCTCCTCGATCCCCACGCCGTAGAGATCGAAAAAGGTAAGATCGGGATCTCTCATCGACTGTTTTTAGGGTTTTGGATCGGTTCGTTTTTTTTTTTTTTTCGTGATCAAATTCGTTGGTTTTCCGGATGTTTCGATTTGATTTTTCCTTCGTATTTCTTCGGATCGGTTGGAGTTTTCTCTGATGTATGCTAGATTTTTAGTTGTTTCGATCGGATTTTTAGAGTTTTGTGTTTCTTTTCGTTTTCTTTTGTTGATCTTGATGATTTTTTTCCCCGCGTGTTCTTTATATTTCCCGTCAATTTGTTTTTCCTTGGAGTGATTTTGCCCTGATTTTCTTTTCTCTAATCGCTAGAAGTTTGATCTAACCTTTTAAACCTTGCTATCGAATTACGGTTGATATAATACTTGGATTTTTTTGGGTTGTTTTGCGGATTAGGGTTTAAGCAGGCCTCCCTTTTCTTGAAGATCATTTAATTACTGGTGTGGCTCACGCTCTTCAGCTACTTGATTACCCTTCTCAATGCCTCTTCAGACATCTCCCCGCTGGCGTGAGCGGGCAACGGACTTCTTCTCTTCTTCCGGTAATCCAATGTCCAGTTATCCGTGTTTTCATTTGATTTTTCTTTTGTTTTGTTAATTTGATTATTATTATTATTATTTTGTGGCTATTTGTCCTCCTGATTCTTTGCCACTACGTTTTGACGCAGGGGTCAAAATTAAGCAGGCCGGCCAGTCGGCGGGAGGAAATGTTGCTGATGCGGCCGGTAAGGTCGGCTCCATGGTGAAAAGTAGGTGGGCTGTCTTTCAAGAAATTAAGCAGCGCAGGCCGGCGGCACCTCCTGTAGAGAGCGTGCAAGAACGCCTGATTTCTGCAGCAGCTTCCACAGGGGTGCTTCTGAGGAAGGGATTTTCTGAGACGAAGGAGAAGGTTGCTGTTGGAAAGCTGAAAGTTGAAGAGGTTTGGCTTGATTTAAGTTTGAGGATTAGTAGTCCTTTCTTGTGCTCGAATATAAAAATGATTGCACTATGAATTGTTTCCCCACTCCTAGTGATGGTACAAATTAATCATCAATCTGGAGATGAACCTGTTATGTCAGAAGTATAAATGTGGACATATAAGTTTCCATATGATCTTCTGCAAGAGTTATAGTTGTGTCCCAATAATTTTGATTAGGGGATAGTGCGAGAACATGTTGAATATCTTAATTGTTCCTGATGATTTCATAACTGCATCAGTTGTGCTTTCTAGAGTTTCCAGAGCATCTTCTAGCAATTGTAATTTGTCTAATATAATTTAGTTCACGATTGCTTACCGTCTCCTTTATTGATATATGCTTGATAGCAAACTGTAACTAGCATCATCATATTTGGTTTTCCTTAGTTCTTAGTCGTCACTCTTTGGCTTCTATTCATCTACTTGCTATTAGTCTTGATGAGCGTTAATGCCAGCGGAATCATCTCTCCCTGCAGGCAGCGAAGAAGACTGCTGATAAAAGTAAGAGTATTTTGAACAACATTGAGCGGTGGCAAAAGGTCTGTCACGTAAACTAAATGGGGAAAAAGTTTCTTTGCTCTCAGCTCATGCATTGTGGTTCTCATATTTTTTTTTTGAAAATTTTGCAGGGAGTTGCCAGCAATGATGGTGAGTTGTATCCACAATTCTCTTTAGATACTAAATAGAAAATCTTCTTGTAATTGGAACTCTAAGGATCTTTACTGTTTATATGTCGCACATTCTTTCTGTCATTTATCCTGTAAAAAGGATTTGATCTAGAACTGATTCACACTATATTAAAGTTTTAAATTCTACCATTTAATTTTCTTTCTAGATGAAGACAATAAAACATCCTTGCAAGAAGGCCGAAGCTTGGACTGTTTGTGTGAATTTTAATGTTGGACCATTTGTTGTCAGACCAGATAGTCCCATATAGGTTAACATATTGTGAAGATTTAGCACTTAACAGCTGTCTCATCTCTGATGCTGCTTTCTTCTATGAATGGCTGATTCATGTTTCCTTTTCTCTGGGAGAGTGAGTACTTGAAAATTTTTATCATCCAGTGCTACCTGGCAGCAACGAATACTAATTTTTCCAATCACGAAACGAATTATGTACTAGAACAAATAGCTAATATCCATCGAGTTACATTTAGACTACTTCCTCAAGAGGTTGAGTCCGTTGAGATCCACAATCTTTTTCTTCTGTTGTTTAGATGTACATCACAACATTATATCAATAATGTTTCATATTCATAGTTTCATACGCTGGCACTTCTACACCCTGCTACTGGAGTATTCTTTTCTTCTTTTATTTTACAAATGAGGAGAGTCTTTGATACTCCGGTATAGTCATTTTGACATCTGATATCCCTTATGTTTATTGGAAAGATAATTTTGTTACATATAATTAAATAAGTTAGTAGTTTAGTGAAAAAAAAAACAATTTAAAATGTGGCAACTTACGAGCCTCTAGATAATTTTTTTAAGAGGAACTTATTATTCTCTTAATTTGGCCCATGAACAATTCGTAACCAGAGTTCGTAAATTTTCTTGGTGTACGACAAATATGCTTGCCTATTATGTTTTTCTGTCTTCACAGTCCCTCTCTGTTTTATTCTAAGGTTTAAATTTGTGCTTGCTTGTAATATTGCCAATAGATTAATCCTTCCGATATAAATATGTCGGAGCATACTGTGAGCTATGTGATATCACGGAGTTTTTGCAGTTTTCGGTGTCCCAATCGAGTTATTGTGCAACGACAGCACTCAACAAGAGCTGTGCCTCAAATATTGGTCAGATGTGCAGATAGCCTAATTATATCAGGTAATGCCGGCAAAAAAGTTAGGAGCTAGTGTCTTTCTTAATCAGAGGACTAATGATCAGACTGGCACCAGGGTTAAACTCTGAATACTTGTTCAAAACTGAAGGGGATAGAAAGGTCATTCGACAATTAGTTTCACTTTACAACCAAGGTATGGACACTTTACTTCCGTTTTATCTGGTAAGGATGTGTAACCCTAAATTCAGTTTTGTGCTTTATGTAAAAACAACAGACTGGAATGCAACTTTGCCGGAGGGTGCAAGCTCAATTGATGTGGCTGCGCTGATTAAATGTTATCTTGCTAGCCTTCCTGAGCCACTTGCTACATTCGATTTATATCATGAGATTAGAGATGCCAGGAGTAGCATACGTGATATGAGAAGCATTTTGAAGAAGCTCCCTAATGTGAATTACATGACACTGGAGTTTGTTACTGCTCTTCTGCTTCGAGTTAGCGAGAAGTCCTCACTCAACAAGGTAGATTCTGCCCTTTGTTTGTCATGGTTCGTTCACCTCTACTATCTTGAACGGTATTCCTACTTTGGATGTGGCTTGTTTTGCGCACAAGTCTGAAGTAAAATGGTTAAGCTTTCTTGTACTGCCAAGAGAACAGCTATTTCCTAGTCCCTTCTAGATGTTGTATGGTTCATCTATAATATTTCCAGTGTGATTAGTTTGGTGAAATTTGATATCCTTTTCTGTGATTACTTTGACTGGATAGAGTAGAATTATTGTACATTTGTCCCTTTTTCGCCTTCTGTTATGCACTGTTTTTCTACTATGGTGTTTACTTAGATAAGCTTTTTTTTTTTTTTTTGTCTTTTTAATGTGATATGTCTGTAACAAGTCGACCCATGTGGTAGGTGGAATCTGGAATTCCACTTGAAACTTGATAGGCAGATTGAATTATTCTTTTGCGAATGACTGCATTTGATAACTATCCTACTTTGCCTTAAAAGGATTTGAATATAGAATGATACTTATGCAGCATATATGTAACTAGTGGTTCTGTCCATATGATGATTTTATTTTGATGGTGTAGCCACTGTTATTTCTTCACTTCTCTTAAGCATTATATTTTGTACCTCTGTTATTTCTTATACAATCATCAACGACAATTCTTTTTTGGTGTGTTTCTAGGCAAGTCATAAACTCATAGGTTTGTCACTAAACAAGTGGGAGGCAACTTTACCATTGTCCACTATGCCAAATCTGCATCCACTTTAGTATGTTTAACTAGACAGGATACTAAGACTGTTGGAACCAAAACCTTTTAAACATATGTTTACACTCTTAAGCTAAGATGAAGCCTACAGTAAGCTATCGACAGTAGAAACCTAGAGTAAGCTATTGACAATAGATAAAACTGTTACATATATGATTGTTGATGGCAGCCCCATTCCTTCATCTGTTTGCATTATATCATTTGTGTAAGTATTGTGATTCTTTACATTTACAATTTGGGTTACTCTTGCAACTCCGATAGAGTGTGATTTCTGTTTATTCAAATGCAGATGAATGCTCACAGCCTTGCTTTGGAAATGGCACCCGTGATTTTGTGGCGACAAGGTGATTCTGGGACTGATTTACGCAACCACCTTAGGTATACATTAAAAGCTCCTCCCAAGACCGTGGATCCAGCATCAAACAACTACACATGGGAGAACTATTTGGGTAAAATTTTGTACCGATTTTAACTCCTAAAATCTCTACTTAAGATGCTCTTTTATTTCCACAAGCAGTGCGATTGATTCCTAGAATTGAAATAACTAATACTGGCTGTAGAAGCTTACAAAAACTTGAAAAGAAAACTATACTAGCAACAATTTTTCATTGAGAACCTATGTTGCGCAGATACAGATACAGAGATACGGATATGACACAATTCTGATATAGTGATACGGCAATTTCTAAAATTTCTAAGATACAATACACAAAGTATATTTGAATAAAATATTATTTGAAATATATTTAAATATATATTGATTATATATAATGATATATTGAGGATAATCAACATATCTGGATTATAATAAGGAATATATTCTGATATACATTAACTTTTATAATTGTTTTATCTGTTCATAAGAAAAATAGTCAACCTTATGAATTAATAATTCAAAAGATATCAACCAACTATCATCCAACTTGATCAAATAAAAATAATAAATATTTAATCGCACAAACTAGATAATTAGTTATTCAACTTATATGTCTGTTTTATTAGATTCTATTATATAAAAACAATAATAAAAGAAAATATGCTAACAATTTAATAAAAAAAAAAAAAAATCGCTCTATGGTCTTTGTTGATTAGTGCTAGGTTGACAAATTAGATGATTGTTGATTAGTGTTAGATTGACAAATTAGAAAGTAAAAGAGAAGCAATAAAAGAGAGGCGACAAAAGACTGAACCATAGCTTAATACTATATGGAGATAGAATGAGAGAGAGAGGGCCTTCAACCATTCAAGAGCAAAGAGATGGAAGAAATAACAAATTGAAAAGAGATTAACATTTTTCTTGTTCTTTTTCTTATTTTCAACGGGTTTGGATGGTGGCCTTTTCAAAAAATTTGAGTTCCGATTATTTTAGACCAAAAAAAGATCTGAATGTATCTCCTCGTATCCCTTCCGTATTCGAGCTGTATCTGATATTTTTTATATTTTTAAAATGTCGGATACTTCATTCTCATATCGGACACATATCGGACGCGTATCGGTATCTTATACCTGTTTAATACAGGTACGGTATGAAATTTAAAGTATCCGTGCTTCATAGCGAAAAACCACTATTACATAGTGTTTAATTCTCCTTAATTTTTTGTATTGCCAGATGAAGACGATAGCATGGATGCTTCCTCCCAAATCCCTTTGGACGATGGTCCACCGCCTGATTACGCTGCCATTGAGGTTATTCAGTGCCTCGTTGAGCACCATAATACCATTTTCACAGACGCTAATGAGACCATATGGAGATGATTTTCATGCTACAAATGTTTGCGCATTCTGCCCCTCTTGCTGTTTTGAACAAATTTTCCTTGTAAAAAACGAAATTTTTTTGGTGACCATGGAACAATTTAGGAGTTATATAGATTTTGTCTTTTTATTTGGTTAATCTCTGTAGGAAAAAAAAATGCAGGAACAATGATTTGTTACTTGTATAGTTGAGACTAAAAATTGATGGGTTTTGACCATGGTTTTGGAGCATTAACTATTTCAAAGTGATTGTTGTAAAACAAGCCTTTAGACAATACTCTATGCATCTATTGATTAATCTTGGAGTGCAGGATGAGTTCCACTTTAAGTAGTTATTTACACACCACTAAACAGGCAACTAAAATACTACAAGAGCACATATAATCCGCAGTGCAACAAAGTTTGGGTTTTGCATGTAACAAGAGTAGAGGCTCACATAATCTGAATGAATGTACGTGTTATGGTTGAAGATTTTGAAGGAGACCCCCACGGCCCTATTGAAGAAAAATAAATATTCAACAGACATTGATATCAGAGAATGAATGTGAAACTTAAAAAAGTGTATACATGTTAGACAGAACATATACGTGGACCAGTCCAACTCCAACTACCAAAGAATAATAACACACACCAAATAATTCACTACAAACATTTAATCAATCCTTCTACCATGGCGAAGATGATGAAGCAGGGGGAGGGGGCGGCTCCAGGGAGTCGAACATGTCCGGGGGGAGGTCGTCGAAAAAGATATCAGACGGTCCCTGATGCTCAGTCTTAACGGCATGATCACCAGCTTCTAAACCGAAGAATGGCGACAATGCTTCCATGTGTTGGAGCTGGTCCCCTTGACAGGTCAGATCATCAACTGAATTCATGTCAATGTCAAATCCCGATGCGAGGTCAGGAGTATCTGGAAGGGCCGGAAGGTCTAGAAGAGGGTAGTGAAGGTGGTCAAAGGGAATTTGCGAGAGCAGCGTAGATTTCGATGAGGTGGATTCTCTCTCTATTGCGGGTTCGATCATGGGCAAGGTTGTTTCCGAGTTGAGAAAGCTTGGGCTCGATAATTCTGGGAGTAATGCTGTAGCATTCTGGCTATCGATGCAGGAGCCTTTGCTGCATTGGCCGCTGGAGGAGTCCCCCTCAAAAAGAATTAGATCCAAGTTGGGATCCTGATCACAATGAGACTCGTTACATGGTAATTTAAAGTACTCCCATCAGATAGATACAAGTAGACCAGCAGTACAAGAACCCGGCATATACTCATGAGAACAGGGGATAGTCAGTAAGTTTGTGACATTGAAATCTTCTTTGTTAATCGAAACTATATACAGAATCATCATTACAATTCCGTAAAACTAAATAAAACTAGAGATACTTGAGAAAATGCAGTACCAATTCACACTTTGGAAAATGTATTGATTTCGTATACTTGGCAAACGGCATGTAACATGCAGAACTTACCTTGAAGGTTTGCAATTGATCATGATGGGAATTTGGGAGGGACGCCTTCGTCCCGTGGGTCTTATTGGATCTGGCGGTCAGGAGGGGCGTTCGTAGGATTCTGGCAAGCCGCTTCTGCCGTGTGCTCCAGAAGTTCTTCACGTCGTTGTCCGTCCTCCCTGGAAGGTACGTTGCTATCCTCGCCCACTTGTTCCCTAACTGCGCCTGCAACTCTATCACCACCCTCTCTTCCTCCGCTGAGAATTTGCATCCCCTTCATTCATTGAACATCAACTTAGTCGAATCATGCAGGAATAAAATCATAAAAACTCGCTACCATGTCGCTAATTATAATTTGATCTGCTAACATCAATTTGTTATGTAAAAGAATTCACCAATTAGGTGCAAAAAGAAACTTAGATCAATCGTGGCTCCAGTGAAAGCTCAGTGGCGTGAATGTAAAGAGTATATACAAGATCATAATGCAAATAAAGTAAAATGCTTAATGCCTTTAATTTATATATAAGCATTCAATATTGCACCACAGCGGGAGTTGCCTTTTTTAATAACAAATATAAAGAGAGACATCTAAATAAACTTCCAAGTATTAGAAAGAGAGAGAGAGAGAGAGAGAGTGTGTGTGTGTGTGTGAGGGGTAGAGGTAGGGAGATTGAAATACGTCTTCAAGTCGGGCTTGAGTTTATTGACCCAGCGGAGGCGGCAGGACTTGCCGGTGCGGGGAAGGAGGCCCTTGGATCGAATGGAGCTCCAGTCGCGGGGGCCGTGGTTGCGAACATACTCGAGCAATATCTCGTCCTCCTCCGCCATCCACGGCCCCTTCCGCAGAACCGTAATCGCCGTTGGCGCCGCCACCGACCCTCCCAATTCATCCCTTGGTCTGCTACTAGTGCTGCTTCTGCTGTTACTGTTACTGGTACTACTGCTACTACCAACACAAGTACGGCTCCCTACTCGCCCAGATATCTGCATTACGATAGTTGCTTCGAATGCGACGAGAAATTAAACAAAATTTTGGCAGTTCTTGTTTCCGCTCTATGATTTGTTGATCCTCAATTTCCTGTCCTTCCCCATGCAACAGTTTCCATCTTTGACAGTGTTGTGGAACACTACTAGTACTGTTTTTGAATTCATAACAATGTACTAGCACACCCGGCCTATCACATATCCTTCCTGTTCTTTAGGGAAGTGGCGAGGGGGAAGAGAGAGAGAGAGAGAGAGAGAGAGAGAGAGATTTGAATTACCCCACTAACTGACCCACTATGCCACGTTTGTGGGTGAAGCAGGGACCGTCGGATTAGGGAACCAGCGGATTGTGCTACGCGCCGCCGCTTCTCTAACCGTTGATTAAATTTGAGAATAATCTCTGTGGAACTGTTTATATTAGTACTCCACAACCAACAAAAAAAAAAAAAAAAAAAAAAAAAAAAAAAAAAAAAAAAAAAAAAAAAGTTTAAAGTTAGAACTTTTAATCCTGCAACAAAGAAGTAATCGACATTTGACAATACACAATTCGTGTCTATTGATCTAATCGGTTTAATAAGTTCGATCCAAGAAGCAGGACATCCAACACAGACAACTGATCTATCTGAGAGGGAAAAACTATCAGGTCAATCGAAACATCAACTCTAGAGAACAACTCGTACAATAGAATTCCTTCTTGTATAAATCTATACTTATTACAAGTCTACTAGTTAGAGAACAACTCATTAATTATCACCTCCTATCAATATCATATCATTGGTTCTCACAATAAATTTAATAAAATATTTATCATATTTATTTAATAAAATTATTCTTCACATATTTATCACGCCACTTTAATACCGTACTTCTTGTATTTACGCTCTAATACTGCACCGTTGTTTTTTCGTATTTACGTTTTAAACCTCTCTATTTTCCTCTCTGTCCATCTACAGTTCTACACCCGGTGAATGTTTGAAAATATATGATATATAATATTTAACGAGTATACATTAAAAAAATAAATTATAATATCAAATCAATTTTCACTTTTAAGATTAGATTGTTGATTGAAAGAGTAAATTGTTATTTTTTTTTATCGTTCTTTTATATCAATTATTATAATAACTATTTTAAATATATATTTTATTTAATATTTTATGTCATATACATTGCATTTGCACTAGACTAATTGAGCAGGGCATGCTTGCTTAGAGATACAACTGGAGCCGGTAAGTACATATTACCACATATTTTCAATTGCTGATCAGAATCACTCTTTTACCTCAATTCCGTATTCTCGCTTCATCTCAATGTCGCAGCCAAATTGAAACACAGAGTTACACATCAAATCCTACATTTATTTAGATATCAAGGATCGAATGAATGAACATCCGGAAAGAAGCATGGCATTGCGACGCATGGCCCCAACAAGTCGAGCTTCACCGTGAGCGACGTACAAGGAGGAGAGTTCACTGAACAAGTACTTGCGATCAAGAGACATTCGTGTATGTATATTGAATTCTGTTAATCAACTGGTCTCTCTTGTTGGAGGAGCCTTGGCCCATCTTTGAATTCTCGCACCAACCAACTTCATGTCATCCACCTGTTCGAACATCGGCACACCAATAAGAGAAGGGTCTTTTTAGATGCACCAATATTCTGTCCGGTATATCTCTTCTGAAACCATATAGAAGAAGTTAAATCACTTTCCCTAGATATTAACTATTTTGGTATAACAATATTTAAGATCAAACTACTACAATGTTTGTAATCACAAGATGGATGGTGGATACACCGGGCGAACAATTGTACGATTGTACAGTTGTTGTACAATTGCACCGTGCTCAGGCAACAATACTGCAACAGTAATAGAACACAGGAAAAAAGGAATGGGATGGTATAGGATTCAATGCATTAAGCTTTGAGATTTCGACACTTACAGATCCAACCTAAGCTATTTAAACAGTTGACAAGTTCCAACTGTTTCCATAGAACTCACTGGTTTCTACACAAAACAATTGGGGTTGTAGATTTCTGGGGGGGGGGGGGCGCCATTTATATAAATATGGAAGGCTCAGATTTAGCCTTCAAGCATTGATTTTGTGAACTTACACTGCTCCTGAAGCTAAATCCAATAAAAATTGAAACGCAATTGAGCCAAAAAGTGATCATGAATGAAGCAACAACAACAACAACAACTAGCCTGGGGCACGCATTGCGAGAGAACTGGGCCGTGGAGGAGGAGGGTTTACCGTGTGAACCCCGGAAGCGAAGAGGGCGGAGGCGGCGGCGGCGGCGGCGGCGCCGACGAAGAGGGTGGCGATGGCGAAGGCCTTGAAGGGCATGGCGGCGCCGCTCTCGCCGCACCCTCGCCCGTACCACGCGATCCCTCCGGCGACCTGCGCCGAGCTCGCCCCCGCCCACCACCTCCACTTCCACGTCCCGTCCCCTCCTCCCTCCTCCTCCCCCTCCATTTCCCTCCTCCTCCTCCTCCTCCTCCGGATTCCGCTTCCTCCTTTTTAGGGTTTTGAGGGCGAGAGTTTGGGGATTTAGGGTTTGGGTTCGATCTTTCGAAGCGTCGGCTCTACTCAGTGCTCACCGAAGAGAAAGGAAACAGGTTCTGTGAACACAACAAGCCATGAAATTATTGCGTGCACATAGTCCCCCATAGACCGCCGTACCATAATACCAGAATTTGGCCGGGCTTTATTTTGGGCCGGATTAAGCTCGGCCTAGCTAAGCCCAGCCCATTAACAAAGTTATGTATGATTTTTTTTTTTTTAATTAGCTGAGCCCGATCCAATTAGATTGCCCCGGATCAAACACAATTTCGGGCCGGGCCGAGTCAACAAATATAAACTAGGCCTGGCCCATATTTTCTCTAGTGCTAACGATGCGATTTTTTTTTTTTTTTTTTTTTTTTTTTTTTTTTTTTTGGAACTCTAATTTTTTTTTTTGTCGTAGATCATGGAGAATCGTAAAGTTGATTAACGTTTGATCCTCACCTTGCAGGCGCATGTATATATGAATATGCAAACAACCAATAAAAAGGAATTATTTGAAATGCTGTTTATCTTACTATTACTTCCTTATTGTTATTATATCAATTGAAACAGTACTAACATGGACGAAAATGCGTAGAGAACTTTCTCGAACGAACCGGAACCATATAGGCAAACAAAAAGCATGTAACTGCCTACTGATTTTGTGATAGGACCACATTTATCTTTTTCCAGCATTAGGCAAAAACTAATTCTCAATAATAACAGATTAAAAAATTCTAAGCATTCGATGTAAAAAATTGATACAAGAAAGCCCCATCAATCAGAAAGATTCCTTGCTTGACAATATCCACCATTTCTTTGTTGGGGATTGTTGACAAAGGAATACACTCCAAAGCACACAACTGGGTTTATCGTACTAAAGAAAGGATCATTTAACGGTAATACGGAATGTAAACTGTAAAGTACTTAGATTATTTATTAAATATAGTACCTTATCGAGGAAAATTATCATATCAATAACGTCATCAACCATAAAATATTTTAAAAAAAGCACATAGAATGGTTAAATGACAACATCAATAAGCACATAGAAAAATAGTAAAAGAATATAAGCCAAACACTGTAGAAATAAGATCAATAAGCATCATCAGAAATAAACAGCAGGGCTATATAAATAAAGCAACCTGGAACAAATGAACAGCAAAAGGCATTAAGAAACTTGCAAGGAAAGAGTTAGGATGCTGATACTGGAATTCGGGATCTGGGTCATTCCATTCACCCTCATTCTCCCACCATGCAGGCGTCTTGTGCTTCTGGTTGATAAACTTCAGAAGCACCATGAAGGTATTATGCGCCCGAGATCCACTTCTCCAGCCATCTCAAACCGCTTGGCAAGGCTAAACACAATGACCTTCATGTTGTAGATATGCAATCCTCAATGTATATCGGGTGGGGACGTCTCTGATAAACTCAGCTTTTTGATGATTTGGTTTGTAATGTGCATGGTTGTTTCACAATTACAGGAAGCTAATCTCAATTAAACCTTACCTCTCTCTATTGGCTCGTTTCCCTCTCGAATATGATTTCCAGTGTCATTAAATTACATGATGGGTGAAGTTCATGCAGCAAAATGGTCAATTTCCATTGGTGGAAAACCAGAATGAGCTATCTTCAGTCCTCGTAGAATGGTCTTTGCGGTCTCCTTTTCCTGCAAATTTGGTATGCGAAAAGAAATTAGAACCAATCAAGGTATCCCAATAATCTTTCTTCTCAAAGAAATTAGAACCAATCAAGGTATCCCAATAATCTTTCTTCTCAGATAAACCAAGAATTATTAAAAAGAAGAAATAATAGAGCTCCATAAATGTTTAAGAGAGTGCAGCCTCATAAAATATTGAAGACAGCACAGATTTAGGAAAAAGATATCTCTCTTTCTATCAATAAGTTTCGGAAACAAAAGATGAGAAAACATACAGGACCAGTGTAATCCAGGAGCCTGGTACAATAGATTTCTGCTTCATCAAACCGACCCACAGATTTGTAGTGATCAGCTAGGAAAAGAAGAGCTTCAATCATATTAGGACCCTTCCTATCTTCTGCTTCCATTCGCTCTAGATTTTTCTTATAATAAAATGCCGCTTGTTCAGAATGCCCAAGTATACTGTGCAACTTTGCTAGCTGATGAAGAGCTATTCCTTCTCTATCGTTGCTATTCGCAGCCCTCATGTAGCACTTAATAGCTTCTTCAAGCATCTGAAGTGGAGCACTTTCGTAGCATTGGGCCATAGCAATCCAAAGCCGCGCATCATTTGGTTGTAAACATGACGACTTTTTAAAGTAATAGAGTGCGTAGAAAGGCATACCCATCATCTCATAGGTTTGCCCGAGGCCGTACCAGGCACGGTAATCCCTAGGGTTTATATCAACGGCCCTTCGATAAGCATCAATTGCAGCTGGTGTGTTTTTCATTTCAACATATTCATGACCCATTAGAGTCCATGCTGAGAGGTACTTCCGGTTAAGTTTCAAAGCCCTCCTGAAATACAAAACTGATTTTTCATGCTGTCCCTTCAGACTGTAGTAATTTGCGATTATGCAACAAGACTCTGGCCGGTACTTATCCGTCAAAAATACCCTGTGAGCTAAGAAACTTAACGCAGAGAGACTCTCTTTTGCATAAAGTACATTTGAATATATATCCATGGAATCAACACGATAAGGATCAGTTCTAAGAAGTTCTTCAAATATAACCTCAGCTTCATCGAGTTCCCTCATACTATACTGCACTGTTGCAATCTGAGCTTGTATATAGTCACTCAACCGAAATATTCCCATTAAAATTTCATATCTTTTCAAAGCTTCATCATGCATTTTAAGTTCTTGGTATGCGCTTGCAAGAAAGAAGTCTTTCATCCAATGGTTTTTGAGGTTTAGATTGTTTAAGATATCACTGGTGGTGCACAGAGAAAGGAGCTCAGACCAGGCAGACCAGTTCCAAGGATAACTGTTAACTGAGTCGATAAGAACTGATATAGCAAGGCTCTCAGAGCCTCTATCTCTTAGTATGAGGCCATATAAATAGAGACCGAAGGAATCAATAGCACCAGTTCTACGAAGAGTTGATAGTTCTCTCTCCAAAGAAACCAGTTCACTGTTCACAGCATTACACTTGCCCATGGGTCCCTCAAGTTCTATCATCTCTTCATCTTTCCGTTTTTCACCAGCCTATGTATGGAAATAAAAAATTTCATCGGTAAAATTAAGGAATAAATCAGTAGAAAAACTTGCATGCAGGTAGCTAAATGCTTGGACAATGTTGGCGTGCACATAATCATCAAGAATATAAAGAGTATCATATCTTTGGAAACTAAGTACAGTGTCAACATGTCAAAATGCTCAAGTTACGCACCTCTTACGTCTAATTGCTAGAAACCTATCTAGTAAGGTAAAGAAAGCTTAATAAGCACGGATGCTCACCTATGTAGACAATGTGGATGTGCTGCCCCAACTAATTTATACAAGGATACTTGTAATACTACTTCAAAAAGTACTGAATTTTAAAAATCTTCTTACAATAAGACTGCATTCCATTATTCTTTTTTTTTTTGAGAGAGAAAGGTAACATGCTATCCGCTTCGTTCATTATTTTTTAGAAATGAACTTAGCTATGTAAAGCAACTAGGTTTCAAACTTGGGACCTCGGATACCAACCACCAAACCTTTTGCCACTTGCGCTAGGAACCTCAGGTACCAACCACCAACCTATCTAGCATGCATTCCATTATTCTTATAGACAGGTTATGTCGTTTTCCTTCAATCAGACTCAATAAAAGTGCGAGCTTATTTAGTCTCTGTTAAACTTAACAACTCTACCAGTTTTTCTGCCAAACTAACAGCAGAATTTGTTAACAGTTAATAACATACAACAAAAATTAAAGAAATATCAATCAAAATAATAATAATAAAAAAAAAATCGGGGTTTATTTCAAAATTATCAATACTCGAGGGAGTCTATACATTTTTACCCTTCATTTTTTAAAATAATTTTGCATCAAAGTGCCGCAACCCCCTGCTAGTCTTGAAATCACATTGTCATTGCATGTATATAGTAAGACAAACAATCAATTCATCCCCAATTAACTGGTTGTAGAAACTTCTTCCTGGATCCCTACGTAGAAGATGCTTTTCGACAACCACGGTAGGTTTAGTAGAGGTTCACAAATCCAGTTAGACGACTACTCGCCACCACATTAGCTCTATCTTAAGATCAAGCCGTTTCACAGAAGCAATTCATCGAACACCACACAGAACATTGAATCGGAACAACGGAGAGGAAGATGATTACCATATAGAGGGCGTAGCACCGGAGGAATACGGCCTTCCGCCCGGCCTGGCCCCTCAGCACGTGCGCGGCGCGCCGGTACTCGCGGCAGTCGAAGTAGGACTTGGCGAGGAGGTAGGAGTCGCCTCCGCCCTCGAACCCGCCGTCATCGTCGGGGATCGGCGTGCTTACGTAGGAGACGCCGCCGAGGGGGGTGGAGGTGACGTCGGCGGCGGCGCCGCCGGAGCGGAGGCGGCGGCGGAAGCTGGATCCGTCGCGGTGGTACTGTTGGCGGTGGAGGTGGAGGGATCGGGAGGAGGCGCCGGCGCCGGAGGAGGAGGCGGTGGCCCGGGAGGCGACGGAGGAGGAGGCGGAGGAGGGAGGGACGTCGGGATCGACACTTACGAGGAGCTCCGCAGCCCTGTGGGACGAGAGAGAGAGAGAGAGAGGGGGGGTTAGGGTTTGGGAGAGATGGGGGTTTGAGATGGGGAAGGGAGGGGTTGGGCTGCGTACCATTTGGCGGCGGAGTAGAGGCAGCGATCGATGAGGTGGCGAACGGCGGCGCGGAGCTCGTTGCGGTAGGTCTCTTTGGAACTCATTTTCCGGCGGTGTCTGAGTTTTTCGGGTGTGAGGGGAGTGGGAGAGTCGGGGAGCTTCTTGGTTTTTAGGAAATGAGCGCCAAGGGAAGCTTCCTGACGAATTTGGAGTTTTTAAATATTCACGCGTTTGGCCTAACTACACTTCAGCCAAGTTATAAAATATGAATAATGATTTTTTTTGTTTTTTTTTTTTGTTCCTGAACGAAGGCGCCCTAAGGCGCAGGCTCTATGAATCGTTAAGTTATAAATTTCTCTATTACCAATCTTTTGCCTCAAATTCTACCATAAAATCGGGCCAGAAGTCACACGGAGGCATTTTAGAAAGAATGAAGTTTACTTTAAAAATTTGAAGTTCCGATGGTAATGCGTGTGCAACCTAGGAGTCATCAAACCTGTTTCCAATGATATTACTTAAAAGATCGTACACAAGATGCAAGCAATATAACCTTTCAATACAGAACAATGTGCTCAGATATTGCATAGCCTCCTTCTATTCAAATAGAGCACTAAGCGGCATTAGACTATTACAAAAGTTCAACATAAACATTCCAAATTAATATGACATCAAAGTGCCGTTGATATCAAAGATCGTACCGCAAAATTCCAATGTCAGCATGCCAAAAACCGCACCCCCGCCTGACAAAATCATATTCACAGTAACTTCAATTGAGCCCCCGTAGAACATCAGCTAACCTCGAATCTGGCCCAAATAACCAAAGCACGTTTAAAAATTTCAGAACACTTTTCACACCAGTCTACGTTACATGGTAACATTATTTGTAGATCTAAGAAAAGATTTTCCAGTTGCCCAATCCATTTCAACATTTTCTTTTTTCTTTCCACTACTCTTAAACAGATGGCAACAAGACAGCTATAACATTACACCTTCACATTCCTCAAATCAGAAAAAGTGAGGAATAGCTATCTTACATGCAAATATACAACGATACCATTTTAACAACAACAACGCAGCAAGACGCATCCCATAAATTACTATACCAACTATAAACTATTCCTATTCTGTTAAGATATCAGAAAATTGAATACTCTTTCAATCAATCAGCCCTGTAAAACTCAGTGTAATGCTTAATCAGCCTAATAAGAGCAAGAAATCCCAAATGTCAGCAATTCATCCTGACGATTCTACTGTACAAAGTCGGCACAGTTGGATGCTGATCTAATCTGTACAAAGAACTGTTGGAAGAACTAGATGTCTCCCGCAGCCGCGACTTCATAAATGCATTCAGTAAAATTGGCTCATCTGATTGAATTCGAACTGCAAAACACAGGCAAAGCTAATTCAGATTCCAGATGAATAAATACCATTAGAAAAGATACCCAAAGACATTGAAAACTTCTTCTAGCAAATCCAGAATAAAGCAGATAAGAACTAAACTTTTGTCTCTATTAACTTGCGTAGATGATCAATCAAATGTATATAGGCATTAGGCCTAGTTTGGTACTGCACTTTCAAACACCCGATTTTATGCTTTGGAAAGCCCAAAAAATCAAAAAACACTTTCCAACTTTTCTCCTTTTATGTTATAAAATTACAATGACAACCGCCACTGGAGAAGCATCCAGTAGCCATTGCCACCACAATTGTATAGCATGAAATAAGGAAGATTAGAAGCATCTATTGAATTTTTTGAGCCTTCCAAAGTATAAAATCAGGTGCTTTTAAAAATGCAATACCAAACTAGGCCTTAGGTAAGGTTGGATGCTCATTTTTCAATCTATACATATGACTAAGCATATTTGATTTTATCTGATTTTTCATTGCAACTAAAGAAGTTACGCCATTTATATAGCAAGTAATAAGCAAATAATGATGAACACAACCAGCTAAGCTGGCATGAGCAATGAAATCAGAAAAGATAAGAGTTAAACAGTGATGACGAGAAAGGATTAGCTAAAGTTATGAATTCTAAGCAAAAAGATTGTTTAGAGTCTGCTTGGATGTTAGGACAAGTGATCCAATGATTACTTATGCTTAAATTATGGTTTCTTTTGTAATTGCAATCTACGAGTTTGCTTTTGGTCCATTGCAAGGTCTAGGCAGTCATAATTTTTCAAGATAATGCATTCCATCTCCAAGTTATTTATCTTACTCAGAGAGAATGACTAAAAGGCTATATATGTTGTGTTTGTAGACATCTAATCATGCTCATCATCCACCAATTGCTGCAAGGGTCTCACATAAATTAAAAATATATATATTAACAAGATGTTCAAGCACTCAAACATGCCCTTGGTATTTAGGGCATCCTAAATAACATGTACCTTTGCCTTCTCATGGGCCAACCGCATTCTTCGATACTCCTGTTGTGCTCGATATGAACGAAACATGGTTTGGACCCTTATAACCGATCTCTTCACACGATCTTCAGCTTGCTCCCGACTGATCCTGAAAAACTCTTCCTCTTCAGTGCTTGCAGGTTCTGTATCCACTCTAATCATTTCCGTCGGTGCTTCCGTACAAATGCCACGTAATCCTCTTCTCTTAAGACGCCAACGCAAGATTGCTTTCTCGAGCACTCCAACGGACCATATAATTTTGCGGTATTGCCTCCTCACTTGATGCCCTCGGAATGCAGCCTGAGCAGATAGCATTATTAGGATCAAATCATAAAGAAAATCAGATAGGTAATACGCAGCAGAATAACGTATGTGATGCTGCGCATCTAAAGAAATATTAATCATAAGAAGTTAGCCACCAGTAAAAGCATAATCTCACAATCCAACAGTTGTAGATAGCAGAAATGTCAGACTATCTTTTCCTACTTTTCTCTTGAAGTAATACATTTATACCGTGAAAAATCATTTATTCCCATGATTATTTCCCAGTGTAACCCTACATTTCATATATACCCTTAAAATATAAATTCCTTTAATATATGCCCTGATATTTGCAGGACCTTTTCTGATACAGAACCAACTACCCACAAATTGGACGAATCCTCAGACTATAATAGGAGTATTTCTTTAAGAAACTTCAATTCTGAGAGTAGTATATGAAAATTCAGATTTTAAAGCTGGGTATATGTGAAAAAATGATTTGCCAAGGTATACATGTAGAGGCCCTTCTTATTTTTTATACACAACAACGCTTATCACCAATATCCTTGTCATTGCAATTCAAGAGCAATAATTCCTTTTGACATTTTGTGCCATGTTGCTCCAAGAGTCTGAATCTTACCTGTATTCTGATAACTTGCCTACGCATGTGGAGAAAGTTCTTACGTGTCTTCCACGTTCGGAAATGACTCTGTATTTGTGCGGCAGCCCTCATTAGTTTCCGTCTATTGTGATTGCGGAATGCATGCTGTATCTTCAGAGCAGCAACTATTTCAGATGCTTCCATCCCTGATTTGGACATCTGAATAGCCTTAGTCTGAAGCTTTAGAGACCGCTCTCTGAATGCAGCTTGTATACGGTCAGCCGCATCAGCAGCATTTCTATAGGCCGCTAGTGATTCCTTCAAACAGAGTTCTTGCTCGCTGAGATTCTCGGTGTCTATACTTTCAAAGTCCACTTTTTTGGTTGAGAAAGGCGCAGAAGGCGCTACATTCCCTGATAATGACATGGCCTGGAAATGTGCAGTCAATCCTTTCTCAGCAAGGAAGGCGGCTAAGCCTTCGTACCCTTGTTTTGCTGCCAAGTCAGCAGCAGTGGATCCACCAGGGGAGTCCGGAGTAGGGTCAGTGACTAAACTTGGATTTGCTCCAGCTGATAGAAGTGTAGCGACCATCCTTTCCCTGGATTAATATATTATGACATGGGACGACCAACATAAAGAACTTGAAACACCTAAGAAATTTTTATCTACCAGAAATAAACTTGAATAAGCAAATAAATTTAGATCTGCCAGAGCCAAACGTGCATGACTGCAAGCCACCAGCATTTAAGACACATGCTTAAAGCATAAAACTTCACTGCTTTTAGGCAATTAGAAGAGAACCTTCTTTATCATAATACGGTTTTGAACAAATTACATATGTAAGTTAAATCATTATGCCACGTTCCTAGCCAGACACAGAACACAAAGCTTCTGATTAGAAAGAATCAACAAAGACATCTCTGGCTAGAGAGGATCCTCTACAGATGTATCACCTATAGAAACTCAAAATATTATAAAGAAAATGTAGTGAGACTTAAAAATGGCATCATACATCTCAGTATTGGCAACATTAAATTTTGTTTTAGGGTACTGTACCTTCCACAATATGCAGCCCAATGCAAAGCCGTCCAGCCAGATGCATCCCGAAAATCCAAGGATAATCCCGACGAAGAAAATAGGTAAACTGCCCAAGAATAGTCCAGGATAGCACAAAGATGAATAACTCCTTGGCCTTGAAAATCACAGGGTGTTGTTCGATGGCCTTCAGCTAATTTTTCCAAAAGCCATTCTTGCAACTTATTTCTCAAAACCAGCTCCAGCAACTTTTCAGTAGCAGGCATATGAGAATCCCTATTGCTATTCACTGGTTTCAGCATATTCAACCACTCCTTTTCCAATAAATTAGAGGTGAGAGAAGCAAATTTGTTGGCTTCCTTCAAGTACTTTTGTGATGTCCTGCCGGGCAGACCAGAAACATTGCCGCTTGTGGAAAAGAGTAAGTGGGCAAGCCTAATTTGCATCTGAAACTCTTTTAACTTTAATTTCCTATGGTCATCTTCAGATGAAGCCTCATCCCAAACGCTCGGCTTAGACCGGTATTCAAAGGACCAAACTTGGCTGATTGGTGTCTGACCATCTAAGGTCAAATAAAGATTCACAAAGCCAGGTTCACTGGGGGCTGCTGTACAGCGGTAAACACCAGCTTGAACAAGTTCTGCAGCAACACATATCCCACCAAAGCCACAATAGATTTGGGTTTCCAGTAGATGTTTTTGCTGTTCATAAAAGTATCCAACCACTAGGACCTGCATCAGTTATACTCGCATGAATGAATTGTGATAGAGATGAAGAGTGTATTATTAGCAACTTAATATTTCCATACACAGCACAATTGCAGACTAATGAAAGTATATCTTAGATTTCTACATAATTTATTAGAAGATAATTAATCATCAGCTGCTCCTGACCTCATCAAACATGAAAGAGGCATGCCTTCATCAAGCTGCAAAGCAAGGTTAGAAGTTTCTACCTCAATTCCAAAACCAAAAAACCAAATTGTTTCACAATCATTGAGTGCCAATTTGAAACTACAGTCTGAAACCAATCCAACGTGAAATATCTTGATTTAAATCACAACAGGCCTAAAGAAGGCTTAGTTTTAGAATGTTGGTCTTATTGGCCAGAAGCCCGGACTCACCTACAGGACCTATTTTCAAACATTTATGAATATTTTATGTCGCTGTGTCAACTTTAACTTGTGACAACATGAAAGTTAGTTTTATTACCATTAAAATCATCACATTGACTGCTGTTAAACTTCTTGGACAACACAAGTATCATATATTACCTTGAGAAAACAGAGGTTTTCACAACAGATTGCCTAAGTGTGGATATCCAAATGAACCAATCGATTACAGAAGACCATGAAATTCAAGCAAGTGAAGAAGCAACACTATAAAAGCCAGTAAGCATTACAATGTAACTTCTTAATCGCACATAGACAACAAAATCAACTCAAGAAGAGAAAAAAAAATGCTCAGAGAAATATTGAGAAAGAAAGACCTTAGTTTCCTCTGTGGAATATGCCCACCCAGGAGAGACATCAGTTATATTAAAAATTGGCCCTTGATTTGATGACTGGTCCATCAATGTTAGTGTAGCCAGTTGGTTTGCCTCTGAACTCAGTGGCACAAGCTGTAGATCATCTAACATACTGATGCCATCATTCATGTAATTCCATTGTCCCAAACTGCTCTGACTTAAGAAGACATCATTAGTAATATTAGCAGGGGTTGACATGCCAGTTATTGCATTTAATGTACGGCCTTCTGTTTGAGAATTTGATTTTGTGGACTTCAAAAGTTGTGGCTTGCTCTCCTGATCCTTCATAGCCTGAAAATAACTACCAATTGTTTGGTCATTCCCAGCACCATCATTATCAGTAATGCAAATAGTATTATGAGGTATGAAAAAGCTACCCTGAAGCAAATAAAAATAGTTCTTTTAGATGAACAGTATACAGTTCAGAGAGAACGTGTTGAAGAAACCCCCAATAAGTTGTTCACAAAATATCTAATTCATTCATGGCAACAAGAGAATATATCTAAGAATAAGAGCAAAATTGTGAAGTATAATAAGGTAGCTAATAATCCATATGACCACAAGCTACAAACATGAAACAATACATGGTCAGGTGAAGGTATATATAGATATGCAAATGAGCAATCTTTTGCTTCACAGTTGATTATGCATTATTTGGCTATACAGCATAAGCTTTGGTAACTGCATCTATAGGCAAAACCTTTTTCTTGTCATTGTTACATATCTTATTGCAACTGATGCATTGCCGCTCCTTCTGTACTAGCAAAGAGTGAAGAAATTTGCCTTGGAACACATGATATTACTACGTTGAATTTGATAATTAGAGACACAGCTGGGTGCTGAAGGACATCTCTTTTGCGCTTCATTCAACAAACATAGAAAGAATTGTAACCTATTATGATTATTCTTTAGTTAACTTTCAGCTTGGATTCGTTCATCGGGAGACTGCAAAATCTTACAAATAACCAATTTCTCCTCTACATTATGTCGGGAATGCTTTAGTGCCCTTGGATATATTAGAAACAATTGTAACCACCTATTATGACTATTCTTTAATTACCTTTCAGCTCGAATTCATTCTTTGGGAAACTGCAGAATTTTACAAATAACTAATTTCTCCTTTACAGTATGTCAGGAATGCTTTAGTGCCCATAGATATAACAGAAACAATTGTAACCTATTATGACTATTCTTTAGTTGCCTTTCAGCTTGGATTCATTCTTTGGGAGACTGCAGAATTTTGCAAATAATTTTCCTCCACATTATGTCAAGGATTCTATGGTACCATTGGATATATGTTTTTCACTTATATTCGAGGATCAATTTTTCATATGGTGAAAATAGGAAGATAAAAGTGGAGAATGCTTTGATGAGTTTAATATAGAAATGATGATCAATTATTGACTCGCATATTATTTGCATGTAAAGACAAATTCATATAAAATATATCCGAAAGAAGGATTATAATCTAAGAACTTGTGTAAATAGAATGAACGGCGTCAATAGTTGATCCCATTGTGTAGGTCCTAAAAGGCTGAAACAATGATCAATTGTTTGCAATAATAGCGAGTAGATAAGTAAAATCTTAAAGACAACTTATACGATGAAGAATAACCTGCTTCAAAAAACATCTTACATTATTCATGGACTTTGCCAACTCATTTTGGATTTGTTGATCAGACACGAAAAAATCACCTGTCACATGGCAACTGTGGTTAAAATTCTCTCACAACAAGTTAATAGACAGTAAGGACTGGAAGTCATACCATCTCGACGCTGAGTAGAATCATTATTTGTAGGTGATTCCAACAAATCCTCCCAATCCAATGTGTTGATTTCATGAAGACTAAACTCATGGCTCTGAAGATCTGCAAGATCAAAAGAGATAATGGAAACCACAACCTAAGTTAACCTGGGAGCTCGTTGCAAAAACTAAAAGACAACAATTAATGATACTACGGAACAGTGTTTTCATCAAAAGTTTCCTGCAAAAAAAAGTAGAAAATAACATATTCGTTCCAGAGAGAGAGAGAGAGAGAGAGAGAGAGAGAGAGAGAGAGAGAGAGAGAGAGAGAGAGAGAGAGAACTTCCATGGAGTGACAAATGCACTATGGAACAACGCTTTCATTAAAAAAAAATTCAAACAAGTACATAATTGCATATTGTGATTGCATAGTCCCAGAGAGAGAGAGAGAGAGAGAGAGAGAGAGAGAGAGAGAAAGCGAAGGGAGCAACTGTGGAGAAACAAATGCATGATCACTGAGTGAACTAAATTACCTAATGAAACTATGAGGTACAACAATTAAGAAAGAAAAAAGTAATAATGGAAGTTTTTCAAGGACAAACAAATTTATGTCTCACCAGCCTGTACTGCATTATCCTCTCCTGAGTTAATTTCTTCAGAGATACCTGCAGATCCAGACACATCTGAATGTGCAGAAGCAGAATTTGATTCGATTGGGGTTGATGGAGAACCATGATGAATCTTAATGGTCAAAGATAGATTCTCTGTACAATCAACCGGTGCAGGTAAATACTGAGATGTATGATCCTGAAAACCAATCAAATGTTAAAGTGACAAAGGCAAGCCACACAAGAAGCCTAATTCAAATAGAGGCTAAGACATCAACACTTTCAATGAAACAAAATATAAGATAAATATTGGCTTTGGAGATTCACTCATTCACCCAAACTTAAACAAGGGGCAACAATGGTAACAGAAAGGAGATGCTTTTTAATCACTCTCTCGAATCATAACTCGCTCGGCCCTGTTCAAGTTCACATTTGATACTATGATTATAAGCTCCTTTCATTCTCTTCCATTTCTTAATAACAACCAAGCACCAGCAAACATTGTCTAACTATATCACCTTGAAACCCTTAAAATGTCTTTAGTCTTTAGTCTACCTGTTTAGTTTCAAAGAAATCAATTTCCTAAGAACTGTCCAATTAAGGTCCCTCCTTTCTATTCTACATGTTTGGAAGTATCAAATCATTTGTCATATTATTTTATTGTCTTAATTTCTTTCTCTAAGACTAAGCACCAAGATGCAGTCACAAATTTCTTCTACTTTATGGTACATGTCAATCAAATAAAAGACCTAGTCATAAGTACGCAAACACGAAAACCAAATGATTTGTTACTCTGATTTTTTGTCCTGCAAATTTTAGTAAGCTTTCCCTGCTTCATTACTCTCCAAAGATGCAATGGTCATGCACACTGCAAACCTTTCTCTACCTTTTCCTAGATGCCCATTAATTATCCATTTGAAAAGAGCTCTCAATGAGAATCACTTGTGTAATTTCATTCAATTATTTCAAGCTTCTTCCTAGTGTTATCTAATTAGAATTTTATTTCATGTGCTTTAGCTATGTTAATCACCTCTTCTGCTACCTATAGATGAAATCCTATTGCCTTTACATCTACAAAAACACCAGTCATCTCTAATATCTGTATCTGCAATAATTCGTATACGGCTCTTAAATATTTTCCAAGTAGTGTGATGTATATTCTCTCCATCATCTGTTTACTTGCCTACCTACCTAGTTTCTCCTATAAACACAAGATGACGCTTATGTATAATCACCATACCTACTTCACTAATGAACACATCTGAGAAGCTGCATTCAAATTCTACTTCAAGTTCACGGACAAACTTCACTATCCATTAGGTAAAACAGCATCTATCTAGTAGAGCAAAACTCATGTAGTTGTTAATTGTAGTCTATACAAGTAAATGCCTGGTATAGAACAATTGTGAATCATCAATAAGGAAACAGAGAATATAACCTCAGATGTCTGCCGATAATGCACAAGAACTATGCGCTCCAATAGCCTGAATAAACAACATTAAAAAAATATGTCAGCTTGCAATGTCGAATAATAAATAAAGATCGTGCAGAGGAAAAAAGGACGAAAAAACTCTGGACAGCTAATACCAACTACCAGAAAGGTGGGAAAAAGAAAAGAGGATGCAACATTAGCAAGACATCTCAGTAAAAAAGAATGTTGGTAAAACAAAGCCTGTTTATCACAATTATGCTGCCAATAGAAGTAGTGTCTCTGACAGAGGCCAGTGAACACTCATGCACGAGCCCAATGAATTGATATAAGCCTAAATAGTTAAGACACTGTAAATAACACCAAGGCATCTTTAACCATGACAGGTAAAACCCAGCGAAGGCCTAAATTTTCTGATGAGCCAAACCAAAATGAAAAAAATCAAGGACAAGTTCAAGTACTCATTTTGTAGCTTTAAAGGAGTTTGGGTACCATGGTTTTAAGGTCCCCTAGCCAACATCAATGAAGGATTCATATTTCTTGAGTGAGGGCACTTGGGTTGGTTAAGTTAGCTATTCAGCTTGGCCTATTGACACCAAACTGACAAGCGTTCTAAAACGAAATACGCACATTAGCCTACAGAATAACCAACAATTTACCTTCTTATGACCTTGCTAAGGGCATCGAGAATAAGATTGGTCTGAAGCATAAACAAGTAAACAACTAGATACAGCAATATCTTCATAACTTTCTTTTCGATAGTGTTATCATCTTAGCTATTATTATACTATGATTTGCCTAATAGAAATTTCTACACATCTTTATTCAATCACAAGATGTCATTCTTCCAAATTAGGTCCTCAGGTAGTCTTGCCTATTACCTTTTTCGGACACATCTGAAATATGTCATAAGTAGACTACTATTAAATATTTCACAATCTCTTTGGCACCCAAAATTGCCAAGTTTATTATACTTGCAACTGCTATGACGTGCGTTCAGATGGGACTAATATGCCAATTTGTATTAATGGATGACGCAGGCCATTTCAGATACCAAGAATTCTCATTTTACACACTTTTTCTGACCAATAATAAAAACACATTTAAGTCTAAATAGCTAAAAATCTTTTACTTCAAATGCATAATGTATGTCATTTAGACAAAATCTTTTTTATCGCAAGATGAATAACAGCATGAAATAATTCCCCAAGCTCAAATAAAGCCACTACTAGGGTCCTTATCGCAGTTATTGACAGAAGTAATATATATAAATACAGAACATCCCAAATATTGTAAACACATTTTATAAAAAGAGGCAAGAAGGAGAAACTTACTTATCAAGAAGCCAGTAACTCCTACGGTAAAAATTAGGATCATCCTCACATCGGGCATAATAAACATGGATTCTTTCGACATTTCCAATCTATAACATAAGTAAGATGAATTATAAATGCCATTTCTCTCAGACAATATATTTTGCACACACAAGACAAATGAGGAAGGCAACAAATCCAAAAACAGCAAAACCATAGTTAAACTAAAGAGATAGTCTAGCTCAGTTCAAAACAATAGCACACCATTCTCAATACGGCAAACAATTAGTGAACAAGATGAACTTATGCAGCCAAGAGTTCCAGATAGATAAGAAAGTCAAAGCTCCATTTAGTGTTGTAATGCTAAGCAGCAAGTCAAATGATCTTAAATCTCAGACTATTTAATTCCTGAGATAATTATCAAGATAACATGGGGCACTAAACTACCAAACAGTGCTATAAAAAGTTCAGGATGGAAGCTGAATTTGCTAACAGCAACACAACATACCACCTGTGTGAGCAGAAATAGTGATATCCAACAATGGGTACAAGGTAATTTCAGCAGGTCAAAATTGTCCAGTGTCCTTAAGAATAGTAAGCATCATACATTTGCTACATTGTATCACCAGCACATAGCAAATTCATCTATCCAATTCTGACACCTCTACACATATTTTCACTTCTCCATTACAAACGCTCATTTGATTCTTTGTGGTCAAGTTTGTCTTGTGCCTTTTATGGCTGCAAATACTATAAACTAATAAAGTTGGTCCGTACAGTTTGTCTATGCTGTAATATTTCTACTTTTCTAGGTTTATAGATTTCCTCCACAAAACTCAGAAAATGAACCTTAGCCTCTTTTCATCAGTCAACACCATCTGTAAACAACAATGACAAGCTTTCCTCAACCTGAATATCAGAAGATTCAAAAATAAAAATTCTACCAAGTAGCAGTTCACCACCGCTATGAAAAAATAGTAATAACAAAAACAACAACAGAATAAACAACAACAAAACCAATAATAATAATACTAACAACAACAACAACAACAATAAATATATTCTTAAGAATAAGAGCAGAGAAAAGGCTAAACTGCCATAAGCTATACTTTATTGTATGTGTATAAATTGCATTTTCATTTGCAGTAAATTGCACACATAAAGCAATTGAATTTTTTCTGTATAGGACAAACAGATTATACCAAGAATTTAAGTGCCATGGCAAAGAGTCGTACCGAAAACTTGCTGGCATGGTACGACACGACACGTGCAGATCAGTGCCGATAAGTGTCGATCACAAAAAATACATGTGTGCCGACACATAATAGCATGAAATATTTATTTTCTTTAGCAACAAAATTTTTTAATTACTTATTATGTATCCTTATCAAATCTTTTGAACTTTATTAAGAAAATTACTTAGTAATTTAAAGAAAAGAAGGGTTTTCAGCTGTGCCATTGGCACGGGAGCTTTATCGTGCCGGTACCTTGTTGGCACGATGGATACGGACCGTGCCAATGGATACTTAAATTCTTGGATTATACATACACAAAGAGAGATATAGGAAAATTGTTGAAGAACAAAAATAACAGAAAACAAGCATAGCAAAACATGCATAGCATTCCATAAAACCAAGGGACACGATATATGAATTGATATTATACGATTTTAATTTGCACGCGGTCTAACTTTTAACTTTTCATGGGCTTCTTGGACAGTCTTCCCATCCTTTTTCTTCTTCCAGTTATGGCCATCTTTACGGAAGTTCCTCAGCATTTTCCGATCAAATAAAAGAACCGTACCACCTAATTTATGAGAGGGGATCAAATAAAAATAAAAAAACAGAATAAGTACAAAGTTGGATATTGTAATAACAACAGAATCTGAAGCGATATAGTATGCTAACAGCCAAAAGTAGCAACATCTCAAATAAGACGCATGAAATATCTTACCAAATCCTATAATGTTTAAAATGCTTTACATGTTAGCCAGCTTACAATGTTACAATTCCAAACAGTAAAACTGCTAAGACACCATGCTATGCAAATTACTATATTCCAGCAAAACTGAAGCAAATAGCTATATCTATAGTTTGATTTGTTTCATACTAGTAATCAACAATCCACAGAGCGATTAGATAGCAATAAGAAAAATTGTGGTTATGAATTGATTGAGATACATAATAGAACAGTTTTCTCACTGTTGATCACAAGAAATTTAAACATATGCTCCCTCTAGCAGTAGGCTAGAAATGTCAACATCCAAAATTTTACTAGAAACCAAGGATTTAAGTATCGTGGCACGGGACCGTGCCGAAAACTTGCTGGCATGGTACAGCACGGTGCGTGCCACGCCATGACAATACGTGCCGGCCACAAAAAATACATATGTGCCAACATATAATTGCATGAAATATGTATTTTCTTTAGGAACAAAATATTCTAATTGCTTATTATGTATTTTTATCAAATCTTTTGAACTTTATTTACAAAAGTACTTACTAATAAAGAAAAGAGAATTTTGAGTTGTGCCATCAGCACGGGAGCTGTATCGTGCCAATATCTTGTTGGCACAATACGGCACGGTAGATACGGCCCGTGCGGATGGGCACTTAAATCTTTGCTTGAAACCATGCATTGTTGATAGAACTTCATGTAGACTTTTGAACAATATATTTCAGGGCAATACTCTGAATCAAAAGAAAACAAACAATATACCGGAAATGTTTTGGGTGCCCGAGAAATAGGAAATAACAGCGCAAAAATTGAGTGTCTTTGAGATACTAATGTCGATGTAAATGAGAACTGTAACTAAGAGAGAAAGATAGAGAAATAATAAGAAAAGAGAAGACCACATTAGGGAATTTTCACTGGAAAAATTTTCATATTCAATGTTGCAGACAATTAACCACCCTCGACATAGGTTCACTACAGCACATCTTCACTCTTTTCTGATGACATTGACAAGTCACAACAGGCAATTGAAGCACTCTCAGAAGTAACAACTACAATCATCAACAGAAGTAGAAAGCAATGTATGACTAATTATGTTAATTGTCTGGCACGAAATGGTATTGGGAGGCTCATAACAACTAAAAGTATATTTTTCCTTCAGTATTCATAAATTAAGATAACGATAACAATAGCATAAACTTTACAGGATTGATTAATAAATTAAAAGGCTCACGCTATTGTCCTGAAAGGCTTAGAAGTACAATTCTGCTATTGTTTATTGCACACTACCAGCATGTTTAAGCATTTTCACACGTTGATCTAGCAAGAGGGTAAAAGCGAAGTGTCAGTCAAACCGTGCCCACCAAGAATAAAAGAAAAGCAACTTTCAAACCATATGGATGTGCCAAAAAAATAAGCACAAAAATTTCACAAATAATTTCTACATGCTTTAATTTTCAGACCGTGAGACAAGTTCATACTTTGTGGCTTGTCAACTGGCTGGGGCTGGACTTTAAAACGTGAAAAGTTAGATAATACTGCATGAACTTCATTAGGCCGAAACCACCTATTTGAGGCATCTTCCATCAACTTCTCAATATCCAGATCTGTTCACAAAGCGAAAAATCGTCAAAAGCAACATATATCAGAGATTTAAAAGGGAGTTTTGCTGAAAAAATAATGGAATGTGTAATTCATGGCAGTCATGATTAAATATAGTAGTAATGAGAATAACAAAGCAATGGTAAAAACTAATCAAGCTAACTAAAAGAGATATTGATAAAGAAGTTTCTACAGAATAATACATTCTAAAAATTCAACAAAATTTTTTAATCTATTAGATAAAGTTGCTGAAGATGAAGACGGAATACCTGGTTTATCGAAAATTCATTGTTCAGATACTCCTGTTATTTGATGTACTGATTGCAATTTCTAACTTAAAATAAGTGATAAGCAAAGTCTTGACTGTTACATGTCCTTGAATATTACCTTAACTGAGAGGGAAGTCTCTTAGCAATACAAAATCTATACAAACTTTAATTAATTGTTGTGTTGTTTTTGAAGCACTATGAGCATATAACAGCATGGTCTAACTTTAAGAACAAGATTATCTCCTCAAAGCAACTTACAATCCCATAATTACAACAATGACAAGATCAGTCCACCAACAAAATTAATATGTTCAAGAAGAACAAAAGATACCGAAGAGAGAAGGCAACTACACGAACAAGACATTAAAGAAGAGCAGGATAAAATTTAAGAATAAATCTCAAACCCTAATATGAAAAGACAGCATTACCAAATGAAACCCTAAATAGCAAATCGCACGAAACTAAAAATTAAGTATGTGTCTGATGCGATGCGAAAGCCGTGGATCACAGTGTCAACGAGAAGATATCTTTCATGGCAATGAAGCGAGAGCTACGAGACACCCAAGCACCGCGAAAGTGACTCAAAAGGGGAGTCGCGTAGTACTTGGAAATCTGTACCAACCTTAGTATATTTTTATAGCTATTCTTGAAGACCCAAGAAAGCACAATAAGCCTATAACAACATGGTCCAACATCAAGAACAACATCATCTACTCGAAATTACTCGCAATCCAACATTTACAGCAATAGCAGCATCAGCATCCACTCAACAGAAGCAACGAGTTAAACAAGAACAGGAGGTATCAAAGAACGAAAGCGACGACACGAACAGCACAAATTAAGATCAAGATTTCGAACCCTAGAACGAAAAGAAAGAATCGCTAAATGAAACCGTAGCGCCATACAAACAAGAGCGTACCTGATACTGTGAGAAAGCCGTGGATCTCCGCGTCGATGAGGTGGCCTTCTTCCATGGAGGCGAAGGGAGAGCTCGGCAAAACCCTAGAAGAGAGAGAGAGAGAGAGAGAGAGAGAGACGGGTGGGAGGGGAGGGGTGAAAAGGAGAAGAGCTGGGAAAAATGGCGAGGGGCGAAGTACGTGGACGGTTATTCTCCGCCGCGGAGTAAATACCCGGTGCTTGTGTACTGATCGAGGAATATTGACCCCGTTAGTTCGAGATTCAACGGTTCTGATTTCGGACCTTGATGGGGAAAGGTCGTGTAACATTTTCTTGCGTTTCGCCTACTTGCGCTAATCCCGTTATATCGGGCGCGGGGTTCCACGGATTGATTCCACGTGGCGTAAGGTAATTGGGTGTATTAAATTACATTAGACAAGGTGATTGATGTGTAATTTGCAAAAATAATCGTTAATCCAAGCAAATGGCGACCTGCCACGTGTCTTAATGGTAGATTTTGAACCGATAACCACTGTTGAGAATCTACTAATTGAGAATGTATGTGAGTGAGACACAATAAATTATTATAGTAGTTTACTAATCCGATATTCCAAAGCATGTGTTAGCAGTTAGCACAATACATTAAATTCTAAATTCTATATTAAATATTATTGATATTTAATCCCTTATAATTATACATAAATAAATAAATAACGTCTAATGCTGGTACCGCGTTTGGATGTTTGAATTTGGCCATTTTCAATTTGATAGTTCACACCTCACAATCTGAGACCCCAATGCATGAAACTGCGTGCCCATTTTTTATTTCTTTATTTGATTTCGCTTTAGATTGAGATTTTATTACTCGACTCTGATTGCATATGGCCCTGCATAGATATGTTTTGGACTAAGCTCGAGCTTAAAGAGGGAAAAATAATAAAAAATAGATATTCAACGATTTGCTGGAAATCTCTTTTGAACAAAGTGATTTTTGAACGGAATCTCACTCATCAAACAAACAAGTTATTCTGAATTCTCTTATCTTCTTGTAAAACAGATAAGTTACTTGCTGCAATTGTAAAATTTCTTTGTAGAATTTTAAGTTTAGCCCATTCTGATATTTCTGATGGTACTAAATTTTATGAATACCTCTACCATCTACAAGATGATTTGTTGTATCTCCAAATTTGTGATTTATTTAAGACTTGCTTCCTCCTTTAAAAGTTTCGCAATAAAAAATAAAGTAGTTGTTCAATTTAAAACTTATGATAAAACTCATCAACAAAGTTTATGTCCTCTACATGACTTGATAGATGGCATGCTCATCAAATGTGGCAGCTTCCTACTTATTTCCTCAATCCATTTTGGTTCTTTCTTAATATTTTCTCTCCAAGATGGGATGTTTCAGTCACCAAAAAATTAAAACGTTTTGCACAAGAAACCAATTTGAGAAAGGAGATCACTTCACCTGCGGTAAATCATGTTATCTTTATCCAAACAAGAGGAGTACAATTTGATTTCGGAATACAAAAGCTCGTTTGATATTGAAATTATTTGGGGATAAAAAAAATACCTTTCTTATTCCTCCAAACACATAAAAAATTATGAGAATATTTTATTTCAGTACAACTAAAATAAGTGAGAATTATTATTCTCAATATTTTCAACCACTCTTTTGCTTTTTTCTTAAATATCCTTCCACGCCTTCCGATGCAACATCTCTCACCTTATCATTAAATAATAAAACTTGAGGACAAAAAGATTATTTAAAATAATTAATATTTTTTATTTTTTTTATTCTTTATTATTATACCAAACATAAAATTTTTTATCTATAGAATCATCTCAAATATTTTTTTTATATAAGTTTCGTATTTTATACTTATTTTTAAAATAATTAATTTTATCTTAAAAAATTTATTTTCTAAATAGTTGGGTACTATTTTTGTCCGATAACCATATTGTTTTCTTCGCTTGTCATTAATTACATTTTGTCCCTCATAACATGTGATGTGAAATCTCTACCAATGAAACTTTATTTACCACAGTAAAATTAGATCTCTATACATAATTGTGTTATAAATTTATAATAATAGGACAAAAACTAAAGAAGTGGTTATAATTTAAAGGAGGACCTGTCACAAATTTTTACAATAGAACTAAAAAAAAATCTTGGTTCAAGTTCCTATGTGAACACATAATAGTTTATAGTCGTTGTGAATATTATATATACATATAAATATGAGTAGGAATAAACATGGACGTGGCAAATTTTAGTCCATTTACAGTTTATTGCGGCCACATATTTTTATTCTGAATTCAATTTAATTGAAAATCACTTGCAAATTTGCTCAATTGTATTTTTATTTGCCATGAAGCACAGTGCAAACATGTTTCATTTATATATAGAACATAATTTTAAAAAATCAGTAAATTTTACTCTTTTTTTTTTATATACATATTAAATTTTATTTATTTCCGTACCCAGTCCACTTGAAAAAAAAAACAAATAAACTAAGAAAGGGACATGCTTTTGGTCCCCATTAACTTGCTCTCCTGAATTTGTGAATATCTCAGTAAATTTATTTAACACTCTTAAAATATATTGTAAAAATTATTATTATTATTATTTTATAAAAATTGACACTATATATAATAACCAAAAAAACTACTATTCTATATTCTGATTCTTTTCATGTCCTTATCTAATGTCAAATCAATTTTAAAATTTTGTGACATTGGATACTTCCTATGCTCCTCTTCTTAAAACTCTAATTCATAAACAAATAGGGACATGAGTAAATTAGGATTTCACAAATTTTATTTTATAAATTATTAACACTCTTAAAATATATTGTAAAAATTATTATTATTTTTTTTTTTATAAAAATTGACATTATATATAATAACCAAAAAACTACTATTCTATATTCTGATTCTTTTCATGTCTAATGTCAAATCAATTTTAAAATTTTGTGACATTGGATACTTCCTATGCTCCTCTTCTTAAAATTCTAATTCATAAACAAATAGGGACATGAGTAAATTAGGATTTCACAAATTTTATTTTATAAATTATTAATTCATACAGGGAAAAAGTAAACTATGATACATATATAATAATATATATTAACTTGCTAACAATTTTAAAATAATAAATTTGAGAGTTGATGGTAATACTCAAATTTTATAATAAATTTACACCACATCTTATGTTTCATCTGCTAACATATTAATATATCTTGTATAATGCATATTTTAAATATAATTTAGAATATTTTTAAAAAAATTAAATTTTTTTTAATTTTTTTGAAATAATAATAACGTCCATCAAGTAGGTATAAAATGAATAGCTAAAATAGAACGATATTCTAAAAATAGAGAATTAAATTATTTAACTTAATATTAAAGTTACTGATTTTTTTATTTAAATAGTAAATAGAAATTTTAATCAAAAACTTAACTGATTTTGAATTTTTTATATCGTCAAACTAGTAAGCATACCACATCGGTCGTTAAAAAATATTAATTTTGATATATTTTGATCGTAAAGTAAATAATATTAAAAAAATTAAAAATTTTATTTTCTAAAAATTTTAAATATTATAAATTATATTTAATAATAAAAATTGTTGATTGGAAGGCTTTATTAACGAAAACGATTTATAAATACGAAGAAAATTATCATACTTATACAAATATAATAATTGAACTCCATACATATCTTCTTCTTTTTTTCGAGAAAAGGTAACTTGCTACCACTTCATTCAAATAACCTTTAACTAAGCATCCATGTGAGACAACCGGGCCTTAAAAAAAAAAAAAAAAAAAAAAAAAAAGAAAAAAAAGATCCCAAGAACAATAGAGATCCCAAGAACTAGACACACCACTCGACCCAAGAACAATAAAGATCCAGCGCCATCTCCCGCAGTTGCCTCCAGTTGTCTCTTCTATTATCGAAGATTCTTCTATTTCTCTTCAACCAGATCATCCACCAAGATGCAACTACGTACGACCGGGCATTCCAATCTTTCTCTGCTCCCCTCTATACTACTAACATGCTCCCACAGTAATGATACTGAATTGCACAGACGGATAAACTGTTTATTCAGCAATAAAGCTCCTAGCAAAGCTTTAGCCCCGACACACTCAATTAGAAGGTGGTCGGTAGTCTCCAACACCTCACTGCATAAGACACAATTGCCCTCTTCGCGCCACCCCCTCTTAATCAGGTTGTCTACCGTCAGAATCCTTCGCTTCAAGGCCGCCCAAACGAAAATCTTAACTTTTAGCAATGTTGTGGTGCTCCACAGCCGATCGAATAAAACGACTTTAATGCCCCTATCCTGTAGAAAGTTGTACACTGACTTAACAAAAAAACTCCCCGAGTTGGACCACCTCCACGAAATTACATCAAGACCGGTACCGGGGCTTATGTTCGACAGCAGCGCTTTAAAATCCCGAACCGCATAACACTCACTTTGGTTCTTTTGCAGTATCCCCTTCAGGATCTTCCTCCACCTCCAACCCCCACTTCCGTAGCTCTCAAAAACCTTGCAATTTTTATTAACCACATCCGAAAAAATGCTCGGGAATCGAGAACAGAGGGGAGTCATTCCCCCCCCCCCCCCCCCGCATTTGTCCAGCCACAATTCCACTCTTCTCTTATCTCCCAACGCATATTCGGTCCCACACCTGAACACCTCCTTAGTCCCCGTAACACTTTTCCACCACTGCGAGTAGGGAGCAAACGAAGCCCCTTCCCGAAGCGGTCTCCTTCTGATATAATGAAGCTCGAGAATTAACTTGTCCCACAAAAAGATCCCCCCAGTCAACAATTTTCACCACCATTTCGACAGTAAGCCTGCATTCATATCACCCAGGTCACGCATCCCCAGCCCACCATCTTTTCTATTTCGACACACCTGTTTTCACTGAACCAAGCAGTGCCCACCCTTGACCATCGTCCCTCTCTTCCAGAAGAAAGCCCGCCTAAAAGCTTCCAAACGATTAATGACCTATTTCCACGCCCTGAAGACCCAGAGGAAATAAAGTGGCACGTTGGCCAAAACCGAGTTAGCCAAAATTAATCAACCCCCCTGTGAAAGCAGCTTTGCCTGCCACCCTTCAATCTGATTCTCGAACTTGTTGATGATAGATCTCCGGTCCTCCTTTCTAACCCTTCCGTTAGATAGCGGCATGCCTAAGTATTTGATCGAAAATTTACCAAACTTACACCCGATTAACCTCGCAAGCCTCACGCCCCTAGTCTCCCTATTTCCCAGGTACAGAAGCTCCGTCTTACTTCTATTTATCTTCAGGACTGAGGCCCACTCAAACAATTGCTAAACGAACTTAAGATCACACATTTCCCTCGCCTTGGTTTTGCAAAAGAAGATGGTGTCGTCCGCATATGGTAAAATGGAAAGTTTGCACTCCTCCGACGGCCCCACTACACTTAACAAATTATTTCGAACCACCAATGCCATCATAAGCACGAGTCCTTCTGCCACAAGAAGGAACAGAAGAGGGGACGAAAGGTCACCCTGCCTCAAGCCTCTTTGCGTTTTGATCCACTTGGTGGGGATCCCGTTTACGAGAATTGTAATCTTGGCATTGGCTATACACTATTCAATCCAGTCGCTCCACCTTTGGTTCGCCCCAAGCCAGGTCAAAACCTTACGCAGAAACCCCCAGTTGACCATATCATATGCTTTCTCAAAGTCCACTTTGATGTCGACATACTCTTCCCTCGTTCTCATCCCCCAATTAACAATTTCGCTAGCCGTGACAAAAGTATCTAAGATCGATCTCCCCTTAAGGAACGTGGCCTGAGACTGAGAAATGATACCGTCCAAAACTTTAGTGAGCCTATCTGCTAGGACATTGAAGATAATCTTCTAAATTCCGTTTAGTAGGCTAATTGACCTGAAGTCGCTTACTGCTTTAGCCTCTTCTTTCTTGCGCAGTAAAGTAATGAAGGAATAGTCAATCGGCTCAGTATTCAGTTTCCCGTTATATAAGTCCTCGAAGATACTGAAAATATCTTCCTAAATGATCACCCAGAACTTTTGAGAAAACCTAAGATTAAAGTCGTCCAGCCCCGGTGCCTTGTCCCCTCCGAGTTGGAACGCGGCTCTTTTAATCTCCTCTTTACTAAAGGGGGTCGTAAGTTGTTCATCACTTATCAGCTGGTTACTACCGAAAACCTCGACCAAATCGCCGAACGCCTCCCTCCTCGCTTCGCTTGGCGCAAACAACTCCTGGAATTTCTGTAAAAAGTACTCTCTTTTCTCTGTCTCCCTGCAACTTCGGGGCCCCTGGTCCTCGATCACCTCGATTGAATTCCTCCGTCTTCTCCCATTGGCGACCGCGTGGAAAAAACTGGTATTACCATCTCCTTCTCTAAGCCAGTGTTGCTTTGCTCTAGTTCTCCACAACACCTCCTCCTCCGCCACAATCGACGACAACTGCTGTTTAAACAAGTTCCGCCTCTCCTGCCGCGAGGTTGATAGGTTACCGATTTCTTCGAGTAAATCTAGCGCCATAATCTCTGCTGAAATATCCCTCTTAGCCTTGGAGATGCTATGGAAATTAGATGAGCACCATTCTTTGACCATTCTCCTGTAGTGCCTCAGTTTGGCTGTAAAGGCAAGAATACTCGACTAGGGCCCATGCACTTCGGCCCACCATCCGGCCATCCTAGCGTTGAAGTCCTCACGCAAAAGCCATGCATCCTCGAATCTAAACCTGCGCGGTGGCAACTCTGCCCACACTGAAAGCAGAATCGGGGAGTGATCAGAAGTAACACGGGAAAGTGCAACCACCTTTGAAAGAGGGAAGGCTAGATCCCACTCGGTAGAGATGAGGAATCGATCCAGTTTGGCTAACATTGGCGTGCTCTGCATATTGGACCACGTGTAGCATTGGTTGCCCATCGGCAAGTCAATTAGGTCTAGCTTAATTAAGAGATCCGAGAACATGGACATTAGTTTACCGCACCAGTTCCTCCCTTTCCTCTCATGCAACTCTCTCATCAAATTAAAATCCCCACACAAAAACCACAGACCCTTACAATCCCATTTAAGCTCCTCCAGTTCGGCACAAAATTCCCTTTTCTCTTTCCATAAAGGTGGGCCATAGATGTTAGTAAGATAGAAAAGAATGCCGGTGGGAGCGTGCTTCAACCGTACAGTTAGAGAAAAACGTCAAACCAGAACTTCAGAGCCTGAGAAATCTCGAGCTCCAGCAAGTAATAAGGCCCCCCGATGCCCATGGGGATTTCAAGAATTGGCACTTGTCCATGTGCGGACCAACAAACAAGCGCATGAAAGAGTTGGAAATAGATTCCACTTTAGTTTCTTGCAAGCAATATACCGCCTTCCTAGAAGAGGAAAGGCCAAATTTAACTAAAGCCGTCTTACACTGATCATTATGACCCCTAACATCCCAACTATATAAATTAAACATAAGAAAAGATACACCCACACCCCTCCTTCGACACCCTAAGACCTCACTAAGCCACTTCCAAGAACCCCAAGAACACTTCCTCCTTCTGCGCCGTCGGAGCAACCCCGCACTTGGCGCTTCTGATCCTGACCTTAATGGCCGCCAGCGATTCCGCTCCATCCCACTCCCCAGACCCTCCCACCACCCCCACAGACGGCAGCTGCTTCTTGTAAGTGCTCCTAGCCGCTCATTCTCTCAACAAGGCTTTACGGGCAATAACTTTGACCAACGCATGCTTTTTTCCGCCCTTCGCCAGACGAGGACAGCGCCTAGCTCCCCCACCCCGGCCCGCTTCTCACCACGCCGTCAGAAGCCATCACTTCCCCGCCCTCCACCCCGCCGCATATCCCCGCCCTCCACCCCGCCGCACACACCCATCTCTCAGACCGACCCAAGATTACACACCCCCTCCGAGGCCTCCAAGACCTCCCCGCCAGCTAGCATCTCCCCCAAGTCGGAGCCTAGCCTCTCCCTACCGCTCGACCCACCCGAAGCATTAATAATATTCATAAGAAATATAATAGTATTTTGTAGCTATTTGTTTCCTAATACTGCTAAACTTTTATCAAAATATCATTTTTTATTTATTTTTAATTGACTAATTATCATAATGTAAAAAAAATTATATTTCATTTATTATGTTTAGGGGGCAAAACATTTCTCATTGTTCGAATATTTATTTTTTGGATCGAACTTATGTGTAAAGATAAACGTGAAGTTCGGCGTTACATCTCGACAGTCTAATCTTGTGTGTCATTATCTCAGGAAATAAGGTTGCAATTTCTAGCAATGGGGAATGGATCTGGCGAAATTGGAAGTGATAGATCATACACATCGTACGCGTCAATAATATCAATTCAACATCATAAATTCATAATTTGAGTTTTCAGATTTTATAGATTTTTAATATACCAATATTAATATATGAAGTAGCTACCACACTTTAATGATAACTAATTAATGAGAAAAATTTAGATTGTATATTCTATAAGATAAATGCTAGATGTACACTCTAAAATATGTGTATATTTTAAATTTCATCCATTTTATGATAGAGTAAAATTTATTGGTCACTTCGAAATGACTAGTAACTACATTCTATTTTTAAATGAATAAACTATAAAATGTACATATAAAAATAAATATACAGCAAGTATTACTTATTTTATAATTAGAAACAAATATTTATTATGAACTTACGATCAACTTGATTTGAGAATCGTTATGAACTTATATATTTTTTATTAATAATTTATGTATTTATAATTTTTTAGAATGATAAAATCTTTCCACCAATTATAATATAATAATTTTCTTGTTAGTTGGGAACACACAGTAACCTCGTTTCTTTACCACAACGTTTTATTAGTTGGGAATTCACGGTAACCTCATTTCTTTGCCACAACTTTCGAAAACTTTCCGAATTAAAATGCTCGATTATTATTTAAATATTTTTAATAAAAAAATATGAAGATAATCAAAATATTACATATCCTAAACTAAACGGGCACTAAAAAGCCAATGCAATTTCCAAACTAATAAAGTAATATATTACCGACCGTCACTATCACATATAACAAAATTTAAAGTTTAAAATCTAATTACTTCATATTTTAAATTAAATTTATTTTTTTTAAAAAAAAAAAACAAGCAAACTGAATAGCCTACTGTATTTCTCGCCAAAATATTAGGTACATGGGCTGCAAGCAGGCTTTTGATATTTAATGCACTTGTGCTTTGAATGGGGAAAAACTCGGCCCATCAAGCCCAACTAATTTGTACAGGTCTACTATCAACTACTCTACATGCCCCGCGCAGAATCTTCATTAAAATGAGTTGTAGTGGAAACAGAGAAAGATTATTTATTGTTTATTTTTATTTTTTGAATGTCTAATGTTTAATATCAAGAGTATTTCAGTAGGACTCGGCGAATTTGAAATATGCGCAAGCAAGTTGTAGCTTTTTAAGAACCAACAAATTCAAAAGTGATCAACCGTCCCTAGTGCAAGTGGTAAAAGGGTTGGTGGTTGATATCTGTGATCCAAGTTCGAAGCCTAGTTACTTCACATTTCTAGCTAAAATTTTATTTTAAAAATAAACAAAGCGGATAGCATACTATCTTTCTCTCAAAAAAAAACTACAAATATTTGACATTGTTTTTCAAATAAACAGTTAAACTAGTCTGATTAAATTAATGAACCAGTTCTTATGAGTTTTAGTAAAAGTTGCCTGAGCTTGCCAAAATAGCAATTGGGCTACTTGTAAAACGAGAAGAATCTTAAACTAATGGAGTTTTCGATTTATCGCATATTGTTATTAAAATACTGTACAATACTTGTGATCACTTAGGATCTGCTTGATATTGAAAACGATTTATTAACTTTCGTATCAAATATGCATTACTTTGTTGGACTTTATTTATGTACTTTTATCATGCATGAAATTAATTTGAATACAAGTACTTTAGTACAATTTCTCAGTAGCTGATTCTATACTAATGGCCAGATTTAAAGACTTCAGTTTTTATTTTATTTTACTACTTTGTTATCCAAATTTATAGATAGCATTTTATTCTCTATATATATATATATATATATATATATATATATAGAGAGAGAGAGAGAGAGAGAGAGAGAGAGAGAGAGAGGTTTATATATTTTTAAAAGCACAAGTCCAAATATACTTGTAATTTTTTTATTATTGAATTTGTATTGAGATTTGTGCTATTTATTTTTTTTTTTATCTCTTTAGTTGACTTTATAATAGCACAAATTTTAATCCAAATTCAATGATAAAAAATTCATAAGTATAGTTAGATTTGTACTTTTAAAAATATATAAGTTATACATACATATATATATATATATATATATATATATATATATATATATATATATATATATATATATATATATATGGTTGTTATTTTTATTATTATTATTATTTTGCTTTTGCATGCCCAAAGCATTTTAATTAAATTGTGATAAAATCAGTGGGGAGTTCTCCAACGATGCCTTGCTGGGGTTGGGAAGCCATTGCTGTTACTATAACAAAATTAGGTTATAGAGATATATTTTTGTGATATTTTTGTATAACTGTCTTATCTATATTCCATCTATATCTAAAATTAGGTTATAGGGATATATTTTTAGAACACATTATAATAATATGTCACTATACAACGACGGCACATATAGCGACACTGATAATAAGTATCGATATTTTTATATTTTAAAAATATTTAAAAATATCGTTATTACATAATTTTATTGTAGTGAGTATTGCTCCATGTTAGTGTCGCTGCTTTAATGCAATAATTGTTTGATGTTCTTTAATACTAAAGTTTTTTTTTAAAAAAAAAAAACAATTAAAACCATTGGATAAAAATAAAAATGGCACATAACGACGGATTGAGATTTTTTAACAATGCATAATTGAGAGCCCTCGTTGCTTTAGTCCTTAAATATTAACTTATTATAATTTCTAGCTTAAACTTTCAAAATAATTATAATCAAATTTTATAATTTAATTTAATTAACTAAATTTTAATGCATTATTGGTATGAAAGTATTATGATATTATAATTATTAGTATATCATCAATCACAATACTATTTCATCACCTTGATCTACATTAGCGATATATTAATATTTAGCGTATCAAATGTGCAATTGACACACCCTAACTGTGTATACATGCCACATCAAACGGCCAGGTTATAAATGGAATGTGTAGTAATTTTTCATACCTTTTAATCTAATTTCATTGCAGATTCTTTGAAGGCGGAATCGGTCGTGGATTACCGAGCACATCTGAATTTGTACAGCACACGAGCGCAGCGAAAACAGAATCTTTCATAGATGAAAATAAATAAAAACGATCGTAAAAAATAAGCACGAGAATAATTAAACAAATAAAACGAACAAAAAAATATAAGGACATAAGATTTACGTAGTTCGGCAAATAATATGTCAACCTACATCCACAGAGAAGACCACCTCAATGCGTTATTTGATTAATTCACGACACAAAAGTATTAGAAGTAAAATTAGATTATAAGAAACTCTCTCACGAATACTCTTTACGTTTTTCCTCTTAATTAAGCTCTTGTCAATGAAGCTCTCAAAAAAGAAAGATAAATCATAAGAGTTAATATAACTCGAAAATCTAATTATAATAAAACACGATCTCCACCATTTATCCGAGTCTCCGATTCACTTCTAGTCGTCGATCTTCTCTTAATTTTTTTTAAAAAAAATATTTTTAAATCATCTCTAATATTTAGGAACAAGATTAGATCAAATTATGATCAAGTTTAACATATTCAACCCATCGCGAAGTTGAGTACCGTGATATCAATTCGAAATATGATTTTACATAATCCAACATTCTTATACATAAAAAGAAAAAATCAAACTAGTGATAGTATGAGGACAAAAACTCTCGCTTTGAAATTGAAATTACACAGGTGAAGCTGAGTTGAGTTCCAGAGGACATTAAAAAAATAGATCTTCTTGATTCCAATAATAGCATATAGAATAAATTATATATGCTAATTAATTATTACCACAAAATATTGTGGTTTTATTATTTTTTTTTCTTTACCTCATCTTGCTAATTAACATAATATGGTATTATATGATAAGCATGTGATGCATCTGCAGTTAATTATGTGCTAGAGAATAATTAGGCGAATTATAGTCGTAAAAACGATAAGGAAAAGTATACATATAGTACTTCAATTACATGCATGATTACCCTATTAATTAAAGAAGTTAATTCTGTCTATATATTGAATAAAAAAGGTAGATATTGCATATATATATATATATATATATAGAGAGAGAGAGAGAGAGAGAGAGAGAGAGAGAGAGAGAGTAGAGCTTATATTTTTTTAAAAAGAACAAGTTTATTCATATTTGTGAATTTTTTACTATTGAATTTATATTGAAATTTATATTTTTTATTTTTTTTTTCTCTTTTTAGTTGACTTTACAATAGCACAAATCTCAATACAAATCTAATAATTAAAAATTCACAAGTATAAATTGGCTTATATTTTTAAAAGTATATAAGCTCTACTCTCTCTCTCTCTCTCTCTCTCTCTATATATATATATATATTAAAATGATTACCATATTAAATGAAATCTAAACAGGTTATAAAAATTTGAAAATAATTAAAAAGCAACTCATAGGCGCTTTTAACAACAACATCATTAAAAAAATGGTTCCAAATTGAGGAAGCACGTGTGGGAATCCAAACTAATTCCTAATGACCATCAAGTTAAACTAAAAAAATGTACTATTTTATTAATTAAACACTCAGAAGCGACTGGAAGGCTTAGGTTTGAATAATGAGTTTCTTTTTTTCACAAAAAAAAATATTAATAGTTTGAATAATGATTAGCCAGATATGAGAATAATTTCTACACGTACCCAACATGGAAATTTTAAATAAAAAAAAACTAATAATATAATCTAATTTTCAGTAATAAAAATTTTAATATTATTTGAGTTTAAATTCTGTTTATTTTAGAAAGTGAGTATTAGTAATATTGAAGAGAGACGGTTGGACGGTGGAGATCAAAAATAAAAATAAACATGATGATGAACGGTTGATTGGTGCACCGGGCGCATGCAATAGTTTAGTAATCTTAAAGTAGTTCCGTACGACCAACGTGCGAGCCAAAACAGTAACCTGCGCATTGGATTCCCGCGGCAAACTAGCGTGGGTTCCGGGAAAAGTAAAAATAAATAAATAAAAAGAGCTCCCACGTGGGAACAAACCCACCAGAAAACTCTCCCTCGGGAGGGGGGGGGACCCACTCGACACGTGCGACGAGGCTAATCCTTTCCCTGCGCGCGCGTGCGCCCCACATCCCAACGCGGCACAGAACGAGCGGGTCGGATCTGAACCGTACGCGCTAATCGGGCGGTGGATAACGCGACCGAGCGCACACATGCGGCCACGTAGGCGAGGAGATTTTGTGGGATTATTTTGAGGAAACCACGCGGAAAAGGGAAGGGAGGGGAGCGTAGTATAATAATGGGGAAATGATTTTATTTTTCGTGGTGGGAACGCTGACCGTGGGAATGTGGTTTGACCGGGGACGGAGTGGTGAGTGCGCACGTGCGGGGTTGCTCGTACCACTGTGCCTCGCTGTACTCGCGCTGGTGTTGCCCGGCCCTCCACGTCCTCTCCACGTGGCCACGTGTACGTAATTTATTTACAAGTTAATTATTCTAATAATCCCCTCAGAATTCTCCAAATTTACAAGATTACTCAAATTTATTCATACATAATTAAAATATTTATTTTATATATTTATTTCGTATTTTATAAGTAGAGAAAAAATCATGTACCTTATCATGAACATATGGACCCCGTTTGGCTCGGGGAAGGGTGGATAAACGAAGAGGGCCGGGGACACGTGCGAGTCACATGGGGGGAGCGGAGCAGCCTCGTACGGAGCGAATATTAAAATTTGTTCGGTCATTTTCTCTCGATCCCTTTCGAGTTTAGCCGCAAATAAATAATATTGTAGCTAATTAAAAAGAGTATTGTAGTAGTAGCACAGCAGCAGTAGTACAAGAATGCATAGTAGGAGCGATTTACAAAATTGCCACTGGATCTCCATGATGAGAGGGTAATTTGTCGGGTAGCGAGGTCATAATTGGAGGGGAAGGGGGAACACGTGGGACAGCTAGCGCACACTCGTGGGGGCACAGCTTAATCATCACCACCCCCGACATCGTGCCGGCATTTATATTTTCACGGTACCCAAGAATACACTGAGAGAGAGAGAGAGAGAGAGAGAGAAGAGATCATTTATGAGATTGCGCCCACCATGTATATGACTATTATTTGCAACATTATAGGCTATAGCTAGCTACCTAAATTAATTCCCCCTCCCCCTCTCTCTCTCTCTCTCTCTCTCTCTCTCTCCTCTATATATATATATATATATATATATATATATATATATATATATATATATATATATAACTTATATATTTTCAGTTCAAATATATTGATAAATTTTTTATTATTAAATTTATATTAAGATTTGTGTTTATTTTTTTTTCTTTTTTAATTGACTTTGCAATAGCATATTTGAGGTTGAGAGAAAGAAAAAATAAATAATACAAATCTCAATACAAATTCACCATGTATTTGAGCTTGTATTATTTGCAACATTATATATATATAGCTAACTACCTAAATTAATTCCCCCTCCCCCTCTCTCTCTCTCTCTCTCTCTCTCCTCTATATAAATATATTTATATATATATATATATATATAAATATATATAAACTATATATATATTTTCAGTTCAAATATATTGATAAATTTTTTATTATTAGGGTTTATATTAAGATTTAGGGTTTATTTTTTTTCTTTTTTAATTGACTTTGCAATAGCATATTTGAGGTTGAGAGAAAGAAAAAATAAATAATACAAATCTCAATACAAATTCAATGGTAAAAAATTTATAAGTATATTTGAGCTTGTACTTTTAAAAATATATAAGCTCTACTCTCTCTCTCTCTCTCTCTCTCTATCTATATATATATATATATATATATATATATAAATGTAAAATTAGACTTGTATGTTTTTAAAAATATCGAGTCATTGGTTTATAAATTTTTAGTCCTTAGATAAAAAAATGTGTCGTTAGAATAATAATGGTTCTCTTGGTTAAGTGAGTGGTTGATGAAATAAAATGATCTAAGAGATGAAATTAGTCAAAATGATAGATCTAACAGCAGAAAATTTATAAGAACCAATTACTTGGTACTTGTACAAGTGTAGTACCCGAACTCATATATATATATATATATATATAAAGCACTTGTATACTTTTAAAAGCATTGAAACCTTAGTATTTTAAAATTATTTTTGATATTGAGATTTTTTGAATGGACGATCGATTTCGTTAGAATATTTAAAATATCTAAAAAATAAAATCTATAATTTTTTAATATTATTTATCTAGTAATCAAAAGAGCTCAAAATAAATAATTAAAAATAAAAATCTAACAAAATGTGATGGTATGATACTAAAATTTTAAATCAAAGATATTTATCTTATACAGTACAAAAAAAATTTCATCAAATTTTTACGTGCTTTGAATATTTCTACGCTGTTAAATTTGTGAATGACTCACCACAACTATTAAAATTATTGGTTTTGAACTCATTTGATCATTAGGCAAATTATATATATAAAAAAAATCACGAACTTTATTTTCTAGGCATTTTAAATATTTTTGATCAAATTTAACGGAGCCGATCGTCCATTCAAACGTCCTAACATTGAAAACAACTTGGGAGCACGGAGTCCTTCTTACTTCTAAAAGCATACAAGTCTAGCTCACATATATAAAGTACGGTAGCTACATTGCTGATGTGGTATTTTTTAATTAATTAAATTATTTTTCTGAATTTTATTTATTTTATCATAATTTTTAAATTTTATTTTTTATTATTATTTTTTTCAAAAAAAAAAATAATAATAAACTCCCCCCCACTAGAGGCTATATAGTGGATGTACCTAAAATTATCAGATGCATATATTATATCTCATTTATCTAATACTAAAAATTTTAAAAATTTTGTGAATCCTAAAATGCAACAAGGTGTCGGATCTATATATATATGTGCCCGTATTGATAGAGTTGTTTTAAAGATGGATATACCTTTATGGTTTTAATGAAAAAGAAAGGCGAAACATAGAAGCTAGTCCACATGCTAATCGAATAACTATCATTAATTTTGATGGTTGGATACCCGAGAGTCGACGAAGAGTAAATATTTTGAGACACGCATATGCCTTGGATACTTTTTAATTTAAATATTGGCACTAAATAAATTGATATGGTGGATTAATTGTAGTATGTACAAGTGCAGAATAAAGATATATATTATTACGTCACAGTATTAATTCCCAGTTGAGAAAGGATAAAACATCTCTTCAATTTTTTATTTTTCGAACTTTTTATTAGAACTCTACAAATCTTTTATTTTTTCCCCTTATAATATTTTTATTTTTCGTTTCAAAAAAAAATGATAAAAAAAATAAAAATCTAACTTTTTATCTTAGAACTCTACAAATTTCTTTTATTTTTTCCCCATATATTATATATATTATATAGAGAGAGAGAGAGAGAGAGAGAGAGAGAGAGAGAGAGAGAGAGAGAATTGAACTCTTATTCTTATAAAATCACAAAGTCATTGTTACTTGTAGATTTTTAGCCATTGGATGAAAGAGTGTGTGGTTAGGATGATAGTGAGCTCCTTGGATTAAGTGGGTGGTTGGTGAAATAAAATTATCTAAAGGGTGAAATTAGTTAAAGGGGTAGATCTGAGGGTATAAAACTTGCACGCACTAATTGCTTGCTATTTGTACAAGTAAACTCCTCTCTCTCTCTCTCTCTCTCTCTCTCTCTCTCTATATATATATATATATATATAAAAGCTATTTAAGGTAGGGTGAAAAGCACCTTCCCTATAGCACTCCAAAAGGCAGAGATGATCAGAGGAGCCCTAATTCACGCCACATAAAAAGGAAAATGTCTCACCAAACTAAAATTACTAGTTGAGAAGAGTATAATGAAATCAGGACCTTCATATATATAATGTGTAATGTTATTTTTCATTACCATTTAAGCTTTTGGATTGGTTCATTCTCCGTTATTATTCTCACTCGTAAATAACGAAAACTGCATCTCAAGCAGCTGAGAAAATGCTTGCTAATTAAACAAAAATCGACGGGTTAGCATGCAGTACAGGTATTTCTGCGGACATGATCAAGAAACTCTTTTTTGTGTGTGTGTGCTTTTGGGGGAGATAAATTGGTCCCCATTTCCTTAATAAGGGAACTGTTTTTTGGTCACCATGCTCTACAATTAGCATCTGTTACATTGGCTCCATGGCCCCATCAATGAGCAAATATTCATTACTATCTTTCACAAGTAGTGGATCCACTGTCCATGGAGTTCCTTGCAAGGCAAGATTGCATCATCTTCAGTATAATCCGTACCCCGATCAATTATTCCTCGCCACGGTGCATATATGTAAATATGCCAAGTAGAAGAATTTCGATATATATATTTAGTTAGAGGTATAATACACCGAAATTCAAAATGCGTGTCACAATTTTAATTTCCAACATTTCAATCCTAGTGGTGCGTAATATGCAGTTGGGAATTTTGAATGTTTTGAATTGGAGTCACAATTATTTTTAAAAAATTTTCTTTTGCATTTTATATAATATAATTAAATTATTACAAACACCTCTTTATATTGTACAAGTTTAAATCTACTATAACATAAAAATATAATATAAAATTGTCAATATATCAAGAGCAGTACTATTCGAGAGAGGACGATAACAAGCTATCCGCTTCGTTTATTTTTTTAAAAAATAAATTTAGTTAGAAATGCAAAACAATTATACTTCAAACTTAGAATCTCAAATATTAACCATCAAATTCTCAGCCAACTACGCTAAAGAGCTATTTGGTATGATGTAATTAGAAATATAGTGTAGATGGAGATGTATACAATTGAAAATATAGCAATTAATTACAACTATAGCAAAAATTAAACACTGTTAACTGTAAATAATTTATTTGGTTGCATACAGTTAAAAAGTGCATTTTTAAAATGTTCTCACTTTATATATATATATATATATATATATATATATATATATATATATATATATATATATATATATATATATATATAGTAGTAAGATTACCTGCAACATTAAAAGATAAATATTTTTTACAAAAGTTATTATGAAGGTAATTGTATCTTTTGTATAAAATATAAAAAAAAATAGTAAGCATTTGAATTTCCTTGTATACAAATTTGACTACAGTAATTGAGTTCAAACATATTAAACTAAAATTTAAATTTAGATCGGTATATGGTACAATTAGCACGTGTATATATATATATAGAATAATGCTATTCATACACTCCACTTGAGATATACAATGAACATGCCTCCTATTCATTAATAGTATTGAAATTACTAATAAAAATTATTATATTTTAAAATAAATAAAATATAATATATATATGTATATATTTTTATTTAAAATATATAAAATATTATTTTTTTTTATATATACACACGGTGATGATGACGATAATGAGGATGATGATTATGGACACCGTTGGTCGGTTTCCTTTCCCTAATAATTGGCATGCAATTGGTGTCTTTGTTAGTTTTTATTTTTATTATTTTTTAATGGTAATCAATCATCTTAGATGAGAAACAGAGAAGTAGAGAGAGAGAGAGAGAGAGAGAGAGGAAGACCAATGATTGCGGGTGATGGGGTGTTAGGCCTGGAGAGGACAGGATGATACGCACGACCGGGCGGGGGTAGAGGGGAGGGGGAGTGCGGGGCCCACCTGAGATGTCACGTCTTTCCTGGTGTGCCGGCACGTGCCGCGACAGGACATGTTGCGCCCACGTGACCTTGCGCTGGTTTCCCTCCCCCTTCAGCGCCACCCCCCACGTGAACCCCCACTTCCCCCTGTCCCCCCTGACCCGGCTCGGCTCGGCTCGGCTCCATCAGGCTTGCTGGTCCGGTCCGGTCCGATTCAATTTATTATTAATAATAATATTGATTGACCCTAGCATGCCACTTGCTCGGAAAGCAAATAATAATAGTAATAATAATGATGGCATTATTTTCTCTTGGAGTCACATTTTCACCTTCTGAACCCCTGCGCATCCCCATGTGTGTTGGTGCATGCGTCTCGGATTGCAAATCAATAAACGATAGATAAATTTTATTATTATATTTGTAAAAATATCAATTAATTTTTTTTATTAATTTTATTTTTTAAATTATACTATTTTACTAATCATCTACTAAACTTAAAATATTCATTATCATTCTAACAGTATATTTTTTCATCCAAAAATTAAAAGTCTATAAATATCAATGAGTTGTTACTTTTAAAAATATAGAAGCTTAGTTTTCTCTCTCTCTCTCTCTCTCTCTCTATATATATATATATATATATATATATATATATATATATATATAATTGAGCTTCTATGCTTGTAAAAGCACCAAGTTAATTGTGCTTGTGAGTTTTTTACCCTTGAATGTAGCAATGTACGGTTAGGATGATGGTGGACCCCCTTGGATTTAGTGGGTGGTTGGTGGAATAGTATGATCTAAGGGATAGAATTAATCAAAGGGTTAGATCTAACGGTAGAAAACTTACAAGCACCAATTACTTGGTGCTTGTACAAGCACAGTAGCCAAACTATATATATATATATATATATATATATATATGCTGGAATACTATTAATAGTACTAAGTCATTGGTGCTATTAAGTTTTTAACACTTGGATTAAAAAATATGTAGTTGAGATAATAGTGGGCTCCTTGGGTTTAATAGGTGGTTGGAAAATAGTAAAATCTAGCAGGTAAAAATAATCAAAGAAATTAATCTAAGGTTAGAAAACTTGATAGTACCAATAACTTGGTATTATTAATAGTATCGTAGCCGGACTCTCTCTCTCTCTCTCTCTCTCTCTCTCTCTCTATATATATATATATATATAATTCATATAATATTTTATGCAAAAAATAATAAAAAATTGTAAACTTTTATTCATTTTTGGTTAATAAATTAGAAAAGGGCTGGTAGAGAAAAAATAGTCTTTATATTAGAATGTTGCAAAATTATAAAATATAGATATATAACTCTAGACATTAGATTGGCTAATGCATGCCGATCCATAATATTGTATATAGCTCTTAACACGTCAACAATTTATAAAAGAAATACTTATATAAGGTTGAAATACATAAATGATGAACTATGAAGCAAACTATCATGTTGATAAAGATAGATAATTCATCGAATCCGATTTGGTAAAATACAAGTGCATATGGTTTTTTTTTTTTAGTGCATGCATATATAAAATAGGATTAAAATAATTATTGCATAAAAAAAATAGATCGTTTAGCAGTAATAACGAAAATTATAATATATAAAAAAGTTGATTTTAAAATATATTTTAACATACGTGTAGAAATAGCATTACTTTCCTTTTTATTTTAAAAAAAGAGAAAAATATTTTTATATATACTTTTATAAACTCACAACTTTTATTATATCTATTTCTATTATGCTATTTTAAAAAGTCAAAAAAATATATAATAAATATTCAAAATAGGAATATATAAGAAGGAAAAAAATTAAAAAATAAAATAAAAGAAAAATAAAAATATTTCCAAAAAGAAAATCATTTAAGGAAGGGGCCCTCGCAAAAGGGAAGGTAGTTGATCTTGTACGAGGTGTGATGGACGCATGCCAGTTCACTCCGGGGACTCGATGGAATGGGAAAGAGAGAAAACGCATGAAATGAAATTGAGTATGGCATTGAATGGTCATGCGGTCCCCATGCCCCACATGGCATGCTATGTGTCACACTTTCTCACATCGACATCATCATCATCCCAAATAATTGCCCCAGCAACAGGGCAAATGATTGACATGGATTGGTACCATGTATGGCAATCATGTGGCCCCAACCCGAGCCGAGCCGAGCCGAGCCGAGCATGGGTTTGGTTCGATTCGTAAACCAAACCAGGGTTAGTGTTTTGGGTTAGAAAAATGGGGTACGCATAATACACGTTAGCGTCGAAAACGCTCGTCTTTATAAACCCCCTCGCCCAATCTCCTTCCCTCTCCAAACCAAACCGTTTCCTCACTCCCCGCACAATCTCCTCCGCTTTTCCCTTTTATCGATTCCTTTGCGACCGGAATCCTAACCCTAACCCTAGAAAAGGGAGGAGGAGAAAGGCGAAAGGAGGGTGCGCGATGATGGTGGAAAAGGAGGATCTAGGGCTCAGCCTGAGCCTGAGCTCCGCGGCGGCGGCGGCGGTGGATCGGGTGCCTCTGAAGCTGAATCTCGCGTCGTCTTCGTCCCCGTCTCCGTCGACTCTCCCGTTTCTTCTGAAGCCGCAGTGGAGCGATCTAATGGCGTCTTCAGGTAACTTTTTGAGTCTAGGTATCGAGATCGAGTGGTAGATCTAAGGATCTAGGTGAGTGGGAGTGTGGATCCCGTGATTTGATTTGTGATTCGTGCCTGATTGTAGAGAGGAGATCGGCTGAGATGCCTCTGCTGAGGGGGATCGACGTAAACAGGGCCCCCGCGGCGGAGAGGGAGAGCGAGGAGGAGGCGGGGGCGTCGTCCCCGAACAGCACGCTGTCGAGCCTGAGCGGGAACAAGCGCGGCGAACGCGAGCGCGAGCCCCGCCACGAGCGGCGGAGGCGAGGAGCACGAGATCGAGCCCGCGAGCTCCCGCGGCATGAGCGACGAGGAGGACGGGGGCGACGGATCCCGCAAGAAGCTCCGCCTCTCCAAGGACCAATCAGCGGTTCTCGAGGATACTTTCAAAGCTCACAACACCCTCAATCCCGTACGTCGATTCGCCCCTTCTCTCTACGATCTCTCTGTTTTACTATAATCCTTTATATATTTTTCTGGAGAGAAACAAGCCGATACTGATCTCGATTTCGATCTCGATCTCGATCTCAGAAGCAGAAGCTGGCGCTGGCGAAGCAGCTGAATCTGCGGCCGCGACAAGTCGAAGTGTGGTTCCAGAACCGACGAGCGAGGTATACAGTACACTTGTAATTAAACCGAATTAGCCAGCACCTTCTCTGATTTGAAACCATATATGCTAACGCCTGTGAGAGTGGGGGGGGGTGTACTAAAAATCAGGACGAAGTTGAAGCAAACGGAGGTGGATTGCGAGTTCCTGAAGCGATGCTGCGAGAGCCTCACCGAAGAGAACCGCAGGCTCCAGAAGGAGGTGCAAGAGCTCCGAGCCCTGAAACTCTCCCCTCAATTCTACATGCACGCGACTCCTCCCACCACCCTCACCATGTGCCCCTCCTGCGAACGCGTATCCAATTCCGCCTCCGCCCCATCGGTTCCTCCGCCGCCTCCGTCGACTCTCTCCGAGCAACAGCACCACCTCCTCCACCTCCGCCGCCCCGTCCCCATCGCCCCCGCCGCCCCATGGGCTCCGATCCCTCTCCGCCCCTCTTTCCTCGACGCACCGCCGCAGAGATCTTGAAGAAGCTCCCTCCCTCCTTTAATACATATTCTATTTTTTAATTTCTTTTAGATATTTCTTTTTCTTTTTCTTTTTTTTTTTAAAAAAAAAGACGAAAAAGAAGAAGAAACTGTTAGCTAGTTACGTAGGGTGAGGAGAGGAGAGGAGAGGAGAGGAGTGGGAGAGAGTGCTTTAAAAAAAAAAAAAAAAAAAAAAAAAAAGTGGATATTGTGGGATATTGGTGGTGTTGTCGATATCTGATGCGAGAAGAGGAATGGGAGATCGACGGGTGTTTGTTTGTGACGAATGATGATGGTGAGAACGTATGATGTAAGATGGTGGTGAGAGGAGGTGACTCGGTCAGCCTTTCTTTTTTTTTTTGGCAAATTCCTCCAAACTTCTACTTCTAGTTAAAATCTTTGTATAATTTGACTAAGAAGCATTACCAATTCTTAACACATCGTTACTTTTTTGTGCCTAGCTTTCTCTTGATCATGCTACCGGTATATTTAAAAAGTGATTATAAATTTTATAAAATTTTAATTTTTTTTAAAAAATATATTTTATACTTCTATTTTTGAGCGTATAAATAGTATTTTTCCTTCTTTTAGGTACACACTTGTTATATCCTGAGTTTATATTCATACATATGCATGCCCATTTTCAGTTTATTTTACTAAGATGAGTTTTTTTTTCTTTCTTTCTTTCTTTCTTTTTCTCTTGTACACAAAAAGCTGCATTTGAGAAAGTACTAGACATGCAGTTACATGCAAGGAAAAATAATAGGTGTCAGAATATGCGTTCCGTTTAGATTTGGATCTTAATAGATAGAGGAATTATTCATAATGACTAACGTACACCGAAATGTAAGAATAAAAAGTGATGATTAAAGCCACTAAATATACATTTTTTGAACTTAATTTATATCCATACATACGTAAATAGCTAGATGTTGAAATTCATGCATTGCAGAGTCAAGTATATAAATAGACGACTTCTAGATAGGGTGTATACATAAATATTATGTATATAGATAGATTGAAGCTATTTTACACTTTTACCTAATATTAAAAACCAAAGACAAATTAAGGCATGTGGGGGCTAAACTGCACTTTAATTTGATCCTCAAATTATATATGAGCCACGTAGCCTTAAAATTTTAATTTATCTTGATTTCCAACTCAAACTTTCTATTATTATGTGGAATTAAGTTCTTCAGTATAATTTATTGACTAAATTACGATACATTGGGAATGTTATAATAATAATAATATTTAAAATTTTAAAATAAAAATTATAATAAATTAAAATTTGAAAAGCAGAATATGACACATCATATAGTCCCAGGACCAACACCACAATTTAATCTGCATGTGATAAGGGAGCTGGTGAGATCACTCTAGGATTATGTTTGCATATTATATTTCAAAACACTCTAACCCGATTGGTGCTATGGGTACTGTACTGTTTGGTTGGTGCGCACGTAAGGGTATCTATCGATCGTATATATATATATATATATATATATATATATATATATATATATATATATCTACTAATCCATTATTTCCCAATGCCTCCACTCATTTTAGGTCATCATTAGCTGTCGTAACCTTTCATGATTAATTGTACATAATTATACACAGTTAGTTTGTTTAATCAATTAATCACCATTAATTAATTAGTACAAGCCAGTCACGTTACTTTCCCCAGCTTCTAAATTATGTCAATAGCTACTAAAAGTACAGGCCCATACGAAACACAGTTGTAGTGATTATTAGTTTTTGGACCCACGGGGACCGCGTGCCATAACTTGGGGAGCAAAAGCTGGGAACTTGGCTTTGAATTATGGGCACCTTTTTAATCTTTTTTTTTTTTTTTTTTTTTTATTATTATAGCAATTAATAGCTTAATTTAATCTCCTCTTTTTTTAATTACTGCTTATGGCAAGGTAATTTTATTTAATTAGGAGACCCACGTGGGAGGTGGGAAATAATATATAGTGTGACAGGGCTAGCTAGTTGCGCGGGCGCACTCAGTAGTGCCCACCGAGGGACAACCATAGTTGTCGGGTCGGGCCGGGTCGGATTAGGGTGATTCGGCTTGACCAATCAGATCTTTGCGAAAAGTCGTCGGCATGTGTCGCTATTCAAAGTAGCAGTGAGGATCAAAGTTTAGCTAGAGCGAAATTTATTATCTGCACCTTCGATGGATATCGCTAGTTCATTATTTTAGACTCAGAGGTTTGAAATTGTAAAATATGTTATAAAAAACACTCATTAAGAGTGATTGATTGAAAAATATTATATCAAACTCTCATTTACTCTTTAACTTGTTTATTTTGAGATGGTAGAGTTCAAATGAAACACGAACTATATATATATATACAAATTATTACTCTTTTATTTTTATATAAATAAATAGGAGTGAGCATAACATTATTATGGAAACTCTTACCGCGCACACACCCAAGGACACGCTATTAGTCTCCATCTAGAAAAAGCACTTTTAACAAATTCAATTCCTAATAATGGAACACCATATATATCATGGTGGACTAGGTCGAAGCAATAATAATCTCTCCTCTGCAAAAGTGGTTTCAATAGAGGGGACAACAATGTAATTAATTATTTTTTTTTTTCCCAAAGTGTCCAATACAACAATTAAGCGCAGTACACGAACACGTACACTGTACGTAGACCAACACTTTTTTGATGGATCTTAATTAAAGCATTACACGTCTCTGTTTGCTTATTCTAAAGAAACAAATAAAATGCCTCTCCTTTAATTTGCACATACCTAATTAATTATCTCTCATGCTCCAGTGTTTGGCCCTAGTATTAAGCATATATATATGTAGTAATTTATTTAATTTACTCAAGTGTCTTATTTTTATTTTTTTATTATAGTAGAAACACTAAATTATTAATCTTTTTATAAGTATTTTGTTGAAAATATTGATGTTATAATTAAGTAAAAATAAAGCCAAACATATTGGAAGGAGGATAAAAGTTATCTGGGGGCTTTCCAAATATCAAATCAGAGTGCCTTCTACGCAATAGAGAGGAGAGAAAGAGAAATTAGTGGTCTTAATTAATTTGGCATGCTTTTTTTCTCTTGTGGAGTCATACTTTTTAAATGACTTTTGCTTGTCCTGTGTATTCAAAAGAAAAGGAAAGGCCAATGATAATTTCCCACAATTGCATTTATAATTCATAGAAAACAATATATAACTTAATTGCCAAATGCTTGGGGAGTTTGGATTGACTTAATTGTAATTCTACAAATAGGTTCGGTGAATATAAATCCGGTACTATTGGAAATCTGGTACTCACTCCTCCGGTACTAGATTCTGTGAATCTGCATTTTTTTTCCAGTATCGCAATCCACGCCGGTACCGCGCGCCTAGTGTTGAAATTCCGTAACGAAAGCGTCAAATCAAATTTTTATCATAAATATATTTTCTTAATAGAACTGGAACCAATACAACCATAAAAAGAAGAAAAATAAAAACATAAAATATGCAGGTGAAATAAGATTCATTAACCAAGAAAAAAATTACACGACTTCTCTTCTGTAATAGAGTAGCTTCAACCCGAGTCCTCCTTCTAAATCTCTCACACTTTTCTCGTCTTCTATAAATCTAAAGGACTTTAATTTTTGAATGCACCCGCACATGCATCCAAAATGATGAATACCTTAGCCATGTCATATGGATGTGGCTAAATTTTAGCCCCCACCATATCATATGGGTATAATTAAACCTTAAGACCACCGTCAAATAATAACACATAACTACATATACTTTTATAGCTTACAATAAAAGCTATTTTTGTTTTGAAAACCAAAGTCAACTAGTGGATTGCATGCGCTAATCAATTATTTCAAAATCAAATGCTGATAGATAAAACACATTCATCACACTTAATGGCTCGGCTACAACGCTTTACATGTTTCGACCTGACTCAACTTACTTGAACATTAGATTTATTATTGAGTCTCTTGCTGTTAGGTCTATGTAAACTCCAGCTTATTCAACTTATTCGTCTCGTAAGTATATTGTCACAGAGCAGAAAATTGTATCTATTTTAACTAATAAATAGTCAACAAAATATTATTATTAGTTATAATCTCAACGACATGGATCTCTTTAAATAAGAAATATAACGTTTACGATTTATTAGAATATCACAAATAAGTGATGGGATCGATATATACATTTCTCGTTACAAATAATGAATTATTATCTCCATCTTAGCCCAATAGTTATTTCTTGGCCCAAACATATTACAACAACCCAAGAACAAGACTAGCCCACAAAATTACATGATTAAGTGATTTATTTTAGATTAACTTTCGATTTATTAACATGATTTTACTGGGGTATGTACAATTAACCATCTTAAAAAGAATTTTGCGTTTATCTTGTAATAATATCTCGTAAATTTGATATCAAAATATTGCATCTGTAACTTGTGACAATTTAAAACCGAATAAATTCAGTTTCAAACTGAATATATTTCGAAACAAAACATGCATGAAAGTTAAACTTGACAATATGGTGACTAAAAATACTATTTTTCTAGTATAAAATATTCAAAAAAATTTAAAAGTGCTTATAAAATATTCACAAAATTATAATTGTGACAGTAATTTTATAGTATAAAGGAAGGAAACATTAAAAGAAGCATTTAAAATTTTGTAGGCCTTTACCATAATATAAAATTAGTATTTTTAATTGCCACAATACCGTACTGGGTCTAAGACTGGTTCATGTGATCTTATAAGTAAGATTCGGCGACAGTAACACACATCGCTGCCGACTTTTGTTATTTTGAAGGCGGCAACTCGAGGGGTTTCGGCACCGACTTCTATTCTAGGTGACGCCCGTGCATGTTTGGGTCATCATGTCAGTGACACTCCCACAAATTCGATCGAGTGCATCTTTGCTTTAATAACTACGAGGGACAAGCGTGTGACCAATGTGAATAATCAAATTCTTTGAATAATCAAATTCTTAAAACAGTAATGAACGACTGATTAGATCGTTAATATGCCTCGAACTATTCATTAGTCTCCTACTGGTGTTTGGTGGCGTGGATCCAACGCCATATGTAAAGTGATGGAGTCACCACGGCTCCATCTTTTTGGGACCTAAAAAGCGTCCTATCCTATCTATTTCATACTTAGGAATGTTTGATAATTACAGAAAGAAAAAAAAATTATATTTTATTATAATAGATTGATATGAAATTTTAAATATAATATAATATTTTACTCAATTTTTTTTTATGTTCGAATAAAATGTTGTATTTTTATATGAGAATGAAGGTTGATGAAAATGGAGAGGGATGGAGACGGCGAAGAGCGGGACGAAAAAGTGAGAAGTCGTACGCGAAAATTTCATTGCTCAGAAATTTTATTTTTTTTTACTAAAAATATATCGAAACAACAAAATTACAGTGTTTCACTTTTACGTTGTTGGGCCACCTAAACAGACCAACTAATAAAAAAATAAATTTTTTTATAAAATAGAATAAAATGACATAAAACGAATTTTAAAAATTTTTCAAACGACTTGTTTGGATGTTCAAGTAAAGTGTCCCAAGATAACTATAGAAGTTCTTCTATAATTACGGCTTACGAGTTACGAAATTTTTATTAAGTTTAGGTTAATGTAGAAATTCGACAACAATAATTTTTCAGAATAAAAAGCTTTATTCGTAAGACGATTTATTTTATTAATTCTAAAATTTTTATACGTTATGTTGCTACGGACGTTTCATCATACAATTATCTATAATTAATATAGCAACTTTGAGTAGACAAAAAAAAAAAAATAAAAAATAAAATAAATATTCATACATCCAAACAGTTTCATGACATAGAGAATTTCATCTATCGTTGTACTTAGGACTTGACTATGCTTTTAGTTCATTATTAAAATTCTGACAATTGTAATTTTTTCGGAATAAAATTATCTTGCAAAGATAAAAATAATTTAATAATAATTTTACTTTGCAAAAAGTAATTTATCTATATAAATATATGAATTTCTAATATTTTTTGTTACGTGATAATTTTTTTTTCACCTCACCAATTTTTATTTGATGAACCGTTATAATTTTTTCTCTTTCTTCGTCTCTCTCTATTCAACGGATATGATTTTTTTTTTTTTTTTCATTCTCTCCGGTTGTTATAATTTTTTCTTTCTTCTTTAATTATCTCATAATTTTTTTTTTTTCACTCTCATTAAAGTCATAATTTTTTCATCTCCACTTCTCTTTATTCAATAAAGGTGAAATCCACTTTATATGTTGTGGATCGGTAAACACGCGCACTAGTTGAAGAAGAGCACCGCCAATTTACTATTGCTTAATTTCTACGCAAGAATACATTATCAAATTAATTTAATATTTGGAGTCCATTAAACCACATAGTAATTTGAAAAGCTTCATAAAATACGAAAATAGTGTCTCCCTTGTCTCTTAGTTGAGCTTTAGATATATACCTTGCGTTAACACTTATATGATAGGCCATTAATTAATTACACCTTTTACTAACCCCAAAAAATAAAAGAGAGTGATAAATATTTCTAAATATTATTAGTTCAACCTTGGTGACACTCACATCACCCCACATGGTAAAGAAACATTCAAAAAAGCACAAGCTTATACAATGCATGTGTAGGAGCCCACCTAATATATATATATATATGTATATGCAAAAAGGTGAGCATAAATTCAATCTAGACCCTTACCCTTTTTATCTCCATAATTAATATGCAAAAAATAATAAAGCTTAAGAATCTAAAAGCATCTTCTCGTATTTACCTCTTTAAAAGATTGTTACGATAATAATAATAATAATTTTTAATTAAAAGATGCAAATGTATCAACATATGACCTTCTAATACTAATAGAAATTAAACAAGAAACATGAGTGTTTGATTGAATAGCCTAAGTTCGAAAAACCATTATTAACATAGAAAATTAAAAATGTTTAGAAATGATTCTGATATTATATCGATAACTCAAAATAATGATATAATTAAAATGTTATACATTAAATATAAACAATGCATTCAAGCCAAACAAGTTGAAAAATTAGATAATAAAATTAAAATTATAAAAAATTAAATTGTTAAATCAAAATAGTAGATAGTTCGAACAAATTTTATACATTTTTTTCGCATTTTAATAAAATAATAGAGAGAGAGAGAGAGAGAGAGAGAGAGAGAAATCCACCTCAATCCTACTTAATCTCAATGTAAAGGTAGAGAGAGAGAGAGATAACTATAAATGCCACCTCAATCCTACTTAATCTCAATCTAAAGCTAGAGAGAGAGAGAGAGAGAGAAGTATACATGCCACCTCAATCCCACGCATAGCGTAGGCACCACACAAAAGAGGAATCACAAAAGGGTATATATAAATATACACCTTTTTGGGGTGTATATTTACACCCCATCTAATTCTGAGGTGCAATGAATTTAACTCGTCACTCGATGTTACGAATAAAATAATATTCATTACAGAATGAAATAGAATGTAAGATGTACATCTCTAAAGGCATCCCTCAAGGCATATCTCAAAGTCCTCGTGTAACCAAGATGCCCTTGGTCTTAGCCAAAACCTCAACTATACCATGCATGCATGCTCCTCCACAAGCAGCTTCCTCTTCAATCTGGAACCTCCTAGCTGCACCTTCTTTTGTTAATTGTGTTCTTTTACATTTATTCTTCTGCTATGTGTTATCTATATTTGCTTACTTTTTGGAAATTCTCCAAAGCTGGATTGATTCCTCCTTCATCTCGCCCACCCCCCCACCATTTTTTTTTTTACTCATTATTTTACTTGCTTTATTAGGACAGCTGAGTGGTTATCTTTCGTTTGATTATTTAATAATTAATTTTTATTAAAACTGAATTGGTATAAAAAATGAATGTTGTAAATATGAGTAGAGTCGAGGACGTTCTCGCAAATTTCACCAACGGTAACCAACGAAAGCACCCCTCTATCCCTTTCCTCGTCGTCTTCTGAATTCCCACCATGCTTTCCCTTTCCCCGTCTCTCTCTCTCTCTCTCTCTCTCTCTCCTCTCTCCACTTTCCTCCTCGCTAAGTCTCCTCTCTCTCTCTCTCTCTCTCTCTCTACAAAGCCTAAGAGAGGGAAAGCAAAAAGATCTTACAGCAAAAGCAGAAGAGAAGGCCCAAAACGAACGGAGCGCTTCGCGACCTTCCCCTAGCTCCAATGGCGGAGCCCGAGTCCCACCTCTACCCCATGAAACCACCAAAGCATCATCAGCAACTCGGCGCTGGGATTCTCTCCACGTTCCTGTACAGAGCCCTGCTCGTCGCCGCGTTCGTCGTCGCCCTCCCCCTCCTCCCCTCCCGCGCCCCCGAGTTCGTCGACGGAACCCTCCTCACGAGGACATGGGAGCTCCTCCACCTCCTCCTCGTGGGCATCGCCATCTCCTACGGCCTCTTCAGCCGCAGGAACGCCGACGCCGACAAGGACCGCGCCGCCGCGGGGAAGCCCGACGCGGAGCAGTCCTACGTGCCGCAGATCCTCCGCGGTCCCTCCGCGGTCTTCGGGGACGACGACGACGACGACGACCACCACGCTGACGCTGGGCTTCGGGCGTGGAGCTCGCAATACCACCCCAACGATCCCGTGGTCGTGGTCGCCAAGGGTTCGGGATCGGGGGGGAGCGGCGGCGACGAGCCGCTTCTTCTCCCCGTGCGGAGCCTGAAATCGCGGGCCCGAGAAGCCGATTCGGGCAGAAGAGGCTTCTCGAGAACCCCTAACGAGGACGCCTCGGTGCTCTCCTCTCCAATTCCATGGCGATCGCGTTCGGGAAGGTTCGATTCCAAGGAGGAGTCTGGTGCTTCAAATCGGACCCCTTCGTTCCGCTCACCAGGTGTTCGATCTACGCCCGCAACGAACACTTCTCCAAAAAGAAGCTCCTATAAGTCTACTCCCCCTCCGGCGCCGCCGCCTCCTCCTCCTCCTTTTGTTGGTCATTTATACTCTCCGTCCTCCGATAGAAAAATCACTACAAAAAGCTTCAAAGATGAGCTAAAGGATGTGAGCACCAAGCCATTGACGAAACCACAAAGCTCGATCAATACCTCTTCTCCGATCCCGAAATCGGTTAGAACGGTCCGGCCGAAGGAGGCGCAAGCAGCTCAAGCGGCGGATAGTATCTCAACGACGATCGGTCCTGATATCGCCATTCCGGTGCCAATGTATCGGAGCAAGGAGGATAGTGAATTCGTCGATAAAGTGATCGTCGAATCGGATGATTCGGATAGCATAGACTCGGATAGTAGTGAGAAGCGCGAAACCGATGATGATATTGTTGCTGAATCCTCTGGTAAAGAAGACGAATCGCCGAATTCTGTTGCTGAAGCTGAAGCTGAAGCTGATTACAATGAGGTGGATAAGAAAGCCGACGAGTTCATCGCAAAGTTCCGGGAGCAGATTAGGCTTCAGAGGATCGAATCGATCAAGAGATCGACGCGGCGGCGCAGCGATAAACATCCAAAGTAGTATTAAAGAAGGTTGATGCTATATCATGCTTGCCTTTTTTTTCTTTTCTCTTTTTTTCAGGAAAAAAAAACACACTCTTTTCTTATAATGTATCTATCATCGAAGTCAATCTTTGATAGGAAGGGGGTTGCTCAAAGGACATTAAGATTTGATTTCTTCTTGTTCTTCTTAATCATCATCCAAAGGCATTGCTCTGCCTTTGTTGCTAGTGTATTGTTGCTTGATGAAAGATCCAAACATGGTATATGATGCTTATTTTTCTTTTCTTGGTGATCTCTGCTCCAATAAGTAAGAGAATAAGTAAGAGGAGAGAGATTTTTATGGCATCACTTGTGAAGATAGATAGACAGATAGATCACATTTCTGTCAACTTTCTTTCTATAAGATTGGATCATGTCATGCTGCTCATTACCTGAAACCATGTTAGCTCTCAACTTTGGGCTAATCTGGCATCAGTTTTCAATTTTGTTCTTCTTTTTCTGGAATATCTAAATATATATCCAACGCCGCCCCTCACGTTTCTTTTTTAAAGACAAAGTTAAGAGAGAAGGAAATTTTTAAGAATTTATTTGCCACACTAATCCGAGATAAATTTGGTTTCTTTTAAAAAGGGATGTTTTGCTTTACATTTAGAAGATATTAAGGCAAAAGGGAGAGCAGGGTCTTTAACTCTAAAACCACAATTAGTAGCCTCTGTGGCCCATGTAAAGCATCTTAATACATGTGGTAACTTATTGGAGGGGTGGAGGATGATGTTGTTCTTTGCCTGATCATGGCCAGCTACCTTGCTGGGTTTCTAAATTTCCTTTTAATCTTAAGAACAAAAAAAGAGGATGAAAGAAAAGAGAAGGATCTCAAACTTAATCATCAATTAATGTGCATTGGAAACCATCTCCATTACCCATTGCTCTAAAATGCTTTTAGATTTTCTCTAATTAACTTGCACAATTAGATCATTACGAAATATATTTGTAGACCCCCTTTTTTTTTTTTTTTTTTTTTTTTTTTTTTTTTTAATTTATAAAATCCATCTTTTGGATACTGTGATCCGGCTAATCTTAATTTGTATTTCATCACCTCGTTATTTTTAAAAAGCATTACTTTACTATCTAACTAATTTGATCATATATTTTTAAATAAAATAAAATTAAAATTATACAATAATTAAATATATTTTTTAAAATTATAAAATGGTAAAATAAAAATGCACTAAACGCTCACATTGTTGCGCCCGAGTGATCCCTCCCCTGGTTGCTATGTCATTTTCAGAACGTACCAACAATGTTCCCCTTTAAGTTGCATTAATTAATGATCAAATTTATAATTTATAATCTCACTGCAATTTCCAGTAGTGATCTTATTAATTGGATCAAAATTAAATTACTCAATCGAGTTAGCTTTGATTTATCTATAATTTGATTTAATTCAATCATGTAACTTGAAACTTAAAGAGTTCAGCAAAAATAATTTCATATACATTATTCTCTAAAAAGAATAAAAGAAACACATATTAGAAATTAGTAGACAATTAAATAGTAATGATTACTACCTTTAATCAAAGATTTAATAATTATTATATTGTACAATAATAACTTTTCATTTAAATTTAGCGTACTTTTCTTTTAAACTTTTCATTTAAGTTTAGTGTAATTTGATTAATTTATTAATTTTTTTAAAATATATAAAAATATAATAAAATCAGCAGGTATATATGGAGTTTAATTTGGCTTAAAAGTATACTGAAACTAAAATTTTCATTAAATTTGAATCTATCAACCATCTAGTTAACTTTTTTAATTTTATTTAATATAAATATCTAAATTTTTTCAAATGTTTAAAAAAAAAAAAAAAAAAACTAAAAAGTGTCCATGACTCCTCCTCATTTATTTTACATTTTTTTTTTCTTTTTGGTCTACTTTTATCTCTTTTTTTCCATTATTTGGGGATTTTTGGGTATAAAAACGGGGTACGCATAAGAAACCGCAAGAGGTTAGGAGAAGAGAGAGAGAGAGAGAGAGAGAGAGAGAGAGGTGCATCGAAGTGGCGTGAAAGGGGGAAAGAGATCGGTGGATCGATCGACGATTACATTACTTCGCGGATCCGAAACCCACTCAGAGAGCGAATTGCTTGCGAAGGTGGTGGAAGCCCCTCTCCCCTCTCCCCTCTAGCCTCTACCCTCTCCCCTCTTCGATCCCAAATCTAGGGTTTCAAAATCTCCCCAAATCCTCCCCCCTCCATCCACAAATCGTCCCCTATCTCTCGACTCATCTCGACTCCTGCCGTGGGAACATAGATTTGCGAAGAATTTGCGCGATTTGATTCGAAGATCTTGTGAAATTCGGGCGGTTAATCGATCGATTTGTAGATTCGGTATGCGTATAGAGGAATTGGGTCACGATGGTGCTTCGGGAGGCGGAGAAGAAGTGGAATCGCCTAGGGTTTCGAAGATCGCGCTGCTGAGCGCGAAGAGGGCGGTGGTTGGGGTCGGGGCGCGGGTGCTCTTCTACCCGACGCTTCTCTATAATGTTCTTCGGAACAAGATCCAATCGGAGTTTCATTGGTGGGATCCCGTTGATGAGGTTCGTGCGTGATCCTTTTCTTCTTCCTTTTTCGATTATATATTAGGGTTTATGTTCCAACAGTTGCGATTTATATAATTAGTTGTCCACCATATCATTCATATGCTGTCAGCACTAGCAATATTAGATTTCTTGCACATCCTACACCGTCGATTTTGTATAAATTGCCAAATATTTGTTTGATTTTGGGAAATTTTAGGTTTAGTACTTAAAATTTAGATGTACTTGAGCAGTTTATGAATGAAATCATGCAAAATTAGGCTTCTAAGCGTCAATGGTATAGCACTTATCACAATGTTAATTGTTGATGAAAGTCAGGGAATGCCGAATGGCGTGTTATAAGATCAAATTGCCCTGTGATGCTATTTTATTTGGTGGATAGTTGTAACTCTGATCATCTGTCGGATAAGTACTTGGTTTGTTATTTGAAGTGTATGATTATAATGCTAAATTTTAACTGCCTTTTATGACATGTATGAGATCCTTTTGTTACTTTAATGGTATGCGATTCGCATCTAAGATATGGTGTATCAGTTCTTATTGCTAGGTGCTGTTCCATTCCCTAGTGATGTACCTCTCTTGAAGCAACTTGGTGTTCATGGTGTTATTACATTGAATGAACCGTATGAGACACTGGTGCCTTCATCATTATATCTTGTGAGTATTTGATCTTAGTTTGTTCTTCTTGTTGTTTTAGACTTTAAATTTACAACAGTTTGGCTTGTGTATATTCAACAAAGGAAAATATGATACAGAGTAAGAGGATGATTCATCAGATTTAGAAAGCAAAGATTTTGATTTGCATGTTATGAGTTGTGAAGAGCTCTAATAGCACAATCTGGCATGTTATCTTTCTTTAGCTGTCGTATTCTATTTGTTTTTTTTTCCCCCTCCTGTTGTAGCTCTATTTTTTTGTTGCTGAAAACAGAGCAGGTTTTGTTACTGAAAGAGTATGCATATTAAACTTAGCTAGCTTGCTAAGTGGACGGTTACCACGGTCAATCTACCTGCTTTTTAGTAACAAAATCTGTTTCTTCACATCACCTTCCATTTTTCAGTTACCAAGGTCAAGTCTGGATTGTAGTTGCCCTTTAAAAAAAATTTACTGCCATTACTATGTGATGTTAAATTGCGCATCTTGATTATGAACTAATGTCCTATTTTTTTATAGGATCAAGGGATTGAACACTTGGTGATACCAACAAGAGATTACCTTTTTGCACCGTTGGTTGGAGATATATGCAAAGCTGTGGACTTCATTCACAGTAGGCATTGCCTTCTCTGTCTATAATGATATTATCATTTTGCGAACTACATTTTATGATGTACTTGAAATTTTTGAAAGTTAAAGCCAATCATTATTTCAGTGGGATCTTGTTCAAAATTTATTTGCAAGTTGTGCAGACATAAAAGTTGTTTGCTGTTGCACTTAACATATTTTTTTTCTTTTATATTATGTTTGGCACTTGCAAGTTGCAACAATATTATGTCGCTCTTGTCCAGCAGGTTGATGCTACTGTAGTACTACCATGGATGTGGTACATGCTAATCTTTAATTTATCTACTGCCATTCCCCTTTTGTATGTTGTCCGTGACTAGAGCTGTTTGTCTGCCTTTATTCTTCTCACCTCAAAATGGGAAGTTGAACACATGTTCTTGTTGTTGAATACTTTATAAAATTATTGCCGTGTTGTCCTCTCTTTTATTCGTCAAACTTAGTTAAAAGCTTATATTTTTCCTCTTTTTTATTTTTTATTTTTTTTATTTTTTTGACAATGCGAAGAAAATGCTTCTTGTGGGAAAACAACATATGTTCACTGCAAAGCTGGTCGAGGGCGCAGCACCACAATCGTTCTGTGTTACTTGGTTAGTTTGAAACGAAGCCTTTTACTGATAAGTTACTTTATATGTGCGATCTCAAAAGATTTTTTAACAAATGATAGTCATCTTCTAGGTGCAATATAAGGAAATGACCCCTGCATCAGCATATGAGTATGTCAGATCGAGCAGGCCAAGAGTTCTTTTAGCTTCTGCACAGTGGCAGGTAACTGATTATGATCTTTTATAATATGATACGCCGCATCAGCCTTTCTTAGTAGATCAATAGTTACCTCCAACTTTTTCTACACTATGAATGAATGCTATAGCTTATTAAATAAGTTAAGCAGATGGTGGCTTTTTATGCCATCTGCAAGGTAAACATATAGCGATAGTTTCCCTAGAGTAGCCTCTCTGAACTGTACATGCTAGATGCTACCAAGAATCACTAAATTGGGTCAATAAATCATGGTAACCTTTTTGGCATGTTTACCTGCTGGACTTTATTACCATGGGCTGCTATTTTCCTCTTTGCTAGAGTCAGTTCACATTAAGAACATGCATTCTCTGTTGCAAATAAGAGCCCAGTTGTAGTGCTCTAAACAGCATCACCTGCAACATTATTCTATTTACCTTTTCCTTTTGTGCATCAATGACTAGAAATATAAATGAATCTTTGCATTAATCATCAGCTCATGATTTGCAGGCCGTCCAACAATACTACCATCTGAGAGTTAAGAAATCTGCAATACCTGCCTCCTTAAACTATCCGGTTCTAAAATCATCACTACTACTGACCACTCGAAACTTTGTGGCCTTCGACGAGAGCACATTTGTGGTGGTAACAAAATCTGATATAGAAGGTTATAATGATGGGGATTCAGGGATGCGCAATGTGGGTAACAGCATATGGGCAGAGCTAAGTGTAGTATATAAAGTGCAATTTGCTGGACAAGCAGCCATCGCAAGGCTCTCATACTTCTACCTTCGCTGTCGTTCCCAAAGAGAGAAATCGCTGCCTGATAAAATAGTGGGGAGCGATAGCTGCTCTCTGGAGGCTGAGCAGCTCCGTAATGGCCATCCCCATCTACTGCAAGGGGTTGCGGTAAATTTGTAATCGTCCACTGGCTAAATCGCAGAAAACCTCCTATAGATATCGCAATTTTTATGTTGCCCCCCAGAATTTCCGAATTTAAATGTTGCCTCTTTAAACTACCAGATTACATCACTTCATCCGTCACTTTACTCTAATTTCATTAGAGTAAAATGCAGGTTGCGAATTTCGGAGGGGTAATGGGAAACTCGCGATATTCATAAGGGGTTTTGTACAGTTAGTTTTTTTTTTTTTTTTTCTTCTCTCCTTTTTACCCTCCCTCGTTTTCTTTAAATCATGGGCTTCTATGCTATATAGAAGAATTCTGTTATCATGCTTTTGAGTGACATGATGGTAGATATCTCCTATGATAGTTCTGATGCTTCAAAGCTATCTTCGGGCCTACCTATCTATCGTATTAGCCGCTCAAGAAGAAGAAGAAGAAGAAGAAGGAAGCTGGAAGAATGAAGTTACCAGAGTCTGTATGTATATATGACAATAAATTTAAATGCGACGTGTAAAGAAAGGATCGAAGATGGGTCGACTCTGTTTCTTACAGCAAGAAATGTTACATTTGCTTTGCTTGTTTTTTTTTTTTTTTTTTTTTTTTTTTTTTGTTTTCTCCCTATTACGTTTTCGGTTACTCTTTGTTTCAATGCAAGTTGTGTAGATAGCTGGGGATTTGCCATATGGGATGCAGGGCCATACGCAGCAGCAGGGGGCCCAGCCCAGCCCAGCCCAGCCCAGCCCAGCCCAGCATATGCAAGGTATTAACTAACTCTGAAAAAGTGGTTAGGTCTCCGGTAGGTGAAAACTAAACGGCGTAATTAATCCAATAGATACGCTGTTTTCTTTCACATCCTTTTCACCGTAACATCTTGCAGAACCACCGGTACTGGTCCTTCTGGAATCTTAAGTCAGATGCTCTGCAACTCTTAGAACAAGTTTTTGTCCTTTTCGTCTTTCTTTTAATCCACTTTTCAGCATGGTCTGACTGAAAATTTAGGTTGCTTACAGGACCACTCATGTGTCCTCAGCGATACGTTAGGTTCCACTTTCTTAAAGCAACCAGCATTTATTAGTGTCTCCCCGGAATAATAAACCAAATTACATTCCCAAATGTGAGCCTAGTTTAATGTATTATTATTATTGTTGTTGTTATTAGTTTGCGTATTAGGTGTGGTTCCCATTTGAATAGACCTGCATGATAGCATAGCGTAGACCCACCCACCCAGTGTTTAAAATGGCTGTGGGTGCCGTGCTAATTGGTTCTACAAGCTTATTATTCCAGCGGCCCACTTTGGACGGCTCAAGGAAACAAAAGGATCCAAGGGAAATTTTTTGTTTTTTTTCTAAACAAAGAAAAAAAAAAACAAAACAAAAAACGCAGCAGCTTGGTTTATCTTTCGCCTGTGTTTATTCGATACTCCTAGCCATGTGCTGCTTGATTTCAGTTGGATATAATTTCAATTTTCCAACGAAGATTTAATGACGAGGAAAAATTTGGATGCACTACTTTTGGCCACTCGAATTTCACACAGGTGGGAGTGATATCAAATATTAAACTACTGAACCACTGGATAATAATAAAGGACTAGTACTCGCCATTGCATATTTGCATACTAGTTCATACTCAAACCCAGGCCAGCACACCGAGTTTTGGTTTCTCTGCAAAACACTTTGTTTAATCCCCCACCTACCTATAAAAAAGCATCCTTATCCTCTCGAAAAAATTTTATTTCACAATATTTTTTTTTTTAATTTTTATCCCTTGACCTGATGAATATTTTCCTTTTTTTTCTGGACCATCCTGTACCAAACACCTACCACAAACGCCTCTTTTTAATGTTTTATTTAGCGCCCAGGACTAAATCCAAGTGTTGACAAGTATGTTGGGCTACTACAATAGTACCCCTCATCGTGCCACTCCCCGTAGCGTCATTTACATGGCTATGTCCAACATCTTTTATTAAGGATTTTGAGGGTGACTAATTCAATGAAATACAAATGCATCATCGTCTTTGGTGTTGCAAGTACATTTACTATTTGGATTTGGATTTGGATTGATCGTCTTAAGGGTTGGTACGTATATTTGTTGAGTTTAGAAACTTACACAGAAATTTTGATTTTACCGTTGCCTCTGCTTTTAGAATCAAAAACTTTACTTAAAAATTTTAAATTTTACTTCAGAAAAAATATAGTATCTTCGCATGGGAATAGCAATTTTCAAATCAGACTAAAAAAATACATAAGATAGTGGTCCCAAACATTAAGTGGTATAATTAAATTGAAACCTATAAATGATGGAACCTCTGTTGAGTGGAAGCTTGTTAGCTAAAATTTCAAAAGTGGGTCACTCTCTAATAAAAGCTTGAAACTCTTTTTCACTTAAGAAGGGGAAAATAAAGATACTACATGGATTTTGGGTTATTGGGATTCACAATATCCAATATCTCAAAGAAGTGAAAAAAATGCTACTTACACAAAGTCATCATTTGGAGTGTATATCTTACATCTTATTTAAAATGCAGTATTTTTACTTATCACATCAAGATAATTGATGAAGAGATCTCACTAATTAAATAAGTAGGATGTAAAATTTATATCATATTTTTAGATGTATGAATAATATTGCTAAAAAATGTGATAGGATGATGTAGCTTTAGAATTTGTATTCTTCTTTTATTTCCTATATATATATATATATATATATATATATATATATATATATATATATATATATATATTCCATTCCTCTAAGTGCTTACTCTATTTCACAGCTGAGTTAATTGCAAAATATAAGATTCTCAATAACATAATGTCAAATAATAATAATAATAATAATAAAGTTTCTAGAATCTTGAATTAGATATTTAATTCAATCACTTGAAGCTATACCTTAACAAGATGGAAGCATAACAAATCATATGCAAATATCAACCTAATAGCAATGCATTATGGGTTTTTTTTTTTGTTTCTTCTACAAGGAAATCAAGACCTTTTTTTGGAGCAATTAATGTTACAAGGGTTATTATTCTCCTATATTTCAAAGAAGAAAAGAATATCTCAATGAAACCAACTTTTTCCTTTTTTTCTTTTTTTAATTATAGGACTAATATGTTCAACTTGTTAGTTGCATTATTAAATATTTCATATGAATGCAAGAAACATAAGGAGAATATCAACAAGTGGGGGTGGTTCACATGTAAACCTTAATTATATTGTTCTCTTCCAACACACAACTAATAAAATTTTTTGTGCTCTAAATTGATTTTTTTTTTTTTTTTTGAATGTTGCTTCAATTTGTAGATTTTGAGTTGAAAAATGTTAAATTTATATTGATAACATAAATATTTAAATTGTACAGTTAAAAAAATTCATATTGATAATTGTGTGGATAAAAACTTAAGCATTTTTTCAAAATTGTTAACAGAAAATTTAGTATTTATTTATTTATTGGATTTTACCAAAACCCCATTTGTACAATTGTTCGTACTCATCTCAAAAATGATTCGATGCTTTTCGCTGTTTCCTGTTTGTCCACAAACATCTAACATGCACAATCGCAGTAACTGCGAGCAGAGTACGTACTCTCCGTAATCCACTCACATTTCGCCACGTGTAAATCCAACATCTCTCTTTAACTCCCCCCCCCCCCCCCCCGTCTCCCATTCCCTCGCTCTCTCTTTCTCTCTCTCTCTCTCTCTCTCTCTCTCTCTCTCTCTGCTTCCTTTTTTTTTTTTTTTTTTTTTTTTCTTCTTCCCCTCTCTCCTTTTTCTTTCCCAAAAAAGAAGTTTTTGTTTTTTAACTTTTTGGGTTCTCCCACTCTCTCCACGAAACGAATCACCCCACATTTTCTCACCGCGATCGTAATGGCGATCCTCTTCGATCGAGCTAGGGTTTCGGGGGGGAATTGAGATGGAGCGGCATCGCCGGATCGAGATCGTCCTCGGCGCGGTCGCTCCGCTCCTTCTCCTAACCCTCGTCTACTGGCTGTTCTACTGCTGCTTCCGGAGCGGTTTCGCGCGGCGGAGATCGAGGAGGAGGGGGTCGGCGGAGTGCGGCGGCGGCGCCGGAGGCGGAGTTGGCGGAGGGCCAGGGTTTTCGGCTGCGGCGGCGGAAGGGGAGTGGGAAGGGGGAGGGGGAGGGGGAGGGGGAGAAGCTCGTCGTGTTCGGGGGCGGGGAGGATCTCACGGTGGGCGCGATCCTCGAGGCGCCCGGGGAGGTGGTGGGGAAGTCGAGCTACGGGACGCTGTACCGGGCCGGTTTGCAGGGGACGACCGGTTCGCTGGTGCTGCTCCGGTTCGTTAGGCCGGCCTGCGTGGGCCGCACCGGGGAGATCATGCCGACGGTCAGGATGCTCGGATCGGTGTGCCACCCGAATCTGGTGCCGTTGAGAGCCCTCTACGTGGGCCCCAGAGGGGAGAAGCTCTTCGTCCACCCCTTCTACGCCGCTGGGGATCTCTCCCGCTTCTTGAGAGGTTTTTTTTTTTTTTTTTTTTTTTTTTTTTTTTTTTTTTCCCCCTCACCTCTAATGTTGAGATTTTTCTCTTTTTAGTTTAGAATTTTGCTCCCCCCCCCCCCCCCCCCCCCCCCCCCCAAAAAAAAAAAAAAAAAAAAAAACTCAAATATTTATCTCTCACAATCTTCATCTGAATTGTCGCTCCATTTTGAATTATAAACTCTTCCCTGCATTGCATTACTGACTGTGAAGCATTTTCTGATACCATTTAGTTTCATGATAAAATTAATTAACTTGTATTGTGAACATCATCACATCACATCAGTTGTACAAAGAACTTAAAAATGCTTACTATCTATATCTATATCTATATCTATATCTATATCTATATGTATATCATGTGCAGATGGAGTAGCTGAATCCCAGAGATGGGAAATTATCCGCAAACTATCATTCGGTATAGCGAGGGGCCTTGATCACCTGCACGCCGGATCGCCTAAGCCGGTCGTCCACGGCAACCTAAAGACGAAGAACATCCTGCTCGACTCCGATCTCCAGCCGCGATTGTCGGACTTCGGCCTCCACCTCATCCTGAGCCCCGCATCCGGGCAAGAGATGCTCGAAGCGTCGGCCGCGCAGGGCTACAAAGCCCCCGAACTGATCAAGATGAAAGACGCCACTAAAGAGAGCGATATCTATAGCTTGGGCGTGGTCTTACTGGAAATGCTCACTCAAAAGGATCCTCTGAGCAGCGGCTTCTTAAATTCCCGGGATCTTCGCATTCCGACCACATTCAAAGACCTGGTCCTCGAAAGAAAGATCTCCGACGCGTTTACCTCCGAGTTAATCACTCAAAGTAACGGAGAGGGTCTGCTCCAGTTCTTTCAATTGTCTATGGTGTGTTGCTCTCCTTCGCCCGCGTTAAGACCCGACATTAAGTCGGTTCTCAGAAGACTCCAAGAGATCGGAAGGTGAAGAAGATAATGCCGCATTATTTTTTGTGGCTTAGATTTAACTAACATCCCTCCTTCGCCAGCTTTGATCATGGCGAAGAGGATATGGTGGAGCCCCATGTGCTTGTTAGGAGGGTAAGTTACATATTGTTTACATTGTTGTTGGTGGGAGAGATTCATCAGGGGATGGTGATTCAATTGGGTTATTAACAAGTACAACTTAAGCTGATCCTACTGACTTGTTTATATTTCCTACACAAGAAAATGGCTTCTTTGCATGGCAATGTATCAATCAAACTGTGTAGAAGAGATACATCTCTTTAGAATGTGAAAGCAACAAAGAGCCCATGCATGACACCAACTCACCTATTTTCTCCTTTCTGCTTCTCCCCTTCCCGTACAAGTTAAAAGCTCCTGTCTCCACTGCCTACTTCTTTCTGTTGTGCATTGAAGATGGTCCATGTGACTTCTGGTCTCTCTTTGCAACTTCCCACCATTATTATTATTATTATTATTTTTTTTTAAGAGAGGAAAAAAGAGGACAGGTTCTGAGCCTTCTTCAGTGCAATCAAGTGATATGGGCAAGGTTGGATTGTCTTGTTCATTTAAGTGGATTGCATCAATTCAAATATTTTACTACTTCAAGAGTATATTCTTTGTAACACTAATGTCATGTACAACATAATATACTGTAACCACTAAATGGGTTCTGTTATGAGTTTGCTAAAATGTTATCTTATATAAACCATTGATGTGGTTCGAGTCTTACATAGATTTGCCATAGTATTTCTTTGGTATGTTAGAGTGGTAAAAAAAAGATGTGATTGAATAAAAATAGTATTAATAAAATTTGTAATATTATCCTATCATAATATTTGATTAGTTGGAAAATTAATTATTGAGATAGCAGAGAGAAGGTTTTTTTTTTTTTTCCTCTCCTAGTAAACACCTGTGAATTACTGGCTCTCCTGTGCATTGTCTCTGCTTCTCAGTAACAAATGAGAAAAGAGGCGAAAGCTGTTGCTTCTGAGGAATAGAAGATAAAACAGAGAGAAGAGAGAGAGAAGAAGAGCTCCTTTGACAAAACTGAAGGTGGGGGTCCTTTCATTGTTTGGTGATGAACTATTCCAATAGAATTTGTTATTATCTGTGAAAATCTCAAAAGGATTGAAATGGTGTCAAAGATTCCCTGATTACTTGCACTGTTCCAGATTTTGTCTTTACCACATACCAGCATCAAAAGATCTGTCCTCATTGATGCTTACAATAGTACACACTGTTCTCCACTAATCTGTCAGTTTTTTTTTTTTAAGTAGGTCCAAAAACCTACTCCCTCGTACTGTATACACTGACAAGGGGAAGCTGCACAAGGCACGCCCCAAAAGCTGCAGTAGATTGTATCTTATCTTTTCCCTTGTTCTGGAGTCTCTTTTAGGAAAGGAAAATGCCTCAATATGCATGCTGGTACCTCGATCACTTTTTGATAGTTGCATGAGATGCCCCTAAATCAGTGACTGTATAATTGGGAGATCAAGTCACATAATAATCCAATGTTGAGAGGACAAAATTCAATACATTCACCAATGCAAAATTCCACAAGACCATGAAGAAATGCATTAATAAGTAGTGTGTGTAGTTAAGGAATAATACAGAAGATAAATTCTGAATAGCATAGTGTGGTGCTATTCTGATTGTTTCTAGTTTAAGGTCCAAGGCAAGAAGAATATGTTCTAATTAAAGTACAAGGCCAGGCAAAGAATCAATACATGATGATATCATCAGATTATTCTCGCCGCGACGTAAATTAATTTAAGTCGGCTTGTCAATTCTGAAGAACCTAACTTTGGACATGGACACGGCAAGAAAATAGTTTGTAAATATTATTATAATTTTTTTAAAGAATAATATATATATATCTAAAGATGTTTTTTAATTAAAAATTTAATATAAATATAAAAATTTTAATTAATAGTTTTAAAATTGTATGATTATTTTATATTTTTGGAGATGTAATAAAATGATAGAATTAACAAAAATAAATCTTAACTTCATTTACAATTATACGTATTTTCAACTACACTGTTTTTACAACTATATTTAACAACCAAACGGCCCCTTAAAGAGCCCGTAAACCTAGATTTGGCAACGGGCCGAACTCAGATCAACCTTACTGGGCCGGATCGGATCCATAATTACTGGGCCGAGGCGCATGGTCTACGAAGATGATGACGTGGTAGACCGGGTCCATCTCTTCTTATTCATCAATCTTCGCAAACACTGAGAAGTGAAAAGATAACGAATCCCCGGGAAAAACCTCCGGAGCTTTAAAGAAGAGGAAGCGGAGGAGCAACACACAATAAAATGGGCGCGATCTCTTCTCCCTCTTTGATACCCTGCTCTTCTCCGAGTATTTATCCATCACACTCCAATTTTTGTTTTCCTTTTTACGCGCTAATTTATGTTTCCAATTGATCTCTCTTCGATTCCTATAACTGGGTTTCAATTTCTTCGCCAAGTCGTCTTCTAGGGTTCATAATTTGGAAGAATTGATTGTGAGTTTGGATTTCATGTTTCCGACATTACAGGATTAAATATTGTACCCTCTAAGCTGGTATTTGGAGCTTCTAAAACCCAGAAAAAGCGAGGGTTTCTATTGTAAGTAGGGTTTATATGGTCGGATTATAATTTTATGCATAAAAATTGCTTCTTGTTGATTATAATTTTATGCAAAGTAGATTCTTGGGTGGTGAAGAATCGAATGCAAGTGTGAGGAAATGTGGAGAGATTATAGGCCGGAGAGCCGTTCTTGTGCTCCCGGTGATCTCCTCGGGGGTTGTCGGCGGCGTCATCTGCTTCTGGGAAGGCGAAAAGCATAAGCCCTTATGATGAAAGGCGGCTTCTTGAGCAGAACAGGAAGATACAAGAAGCGAATCGAGCACCCGAGGATTTCCCCAATTTCGTTCGAGAAGGTATAAATCTTGAATTCGTCGGTGCTCGTAAATTACAGGAGATTGGAAAACCTGCTTGATCATTAAAGGAAACCCAAGTTTCAATTCTTTTGGTTGATGTAAAAGGATGTGCTTTGTTGCTCTTAGGATTTCAATCTAATGATCTTGGACCAGGGAACTTGGATACTATTTAAAACAATTGATTATTTTGAGTGGGACAGTTTGCAGTAGCAGCTTTTGGTTGGTTTTAAGTTCTTCTGAATTATACATCAGGATAAACTAAATAGTCACAATTTACAATCATCATGCATGCCTTCTATAGTTATTAAGAGAAGTTGTATGGATAATTTGCGGTTTTATAACCATTTTTACAAAACCACTAGTCATCTTGCATGCTACTTTTATTGATACTTTGATCTTTATTCATGAGGACAAATGCAAAGCATATAATGAATGATTTTGATTTTGATTTTGATTATTTTTTTATCGTGCATTTGTTCATTTATAGCAAGCTGTGGTAGATATCTAGTTTTTTTTCTATTAACTGATCAAGTTAAATGATGTTTCCGAAGGATTTAAAAGGAACACCTTTTTTGGTGATATAAACTGACCTTTTCCTTACGGATTATAATCCAGGTTTTCAAGTGAAAGTAGTGACATCTGATAACTATGTCAAACGTGATTCTGGACTAATATGTTGGGACATAGAAGTTGGTCAAGGTGATTGCCCCAAGGATGGTCAGCAGGTTTTTCCTTTCATTTATTGATAGTGTTTCGGTTTTGTACTTTGCTTGAGATTTGTACCTTGTACAGCAACATATTGCGGAAGCATTTTTATTTGTATCTTACATTTTTTTTGTTCACTTTTATATGTCAAAATCATGGGAGATAGTTAATCTTGTGAGAAGTCAAATATAGATACTAGAAGATATCACAACGAAGAATAGTTGTGAGGAGTAATGTTTTTGACTCACTTACGTTGATGCTTCTTTTTCTTCCTTTCTTTAGTACACACTCCCTGTTTATGTGGGCATTCTAAATCTGCAACTTTAAGATATGAGCTGCATAAAGTTTGGAAAGACGATATTATTTACATATTCTATTTTTCATCTCTCCCTAGTTGTATAGATACATATTGGAGGACGCCCTTGACTATGTTTGGTTTGAAGTGCAGGTGATATTTCATTATGTTGGCTACAATGAATCAGGGCGTCGCATTGATAGCACTTATTTGCAGGGCTCACCTGCCAAAATTCGGCTTGGCAACAAAGCACTGGTCCCAGGCAAGTACTCAGGCCTAATTATCAGGCCGGTATAGTTTTGCTGCCTTATAAGAACCAGCCATTATTAACTGAAATGCACGATAAGCAAATGCAGGGTTTGAGGAAGGAATACGGGACATGAGGCCAGGGGGGAAGCGAAGAATCATCATTCCTCCTGAACTAGGGCCTCCGGTGAGTCCTAGTTCTTTAGTTCCTTAAAAAAAAAAAAATTTAGATCTCACTTATCCTATGCTTCTTTCTATTCCGTGTTTTTGTGGCTGGATAAGTAAAATGTCCTCCTATATCAGCCAAGTTCTGGTCATGCTTTTATTATTGACTCTCAAGCGGAGTCCTTGTCCACAGAGAGTACTTTTGACTTAACTTTTCCTCTCTCATGTTTTACAAATGGTAAGCTGTAGTTAATTATGTAAATGCCGAGAACATTTCTTGGATGGAGTTACCTCGGTTGAATCTTCTCCCTGTTTATTATGCATAGGCACATACTTCACTTAGCCTGACTAGTAATTCATCAAATTCAATGCATAGGCACATACTTCACTTAGACTGCAAAATTCAGACAATAACCTATTCAATTGCAGGTGGGGCCTTCAACATTCTTCAGTGCGAAACAGTTTGAGGTTTTTGACATTGAACTACTCGAGGTGCAGGACTGTCAGCGAAGAACTATCGCCTTCTACTCCGACGTTGTCTGCAACTGAGCAAAGAACCCTTGGTTTATCTTTTTCTTTTCCCCTTCTTTCTTTAATAGGAAGCAGTTCATAGTTTTAGCATCTGTTTCCTACCAACTGAAGCTCGAGACACACACACCAGACGACATTGAATGAAAATCGGTGTTACCGAGCATTTTGTTTGTATTATTACATCCTGAGAAGCAAGGTAAAGCATTATTTCGTTTCTTCACTTCTTTGCTGCTGGTAAAATAGAAGATAAAATTGTAAATTTTACAAGTAAAATGCCACCGTCAACTAGCAACGCAAACAGCAAGGAGCGAGAATGAACAAAATTTACCCAAACAGAACAAATTTTCATTAAAACATTTCTCATATCAGGACAGTTAGACCGCTTCGAGTATCTGGGAGGAAAAATGCTACCGATTCAAATATGATCTGTATAGTAAGGAAAAAATTTCTATAAATTATTAAAAATTTATATAGATATATCTGTCAGCCGAAGAAGAAGAAAAACAACATATAAATATATAAAGTTACATGAAAGAGGATAATATACAAATTAAGTTATTAGACAACTTTTTTAATGGGAATGTTTCCCCCTAATTCTACAAAATTCTGTGTGGCGATAAGAATTACATCTCATTCTAGCAACAAGGCCAAATATTTCAGAGGTACTGTCGAAGGCTTTCCCCGCTGAGGGTCTCCATCTCCTTCAAAATTGTCTGAGCCAAAGTTTTGACTGGAAGCTCGACATCCTCGAGCAGTTCGCCCAGGAATGGAATAGTCTCAGGCAAAAAGAGAAGATACTCCTCTTTCAAATGCTCTACTAAGTACTTCACAACCCGCAGTCCTAAGATCCTCGGCCGCACCTTCTCATTCCGTGTCTGCATCAACACCTACAAAAACATAAAGAAAAGATTAGTAAAGCACCTAATTAAGTAATAGCATTGCAGTCAAGGGAGAAAAATGCTTTCAAATTCCTGACGCTGAAAAAAGTTTTCTTTAGGGGAAAAAGTAAAGGGAAACAAGTTCCTTTCCTACTACAGTAATTGAATCTAACAGATCCTATAACCCCTTTTGTAGAACTTAAGACTTTTTTTGCACTAAATGACTCCCAACTTAAGGCAAGGGTATTCTCGAAGGAGCTGCACTTCCAAAAAGATACATACAAAATTCAGGTTTTAAAGCGGTATACGTGAAAATAACTGTCGACACGACAGCCAAACACAATTTCATCTTTAAATAATGCAAGAAACATATCGGTCCTTTCTGAGCCTAATGAAGTCAAAAAAATGTTTCTATACGCACCTCATGATTCAGTGGTTTCCATAGAACATCGGATCTTGCCGTAACAGCCATTTGACCCAGGCACAAAACCAGTGTTTCGTCAACCTCTTCCAAAGTTGGTACATCCAAAAACGACTCAAGAGATTCTGGAGGTTCCACCATGAGCTGAGAAACTATAGGTTTCAGCAGAACCTGTAACAATTTTGAGCTTTCATTATTCAGCTTGAAAAATATTATCTCCATTTAGCCGGAAAATAAACTATAAAATATTATTGTTAGGCTTCATGTGATTCATTTCAAGTTCAAGCTTCAGTACGGAGAATCACTAAGTCAAAAAATGATGTAAAGAAACAAACCTGGAAATTAGATGAATCCAGAAACTTCTGGTCTGTGTCGTAGAGGAAAGACTGATATAACGACTTCAACACAAGAGCTCGCAGATGCCACAGCTTAGGGGCCAAAGATTTGTCTTTTCCTTGATTATTCACATCTGCAGCCTTTGCCTTCTTCTTTTGTTTCGAACCAACCAAAGCATCTTGGTTTTCTGTCAAGTGCCGCAGGCAAACCTCAAGCATGTATTTGAAATAAGGTACAAACAAGGCCCTGCACATAGAATTAAAAGCAATAAAACTATCTGTAAAAACTAGATGCTAAACATGAGTTCATAGAGTTGTAAACTAGCAATCGCGCACAGCATTGTCTGACGCAAACGATATATTAAAAATATATGATTCTGCAAATTCACGGAAAAAAAAAAAAGAAAAAGCCGAACACAACAAGAATGGAACTATTTTTATATTGAGTTGGGATAGTTAAAGATTTTCGAGAACTGGTTATCAAGCTATATCATCAATCAGACACTGCCCATGACTATGCAACAAACTAAGACCAGCATACAAAGAAAATATATTTGTATTATTCCAGAAAAACTCATATATCAAAGAAAATTAGAATGACCATTCGCTAACCAATAAAATATGGCGTACATGGCATGATGTTCATAGGTGGATTCCATTGATAAACCCAAAAAACTCCCGGGGGGGCAGGGGGCATGGATCTCTCCAGAATGAACAAGGAAACCAATCAACTAAAAAACATGCTTTTAAATCAAAAGCCTAATTAAACTCAACTATTATGGTGTGAACTTGACGGTCCAACATAGTTTTCAACCAATGGCTGAGAAATAAGGGAAGACAAGAAGCTTATATGGTGCATTCATTTTAACATTTAACAGCCTAAAGAACCATTATCTCTAATGAATCAAATTTTAATGGCACTAGAACCAACATTACATGATTTGACTACAATGACTGAAGAACAAATCACAACAAATAATTAATCAATCTACCAACAAATGAAGGACAACATCATCATTTGGACCACCTTGAAATATCATTAGTAAACAGGAAGGAAGCAAACTGACTGGAGAAGCCAGGAAAAAAAAAGTTAATTTACAATCCTTTTGACTCGCATGGAGTAACAACTAATCATGGGAAAGTCAAGAGTATCAGATACACACAGGAACATTAACACTTAGAAAAATAATATCAATAGTAACTGGGAATCACCTTAATTATAGAAACCAAACAGAAAAATATATCACCCAAATTAGGTGAAGCAGGTGTTTCAAGTGCTCACGAAAATCTCTCACTAAAATTCAGACAACATTACAGGCAGCGATATATTCCTTCAAGATAGTGAAGTAAGACACGAGAATTCGAAAGACAATGCATGCATATATACAAGGGACGCACCTATGTTGCTCAGCAAGTTTATTGACTAATTTATTGAAGGAAATTGCTCGGTCCAAGCTTCTTGTTGTCAAGGACTGACTGATTTCAACCTCAGACTCCGCCCATTCAAGACAATGGAGGAAAAGGGGCCTAAACATAGTCTCAGTAAGTTTCATTGTTAGAACAGTAATCGCATGAATAACACTCTGCTCCACCACATTTATGTCCTTAACAGACTCTGGGAGCAGACGGCGGAGATCCAGTGCTACCAAGCATTGTTCAAATATTTTCACATGATAAGTTACTATAGATGGCCTATCCATGACACCAATTAAGCCTCCCAGCATTTGAAAAGTCAATGATAAGCTTGCTTCTCCACATTGGGCTGCCCTAGTATATAGCTGGAGCAGAGGTGGAAGCATAAGTCGAACCTGCAGTGCCAGTTTTCATCAGATACAAACAAAAAGCGCAAGGGTAGACTATAATTTCTTACAAATAAAAGCATTATGAAATGAAGTCAGAGCTGAAACATACCGGTATTTTCTCAGTTAGAAGCCTGCGGATGTTCACAGCCCTCGCTTGTATCTTCACATCTAACTCTAGAGCATATTCTCGATGAAGTACAATGAGATCCAATATATCTTCAAGATATGGATTTAAAAACCCACCAAGCTTTTCAACAACTGCCTCTAAAGTCATTAGAACAGATAGCAAAAGAGATATGCTTTGACTCGAAAGTCCATCAAAACCATTAAAAGCGCTAAGAATAAACTTTTGACTAGGACACTTGGAGAACTCATGGGCTCTTTGCAAAATATGCTTCATGACAACGGGAAGCTGAGATAGTGCTTTTGTACCAAGCACCCTGATCAAAGAACCTGCTGCACAAATTATCCCAGAAGAAATCACCACATCATCTGAATCAATGTGCTTTGTAATGCTTGTAAGGCAAGTGACATAGGCAAAATGATCAGATGGATATTCTTTGGCTAATGTTTCAAGAGAAGAAATTGCAGCAATCTTTGTAGGGACCTCCGAACTATCAGAAGCATCATCAATCAATTGAACTATATTTAAACACAATTCATTAAATGAAGGAGTGGCGATCTCATCAACATGGAGTGGAAAGGTGTTATACTGTGCTTTTCTTGTATCCTTTTGTCTCTTCTCAGCCATACTTTTATCCTTCACTGTCTCACACAATAGCCCTAACGCCTGTTCACAAAGTAGGGAAAAAAAAAAATCAATTGCAGAGCCAAAAATGAATCGTTTACGTGCATTTAGTTGTGAATAAAGAAACAACTAATTTATGCTTAGCACCTTCTTTTTCACACCGCCGCTTGAATGTCTAAGTAAATGAGTAATTGCTCCAAAATATGTTGAGGGAACCATCCATTTTGTAATTGCTCTGAGCACTCTATTGATACAATCTTTAAAGTCCTTCAGAATGTCATTATGAATCCTCAGTTGTCTGCTTCCAGCACTGGAAAGTTGCAAATGGTAGACAACCTGCTCCATAAGAGCTCCAAGCAAGTTCTGCAAAATTATAAGATAGCATATGGTTGAGATTGATTTGACATAGAAAAACTAAAATTCTGCTAGCTCTCAGCTCAAAGAAAGCCTCTAAAAATAAGCATCATCAACAACCTAAAAACGAGAATATATGTGAAGCTCTGACCAATTAATAACATGACTGCCAATAAATCTTGATGCCTAAGGTGCCAGTAAAGATAAATCATTTGAAGGAATTGCATGCAGAGCTGCATATAAAGATATGAAAATAGAAGCCATATACAAAGGAATGAAAACAAAAGCTAGTTGGATGACAGTTGTAATATATATAGTTATTTCATATTTCTATTATTTTCTCTAATTTTCAACTTTTCAAGTTAATATTGATCTCCAAGGTCCCAAAATTTCTTAAAACATTAGGACTAACAACAAAAGGAAAGAACTACTTGAATTTAGAGGCCAAAAAACCTGAAAATGATCTGTACGCTGCCCAGATTCAAGTTCAAAAACCAATTCTGCAGTTTGCAGCTTATACATAATAAACTGCATCCCAATATGTAGCTCAGCAAATAGACCTCCTTGTTCACAATGCACTCTGGTTTCTTCCAGCACCTTTACCAAACAAGGAAACCATATAGTACATGAATATTGATCGCATACTTGCGCTGCCAACATGTATTCCCATTCTTTGGGCATAACATCTGGGGATGATTCAGCAACTCGTCGAACTAAGGAACGGAGGAGAAGAACAATTACTGGTCCCAAGCTTATTTCTTCTCCTAAGGTTCTGATAGACAAGACAACAATATTCAGGATTTGAGCTATTGGAAGGCATAACCATCTCAACAGTAACTACATATTAGTATTACCTCAAAAGGTATATTATAAGCGTCAGCCGCCGATGTTCAGCAACGTCTGGCAAAGCTTTGATGAATATCTGAAAGCATGAGTTGATCCTATTAGAAAGAAATGCACAATGAAGGGGTGGAAAAGAATCAACTGAGAGTTGCCAATATCTTAATTACCTCAAGAAGATTCTCTATACTAGTTGTCTTTGATAACCAACACGGAACTAGAGTTGATATCAGATTCTCCAGCACACGTTGGGAATGGCTGTCACTCTTTTGACATTCAAAAAGGAAGAGTATATAATATTAGATAATAGCTATATGCACCTTTTTCACAAACAAGCAAGAAGAGCAATCAACAAATTCTCAAGTACTATGCATTTTAAGTCCTCATGAGTCGTAAAAGATGTGGCATTGACCAGGTTAAGTTCTAGAAATCAGGTCACAGTAAAATAGCAACTAAAAGAATATGAATTATTGATCTCTCTTAACAAACAAAATCTACTCATCAAATCTCAGTGTGTTAACACCAACAAGAATCCTAAGCAACAATATGCTATAAAGAATACGATGATTGTTGGTAGTGTATATCCTTAGCAATATTATAGCTAAGGTTAAGTTTTCACAAATATAGTAAAGATAAATATTATAGCTCTAATGTTAGTGAGTCAACAAATTTTATGGAGGAAATCAATAGCCACAGCAAGGTAAATAAATAGTTTTAGAAGCGAGCACTAACCTGCTTTACAGCAGATTCTCCAACTACGGTAAATATGTCAATAATTCTTTCTGAAATATACTGAGGAGAAACCTTTGCAGCAGAAGAAAGCAGCATAAATGCAAGATTGCGTGTTGCCGTATCAGTAACAGAACGTGCACATTCAATCAGAAGATCCACATTTACTTTACTAAATAACTCATCCTGCACAAACACATCAAATTTCGTAAAAATCGAAACAACAAACAAAACTACTGATAAAACGAAGGAATAAAGAACATGCTAATTAAATGATATTCAAGGAAACACTGATTACATGAGAATCTGATTCTAATGAATCAATAATATCTATGAGGATTAACAATGTTGTCTGCTGAGCTTGATAGACAACACCAGAAATTGACTCAGGAATTTCAGATAGCTCTGCAGCTCCCTTTACTCCTTGATCAAATAAACCTAGAAGCCAATCATTTGAGAAGAGTTTTGATAGAACCTCAAAAAGAAGTGGTACCAAATAAACCCTGAAAAGATACAGTTTATCAGTCAACTGGCAATACTCAAGGAACAAATTATTGGCATACCTTTCAGAGAAAATGAATGCCCGAGAAACTAGACTACATATTTTAATCCAACCTTTTGTTGATATTCTTCTTTTGCAATAGAATATCCAGAAGAGATACGAGGATGAAAACTATTGATTCTTCTCTGCCTAATAAATCATGAAATGTGTCAAATCTGTCGTTCTTCAAGTTCTTCTTTTTCTTTCTTCTTTTTGACAATCCAAATATCTCACCATAAGAAACAATACCCTTAATAAGTTCATCAATTGTTGAGCAATTAATCTGCCAATGCAAAAGTGAACAAGCACATCAGCATAATTAGCCAAAAGTTGTGATTTAAAAGGGATGTTGGCACGATGCCTGGATAAAGGCATTATGCTGTCCAGCAGTAATTCTGATTTAAAAAGAAAAATTAAAATTACTAATCTATAAAGAACAAGATCATTGAAAAAAATTAAATAATGTAAGCTTAGCATGTTCCATCATTTAGGGGAGGTTAATGAGTGAAACTCTTTTTCTCTTTTAAAAAACTACAATCAATTACCAACAGAGAAATACAGTCCCTAGTTGCCACGATATTAATGCAGTCTCGTTTTCAAACTGAATCACCCTGACTATACAAAACAAAGAGCAATGACAAAAGAACATGCATACTCAAAAAAAAAAGGGGCTCTGGAGGTACATTGCTTAGAGGAAGATGAAATCAACAGCAAAACATTTAAAGAATAAACACAAATACGTACATTCACTCTCAACAGTGCTGCTTTTGTTGCATTTCGAACTTCTGCATTATCATTCCGAAATAGGTAAACAAGGTTGGCAAAAATTTTAACCTGAAAGAGAGTATCCAGTGCATGACAGTGCAATATATCAGCATCATAGAATATAAAAAAACAAAACTGCAATATATATGAACATGATGTACACAATAGAAAATCTGAAGAAGCATATTAAAATAGCTTAAGACTTTGAAGCTTTCTTTCTAATCCCATGTAGCAGCAACATGGGCTGAAAAATGCACAGACAAACAATAAGCAATATTCTGCATACACTTGTTTAAACAAAGGGGGAAAGAAAGAACAAGCACCAGTATGCAATAAAGAAATAATGGCAGCACAAATAACATTTTGCCGGCAACATTCATTGATCCTAACTACTATAACCTCTCTAGTATCTTCATCTTAAAAAAAACACAAAACTCATGCAGTATGCTTGTTCCACAGAAATAAGGAGCAGAATATTATTAAACAGTCAACCATGAGAGACCAAAATTGAAAACAAATCAGCAAACAAGAGAAGTAGGAATATAGAAAATAGCACCAACATAGCAATTAACTAACAGGCTAAAGAATATTATGAAAGTATTGTTAAAGCATAACCTGTATCTCCATGTTCAAGCAATCATAGAAGGCAGGCCTAAAGTTCTGCAGGACGGTAACACACGGCCGAACAAGAGCAGGATCTTCACTATACAAACCATCTACCTGAAAGTTGAAACACTTACGTGAGCCTTAATAAATCAGCTCTAATCAGAAATATACAACTACAGTAAACTTAAATTTTAATTATAGACGAAAATAAATGTGAAAACACAAAGTACTACAACTTACTCTTAATGCTTCAGTCACAATGCCCAATATTTCAACATCCAAATGAGCAGAGCTTGAAGGAGAAAGTGAAACCTATAAAAGTGTTAACATATTATGTAGCATAACTCAACAAACTGAAAAGGGCACGACACATGGATGAATGCATAAGGCAGAGATATAAATACGAAAGGAAAAGCTTAAAAAAAAAGAATGATACTACTACCTCCAAAAGCAAGCATAAGGTCTCTATTTCATCGGTCGACAGGTTTTGGTGTAAACTATCTGTCCCAACGTGATATTTTTGACGCCGATCCATAAGTTCAAGCAACAATGACTTAACAGCTTGAACTTGAAATATGCTATTGCCCATTTCTTTGAACAATGATAGCACCATCAGCTGGAAAGCAGTAAGCATAATTAGCAACCGTAAGAAGGGAAAACAGTTCAAAAGGAAGCATTCCACACAAAGAGCTCCGAAGATTATTAATCACCATGAGTATTAAATTTAAGGATAAGCATAAGTCCCTGCCATCAAAAATTTCTGACTTTAAATTCACCTAGCTATGAGGCAAAAAATGTGTTGCCACTGTGTAGAAGTCTAGAATGCAACTGTACACTTCTTTAAAAGCCAAAAAGCACCTTCTAGCATGTTATCACACAACTCAGAAATGCAAAGCAGGAACAAAATGCAACTTAGAAGCTTAGTCTGAGTTATCACACAAGACTAGGACAAATCATAAACGCACTTTGTTAAAAAGTACCCAAGGATTTTAAGCAGACTTGCTACTTCTTGAAGCTAACAATAATTTTCTGGAGTTTTGACTAGCTAACTATAGAAAATTAATGAACTTATACAAGTTTACCAGCAGCTACACTTTCTAATTGCATTTCCCAAATTTACACCCAAGTAGAACTCATTTTGATTGTCTATGGAGAACAAACCTTTCCATAAGAGGGATATTGAAGAGCGGTATCCAATATGAAATGCAATATAGCATATTTTGACGACTGATCAAACCTGAAAATAAAAAAATATAGCTACTTAAATTGCAATTAAAGAATGTTGTTATTCTGGATCAACAACAACAAATCAAGAATGCAGGGGATGGCATTTAGAAAAATTAAAACTACTAGGCAAAAGGGATGATATGGCAATAATATTGATTATTTTCACAAGAACAAAAAACCAGAGCAATTTTTTATACATAAATGGTCAAAAGACGCCAACATACACTAAAATGAACTTAAAAGACAATTAGTTAGATAACTAGTACAAATGGTAGTTGAAGTTAATTTGAATCTATGATACTAGTTCAGACCACAACACTCTCTGAGTTGTATCCAATTATGTTTGTGAATAATTGCCACATCAGGACCCCCTAACTATGTAGAGAAGTTTCTAAACTCTAACATGGCGTAAAAGTTAAATAAGTTTATCAAAACCTAATGTGCTCTAAAATAGAAAAAAGTTGACCACTTAAAACTAATGACACTCGGAACAGAAAAGACAAAAAGCAGATAAGCCCAAACCCAAACCCCAACAGAAATGACTTGAACGAAAATCAACCAAGAGCCGTCTATTATAGTCAATAATTCAACCAAGCCAGAGTAAAATGTGTTAATATCATAACGTGTTTCCACTATGTTTGTGTGGTCATTAATATAGTCCTAATGGTCTGTATTATTTAATTAACACAATTCATTGCCTTCCAAACACATACCGCAGGAACTGTATACAGTAAAGATCATGGACAGAGATACAAAATCTAGAACCACAAAATGCAACAGAAACAGAAAGCAGCAATGAGTGCATGTTTCATGTTACACGTGATTTGGTCTTTACATCAATTATAATTATAAGGAAACAAAAGGTGAAACCTGTCATGAATGCTTCTAGGAACCAGAAGATCATTAGAAGATGGGCCCAAAATTGATGTCATATAAGTTGGAAGAAATTTCACATCAGAGGAAATCATTTCCTTTTGGTTGATCAAGGACTCCAGAAAGTCTCCAAAAGTTGGTAATGGTAATGCTAGGCGCTGAAGTAATTTACTGTTACTCCCTATCAACAGAATATCAAATCATAAATCCTTCACAAAAAGGAATCCCACAGTTGAGACAAATGAAAAGAAAAAAGTGGACAAAGAACCATTTCTTGAAAGGGAGGCATTCGAGCGTCGCAACATTATATAAAGTCCTTCTATGCAACTCAAGGAAGACATCCGCATTTCCTATATTAAAAATCAATAAACCAACATAAGCAAGAAAATTTACAATTAAATATTGCAAAAGATTAACACCAAATATTAGAAGTTCAGTGAAACTCATCGAATAAACAGAACAACTGGAGAACACAGGGGACTCCAATGAAGAACCTTGTTTTCATGAGAGAGTGGAATAAGAAGTGAAGGAAATCCAAGTAGAAGCTGCAGATGGAAGTTTTCGTCCAAATTACTACTTTCAGACAATGCAAATAGAGAACAAACAGATCCCAACAAGAGAAGACTTTCAACTTGGACTTCAGCAGGGAAACCTACAATAGAGGGAGTAAATAAATAAAAGGAAGTATTCATGAAACCATAGAACATACAAAACTGTGAAAGGAAAGTAAACCGTGTCCGATTATGAGATAAGTGAGATGAGTACAAAGCGGCACAAATGCTAGAGCAATTTAGAAATTAAAGAAACAAAGCTTTCTTAAAATAGCTAGTAATAAACACATCAGGCTGACTAATAATTTCTCAAGATTTGTATATCAACGAAGGAAAAAAGAATAAATCGATTAACAAAAGTATATTAGTTCCTCAGATCTTTGCATATAGTGTATGTCCTCTAATTGAGGGTTCTCCAAATCATGCTCCGCCCTACTTAGCAATGTTTAAGTGCGCAAATTATACCATTATAATCAAAGAGCGGCACAAGCAGACTCCTGATACTGCAAACCATCATTACAAGAATATGAAAGAATTAAGCGGCTTCCAAGGTAGTTTCCTGGAAATTTGGCATAAGTTGAACTTCCTAGTTTGAGTTTACATAGCATCGATCAAGTGATAGTGAAAAACAAAGTTGCTATCAAAATTCATGGATGACCCAAATAAAAAAAAGTTTTATACTTTAAAATCCTTGTATGATACAAAGAACAGTAATTTATTACTTCAAAGAAGAAAACCATCTATATCCGAAGGGCATATTAAGGTCATTTTTTGTCTAGAAATATGATGTTTCAAGAAGTTCCAATTCCCTCTTGGAATTTAGCAATAAAGTCAACTAATTGTTATTAAATATAAAGCATTTAAAAGCAAACTAAGCTTTGCAAAACTTCCAAAAGAACACATTGATAAAACATGATAAATTTTGAACAAATTTGAAAGATAGCAACTGCACACCTTCCTGTATAAAGTACTTCAAAAGAAACTGAAGAGGTGAACCAGTGCAATTAATAGAAAGAAACTGAAGATGCTTTCTGAAGACATCCTTGGACGGTGACGTGACGAAGAAGAGGTATAGATCATCAAGCATAGATTCTCTCTCACTAGCATCAACCTGTGGACAAGTGATATTCAATCATAAAAGCTAGAAAAAGACAATCTCAAGCACATGAATAAACAAGCGAAGGCTTTTTATACAACTAAGTACAAAAAATAAATTTATACACACCAAGGTAGCCTGGTTAGCAGTTGAAGAGTGTGCTTTCAAAAGACTCCAAAAGATGCAACTAAGAATTTTGGCATTCAATGCTTCAGATTCAGCAGTAAAGAGATGGTTCACCAATTCTGCAAGGGATTTTTCTAAATTGTCCATGTTGATCTGCAATAAATGCAAGAGTGAAGGTGGCTCAAATGAAATTCTGAACAACTTTTGAAGATTAAATATAGGATCAATTAATCATATGAAGACCCACAAAAGCACCTCTTCATTAACAATGCCACCCTGAGACTCCATCTTAAGCCACTCATTCTTCAAAAATGAAGAGCAAGCTTGATAGATTTCTAGAAGCCTGCTAGATTCTAGCAGGCACAAAAAAATAATATCAGTAAAGTTACAAAGATTTGACAATCAAAAACTAAATATGGCTATCAAAATACTGCTCGGAATATAATAGTCCCAGTTTGCAGAAGTACATGAAACAGCAATTTGTGCACTACCAAGTAAAACTCATGATATGGAATTTAATAGATCTAAGAAATAAAAATAGATTTAGAATAAAAGAAATAAAAATCATATTGTCTGATTGATAAAATGTCAAAATGACTTAGAGAGGCTAGATGCTTCAACAATGTAGTTTGCTTCTCACAACGACACAAAGAGTTGAACAAACTCTGCACTTCTCTTTAACAGTGGAACTTAGCATTATCAGCTTGGTTTCTACTTCTTTTCTTAATTAGTTGCCAGGCCAAAAAATTTTAAATCCAAAGGGTGCCAAATTAAGTAGAACCACAGCAAAACTTGATTGCAAATAACAAATAGAATATCAAGACGGATAACAGAGCACTAATTCTAGAAGAATTAATGAGATATAATTGATAATTGATGGACCTTCATTATGGATGATGACCGCCTGCAATATGATGAGTAAAATTAAACTCCTGGACAATCCACTATGATTGCTACACTCAGTCAGCCACTGCATATGTTCCGGAAGGACTGCCAGAAAGGCTTCAGCAAAAGTACCAATATTTTTCATATTGATGGAAGCAGCATGAACCAAATCCAGATTCTGACATTTGTGAAATTCATAGTTAAGAAAAGATACTTTAAGCTGAAAGAATAACAAAACAAATGATAAAAGTGCAATTAAGTACTGATATAATGGTGCCACCTATATACAGATCAAGTGCCGTGGCAACGGTACGGCTTATAATATTAATGAATATTGACTAGCAATTGACATACCAACTATACAGAAATAACATAAATTCTAAATAGAAATACTAACTATACATTGGACTTGTTAGTTGTGACTATCAGAAATATTATGATTCATGCCGACGGTTATGAATTACATGGACTATAAGTTTGTATGCATGGTTATGAATATGTAAACACGGTACCCAAATATATGCTAATGATTGGGAGAACATGCCCACTATTCTTGCAGTATACTCAAGCTTATATAATCTTAAAGTCATAAACCACCTGCCTGTGCAATATATTATGTCTACAACATGAGCAAACTATCTGTGCAAAATGACACACTCAAAGAAACTCCATTTCAACTATATTTACCACAATAAACTTCATGCTAACTATACAACCTAAAACAGACCACTTTTCCAAAGTCTTACTTTTGTTAGAAGAAAGAGAATTTGAAAACTGCGAGTAAAAGCAGTAAATAAGCAGGCATGAACAAGATCCAAAAAATCAAATGGAGAATCAAGAACAGCAAAGAGGCAAGTGCACGTTACAAGTCATAAAGGGAAAGAAAAACTAATAGTCATACTAGACACCGAAGGCAGAGACAAAATTACATAGTTCATGATATACATAAGATGTAAAAACTTATTAATGTTGCATTAATGTTGCATATCACTACGTAGAGAAGCAATTTATAGAATTTTTTTAGCGCACATTCCGGCAAGCAAGTCAGCAACTCAGCATGTCGAAATCTATAATATCCACCCAATCTATCTTTACCCAGGTGATTAAAAGAGCTTCGAGTAAATAACTTAGCGGATTACTTAAAAGAAAACTATTTTGCATTTTAGACTATCCTATAGCGATATAACCTTGGAAACAACAGCATTAAAACATACATGTCCGCATAGATTCAAGTAATAATTTATTCTGTTTTTCATAATTACAGAAAATCATCATTAAAATTCACCAGTATATGACCAAATTTCTAGAAATTCTGGCAGACTGCCGATACGAAAAATGACATAAAGAAACTCAGAAGTCATAATCTATCAGTTAAATATGTATTGGACAATGCCTAATGAGGCAAGGAACTTAAATATTAAGAGTGTGATTCGAGCATTAGAAACAAAGAATAATTACAAGGCAGGAGGAAGACATTGATGGTAAACATTACTTTTACTAACACCTTTCTTGATTGTACTTAATAATCTATTTCACAAAAAATTATATCAGCAATTTTCAAAGATGCTACTACAGCTTGCAATTCAATGATACATGCACAGCAGATTATCAACAGTAAATGGTTAGCATAGTCCTTATTGTATCCACTAAATATAGGCAGAAGAATAATTGTTTCAATGCTTATACTCTAACCTTCATTTGCTCGAGGGCTATCTGCACATTTGTAATGGAACTTTGAACATAGAATGGCCATTGAATTTGCTTCACTAATGCCAGAGCCTCTAAATTCATTCTCCAGGTCTGCATGGTGCCAAAATGTTGCTTAACAACAAGAGTTAAATAAAAAGGAGAAAAATACAGGAGAATCAAAAAAAAAAAAAAGAAGAAAAATGAAACCTTTCGACGAACAAGAAGTAAGGGAAATATAATTGTTGCGATATCCTTCAAATAATCTAAGTGATGCAATTGGAATTCCGGAACCATACGTTTGAGGCATGAAACAGCAACATCACAAGCTAACGATGTCTTGGAGACACCTGAATAGACAAAGAAAGTGGATGCCGGTAATAATCTGCTTTAATGCCAGTAGTTAGGTATATCAGGTGAACAGAAGCTTCAATTTTACTGATAAACAAATTTAGCTAGAAAAAAACATTAAAGGAAACCATCTCTAGGACCCAAATAATAGCTTCAAATATTTCTACAGGCAAATAAGAAACAAATACAAAACATCCAGGGAGCTAACACAATGCCATTTGATATTTCAGAAATCACATTGCAAATGCTCATTTTACAAATTCAAAACCCTATACTAAACAGCTTTCAGTAGTCATGACCATTATGGCAAGGGATCATCCATACCATAGTTAATAATCATAGGAACCTAAGAATGAATCCATCCAAGCGACATTTATATTAACCAGATGAATTAGATGTTTACCAATATAGCATTAAAATAAAAGAATTTATGAGGACCAATAGTCAAAAAAAAAAAAAATGGAAATTACAGTAATCCAATACTGACCTTTGTTAATGATTTCAATGCATTTTGATAGCACGTGGCGATAAGCTTTCAAAAGAAGTTGAGGGCTGACTATTCCAGTTAGTTCATCAATAGATAAAGCTGCTTGAACAACAGTAAGATCATCGTCATAAAGCCCACGTAAAATAGCGTCTTGCACATTGACAACCATCTGCAATCCAAGCAAGAAAAGAAGTTGATTCGCATAAAATCTTGACGAAAATCAATTAACTAAAAGATCAAAGAAATAAAGAAGCAAATAAAGCAAATCCTTCACAGAAGCAACACTCACAAGGCAATACCTGTGGATTAGAAATTATCTTCCCAAGGACGCCAGATGCAGCAATATTTGAGAAGGTTGATTTACGAACTATGGCCTAAATATGTTACAAGATATGAATTCAAATATTAACTACGAGAAAAAGAAAAATTGAAATATGCTAAAAGGACTGATGGCAAAAATTGCAGGGGTAAACATGAAGACTTCCGACACTTATTGCCAAGAACAAAATGAAAAGAAAAATTTAACGAATACCTCTGGATGTTCCAAAGAGAACCAGATTTTTGAATCAGATATTTCCACCGGCATGTCCACATTTCGATCAAACATCAATGACAATGCTTTTGCAATAGATTCTTCCTTCCTTAAGTTCGTTTTAGAACTCTGGATGATAATAATTATGCAAATACATTAAGTGCACAATGTAGGCATAAAGTTGCATAATAAAATATAATGATGATAACAAGAGGGGAAAATAGATTTTTTTACACACCAAAAATTTGCGAATAGCAGCACGAAATTCAGCTGGATAATAATTCTCAATTGAAGCAAGGACTTTCTTTGCCCATCTGCCTGTGATGAATTCAGTTAATGATGAATAGCTTGAGAGAGGGGGGGGGACAGTTCCTACTGTGAAAAGCAGATAAATACTAGGAAAAAGTTTGGACATATTGATGTTTTTTTTTCAAAGTCACTGAAGGGGCAAAAGGATGACTGACTAGCCCCTTTTAACAAAATACAAGTCAAAAATTAAAATGTAAAGAGTAATGTAATCAGACACCTGTGTCATCTAAGTTTGGGTTATCTGTGACCTGTGATGCCTTCACACAATAAGAGAGCACCTTCGCCACAATCTTATCAACAAAGTTCTTCAAGGGGAATGCCTCGATCATATCGATCAAAGATGAGCAGCATGAGTCATCAGAAGCACTATCGAAAGGGTAAAAATGTGAATAATTAAATATTTGCACCATTAGAGAACCTTCGAAGGAGAAAAAATAGCTACCTGTAGTCAACCAATGAATCCAAATAAAGGCTTGTAAACCTCTGAATATTGAACTCATTTGATAGTTCAGCAAGTACTGCAGCAAAATCCCTTTACAAAAACACAAAACGACTCAAGGCTTAAAAAGTTGAAGAGTAAAAAAGATGACAACTCATTGGGGATAGGAAAACAAAAATCCATCATAAAAAAAATCAACAAAGACCTGATGTCCTTCAAAATCATTAGAGTCTTCTTAGGGAACATTTGAGCTGACTGTGACTGGATTAGAAAAGAATAAAAAAATCAGCAAAGAGCATTATTCATGAAAACCCTAAGCCTAAATGTGCAGAAACCTACCACATGCTTTATAATTTGGGACTAAAAGAAAGAGAGTGAGTGCGAGAGAGAGAGAGAGAGAGAGAGAGAGAGAGAGAGAGAGAGAGAGAGAGAGAGAGAGAGCAATTTTAAAACTAAAAGTTAGCTACAAATAAAGGTGCAATAAATCAAATCAACAATTAGTATTAACTATGTATTTCTATCTTTGTCAATAGAGTGGAATGTCTTGAAAAAGTAAAAAAAAAAAAAAAAGGACGCTGTCCAATACTAGCATATCCCACTTATGTGAATTTGAGTTACTCTAAATATCCAAAAATTTCCTACCTCCCAATCATATATAAATAAATTGAGAAGTGGAGGTAGTCCATGAAACATGGCAACAAAACTCACAGCATGAGTAAAAGTTGGAACTAGCCGTCGCATGGCAGAAAAACTCTTTTGTGAATTACAGCATGAATAAAAGTTGAAGCAGCAGTCGCAAATGGTAAAATAAAAGAAAGAGTATGGGAACTCCCAATACGAAACCAATACACGAGTTCCACAACTTTAGAAGTGTTTCTTAAATTTGTAAATTCTTCATTATCATCATTTGGATTTTTCTTCTTTTTCCATTTTCAATTGTTAGATATACAATTCCAATCAGAATAGAATCTACTATTATACATTAAACAGAATGTATCAGTTTCTGAATTTTGTCAAGCAGTGATCTCATTGCTACCAAGTTATGATTTCTTTCCAATAATAATTGCAAAAAAAAAAAAAACCCAACACAAGCGAAGAGCGGGCAGGTACCGGGGGTGGGGGGGAGGGGGGAAGGTGTGTGCTGGGTTGGTTGGAATAAGAATCCTTACCTGTACAAGACTAATCATAGCCATTATCATCACACGAAGCCATGGTAAGTCTACTGACTGACTAGCATCATGTTGTGCCACCCTTGCAACAAAAAATATCAGATTCTGAATAAGCTTCGGTGCTAATGTTGCCCTACTTGCTAACAAACCAACAACCATTAGTGCGCCAGCCTGTACAATACAAATTTGTCAAAATCAAACACAGAAGTTTATCTAATATTCAACTAGCACAAGATTTCTTTTTTTTTCTGTCTTTTCTTCTTTTTTTTTGAAATACTCAACAGAACTTAGATGCCTTTCATTTCCTACAAAACTAACGCATTAGAAAATCCCAGTCCACAACTTAGTGCACCAACTTCCATGATGCAATGTTCCAAAAAAGTATATATTAGAGTAACAGTGAAAAGAACAAGTCAAATAGTGATACCTCAAGAGAAACAAAGTAAATTGATTCATCTAATATTGGGGAAATATTATCTCACTGGAAAATCTTAACAGTAGTGCTAAATGACAAGATGTAGAAGGCCAACCAACCAAGGAAATAAAAGAATTGGTTACCAAGTATTGCTTTGAGGAATTGTGATAATGTTCCTACAATGAAAATTCACACACAACTTTCCTAGCTTTTCATTCAGAACATGATCCTCTGATACAATGCTGTTTGACAAATAGCACTCGCATCCAGCACATACACAGTTTATTCTTACCTTATGATCACGGTCTCCTTTCATGACAGGATTAAGCCCATTGAACACAAACCCCAGTACCCTCTGTAAAGTATCTGTGTCCAGCTTAGGTATGGCACCTAGTGACTCTACAATCATAGCCGTACAGAAGCAAATTACCGGCCTTGAATGCTGGAAATCTTTTGTTGGAGATGCCTGGAAAAAGGAATAAAGAAATGATAAATTCAAAAAGAGATTGCAAAAACCACTCAGAATCAAAAAATTCAAGTTTGTACATACGTAGTTGCAAAGAGTCTCCAATAAACCCCTATCTCGGATACATTGCTGCACAAGGACATTCCTTGGAGGTGGGGCGCCAGAAGACTTGACACCTTCAAGAAATGACCACTTGCCATTTCTACAACATTTAGCAGGGAGAAATAAAAATACAACGAGATCATAGGTAATCAGCAAGAAAGATAATATAAACTCATTGTTGCACTCTCACCTGAATTCCATCAATTGCACAATCCGAACAAAGGCATGGGTGTCATGGTAGGGCAACACACAGAGAACCAGCTCATCCATGTTGTATATATGGACCCTGCATTCCAAGCAACCAAAAAACTGTATTTCTATGCAAAGATTAAATCTTGAATCCAGAGGAAGGAAAGTGAAGAAGGGCGCACTGGTATCGGCGGATGAGATATTCCAACGTCTTAAGAGCTGCAGGGAGCTGTAAATGTCCGGAAAGCAATCGAAGATACGAATGTATCGACCTGTTGAGCTTCTCGTTTTCTTTCGGAACCATCTTTTCTCTATCAAGATCAAGGCTGATCTCGCTAAAGAGGGTGTCTTTATAGCTTCTAAAGCGCTCATCAAGATCGACAAGAACCTCCAATCCTGAGACAAGAACCCATCGAGAGGACCCAAATTGGGAATCAAAACCCTAATGCATGCAAAGAATTCTAATTGAGGGGGGGATATGACATACCAGAGAGGGCTATGGGGAGGATCGTTCGGAGATCGATATCTGCGGCTTCTTTCGGGGCGAAGAGCACGGAAGGGCGCGTTTGTGGCCTTCTGATGGGGTCGGGGGTTCCCGTAACCACGGATTTGATTGCTTGAAGCTGAGAAGCGAGCGAGGTCGCCATGTTCGAATTGAAGAAGAGAAGCTGGAAGACGAAGAGAGGAAGATGATAGGTAAGGGTTACACTAGGGTTAGGGTTTCTCCTCTACTGTAGGGTTCGAGAAGAACAAAAGAGACAGAAGAAGAAGAAGAAACAAAGAACCGTTGGAGGAAATCGCCGCTCTTAAACCCTAAACCCTTCACGACCTCCGCGGCTGGGAACAGCGGAGAGGACGAGCGAAAAAGAATCGATCCCGAAGCGGCAGAGATTTATATAGAGAGGATTTTATAATGAAATTACGAAAGTGACCTCATAAATTTAGTTAATTCGGATTATTTATTCGTATTATAAATTTTAAATTCGTTAAAAAATTTTATTAAAAAACATATTCGTGAATTATTAGAATACGAAATTTATATAAAATATAAAAAGTATACATTTATTAATTAAAAATTCGGAATAAAAAATTTAATTATTAAATTAAATTTTTTTGTTAAATTTATATTATTATTAATATAAACCGTTATAATTTTTAAAAATAATTTAATCAATTTATTTAAAAAAATACCTTTTAAGGAGAAAGATAAGGGAAAAAAAAAACTAGTGGGTAGATAAAAAAATAAATTAATTAATTAAGAGTAAATATTAATTTCACTCACAAATTTACAAATTTTACTCACAACTCACGAACAATTAATTAATACACAAGTTTACAAAACCAGAACTCACAAACTGGTGGTGGCGAAGAAGATGACGAGCGGCAGGCGGCCCGGAGAGTTCAGATGGCGCGCGGCCTGGGACGCATGCGGCATGGAAGTTCCAACTTCCGATCCGATGGTGGCGGGGTGGGAGGAGGCGGGCGTGAGAGGGCTGAGAACAGAGAAGAGAAGGTAGGGTGGGATGGGGTGCTGTGAGTCAGTGAGAGATTTTTTTTTTTTTTTTTTTTTTTTTTTTTTCTTTGAAAGCGAATTTTTGAATAAAAAAAAAATCGTGAATAATTCGCGTATAATAATTTTTGTCTAAAAGATTTATAAATTTTTTCAAATTTTTAAAAGATTCGGATAAAATTCATTTAATTCAAATTTTTAAAAATTTACGAATAATTTGCGAATTAACTATCTAAGTTTTAAATTATGGAATGACTAACCAGCCGGGTGGGCCGGGCCGGGCCGAGCCTAAGAACAATTATTGCTGGCCGTAAAAAAAGGACAACTAGGTACATAACTTACTCACAAGGCCCAAATACAGCCCAATTGGTACACTACAGTGTTTGTAGTTTTTAATCAAATTATCCAAAAAAAAAAAAAAAAGAAATTTCAAACAATCCTAAACTAGCAACAATAGCCAACAATACTTAAATATCCTCAAACATGAAAAGAACACCATGGCAAATTGTGCATTACTCCGAATCCGGGGACTACAATAGTGATTGACCAATGTACGTTTACAGAATTTTTAGCAGTTGACCGATATACGTTTACAAAATCTTTACACAGAATGATACTATAGAATAATTTTACCAAATTTTGTGGCAAATAGAAATTGCAAGTGAAACCATGAAGCACCAGATCAGTTTGTAAAATCAAGGTCTAATGTCCTCAGTATATATTTTAGAGTAGGAGGTACTTAGACAATCCAAAAAATTAAACGAAGCTCCTAAGCTGCCTCCGTAGGAACTCCATGGTAGACTAAGTGTTCTGAACTCACAGGAGCTGCATTATATTGACCATAAATTGCATATATAACTACAGAGATGAGGCTGAGGATGACAAATCTGTACCATGCCTCTTCGTGTAGCTGCAAGAGGTAGGCGAATTTTGGCAACGAAACTGATGTATTTTGAGGTATTACAAATGTGAAGTAGAAGAGCTTCTACTAACCTGAGCAAAAAGGAAGATGTTGAAAAAGATGGAAACAACGGGAATAATGGGAACTCCGGGGCAAGAGAAGCCTGGCGGGTCAGCATAAGCCTGACAAAAAAGATTGTTAGTAACTGAAAGTTTCAGGGCAAAAATAATGTAAATACTCAATTGCTATATACATCAGGTAACTACTTTTGATACTGAGAGAATTACTGTTGGTTAGCCATGAAACTTTTATCCACTTTGAGGAAAAAGCTAGCAAACTATAATAAATGGCGCAGTTCGCATCAATAAGGAAAGGCAGTTAGTTACTTGTCGAAAATGAAGAGAAGCAGCAGCAAGAATGGCTATCACAACAGCAACAAGCAAATAGATGTATGAGGCACCAAAACGATAGCAAAGTCCAGCTGCAAACCCACTGCAGGCAACTATTATAAGACTTATAACACCTTCAAGCCAGGATGAAAGGCATCTCAAAGAAGCACGATTTGTTGCTTTGTCCTTCCAGCGAAGAGTTATTACACAAGCTGAAACGACAGAATAACCAGTCTGGCCACAACAATTATTCAGAATTAAGTGCTTGAATTCGCAGATAAAAAAAGAGAATTCACATATCTAAGAAGAGCATTAACATATATATGCCTGCATAATTAACTATTCCTAAGCAAAATCTGAATTTTCAGATTTGCCCGGTGAAAATTATATTCCAACATATATATTGTAATTAGAAAAAGTGCCATATGAAACCAACTTCTCTTCATGAAGATTGACTTCCAAATTAGGATGAGATATTTTTGTAATAAACTATTCAAATGAGAAATCAAAAAAGTAAAAGGCCCCAAAACAAACACATACCAGTGTACCAACTGAAAGAATATGTGACAGCTCTTGTACATTAAAGAGACCCGCCAATATGCCAGCGACAGTACCAACCCATACTTGAGAGTGGATAGGAGTGTGCCGTGTCGGGTGCACATTAGCAAAGATTTTGGGCAGCAAGCCATCCCTTCCAAGCCCAAGATAGAGGCGTGACTGTTCATGTTAGACAATATGTTTAGAGATTAATTCAAAGATCTAAACAATCAGATTGTGCAAGTTGTAAATCTCACCTGAACATACAATCCAACCAGAAGGGTTGTTGTCAGACCAGCAACAGCGCCTATGCTGATTAAAATAGAAACCAACTTCAATCCCTTAGCAGTAAAAGCTTCAGCTAGGGGAGCATCTCCACCCAGTTGTTGGTACGGAACCATTCCAGTTATTACCAAGCATACACAAACATATAGAATGGCACATACCAGCAGGCTTCCTAGGATGCCAATAGGCAAGTCCCTCTTACCAAAAGAAAGATAAAGAAAAAAGAACAACAATTGGACATCAGATGGTTCTGATAGAAGAAGAATTAATTTCAATAATCACGAAATATGAGATTTTAAGCCTGAAAATAATAACACCCGACTTACACTACCTGTGGTTTTTTAGATTCTTCAGCAGAATTAGCAACAGCATCGAATCCAACATACGCGAAGAATACTACCGTTGCTCCAGTAACAACAGCTTTAAAACCATTTGGTGCAAATGGTGTCCAGTTTGATACATCTACCTCAAATGCACCAACAACTACGACAAATATAACAATAAGAACCTGTGATTTAATAGATATAGCATTAGATATTATGAATAACTAAAAACTTTACCAAATGCAAAGGTCTCTTAAATAGTCTCAGTTCCAAATAAATTATTAAAAGCAAAACTTTTATGTAAGGACAGAGCAATTCATAATTTGAATCAAAATTCATGGATGATCTACCAATCAAATAAGATTAACAAATTCACACTTCGAGCTACTGAGAAATCAGGCCTCACTTGGGCCATATCATAAAAAATGGCTAGTAGTTAATCTTACAAGCTTGTGAAGTACTACCTTCAATGAAGTCATAAAGGAGTTAAACGCCGAAGATTCTTTAACGCCATAGCAAAGAATTAATGTTAAGACGATCAGAAGAATCGGAGCCAATATATTAATGGAAACAATTCCCCCAAAAAACTCTTTGCCACCATGTCCAATCCAGCTGGGAAAATGGCCCTTCAAGAAAGGAAACAATTCCAAGAGCGATACGAAATAGCTAGCTAAGCTACGTGCAATGCTAGCAGCACCAATATGGTAATCCAGCATTAGTTGGGTGAAAACTAGAAATGCGGTGAGCTCATTAAACGCAGCGTATGTGTACAAGTACGCTCCTCCAACCACAGCAGGAAAGCGCGAAGCTAGCTCAGCATAGCACAGAGCATTGAGTGCACATGCTGCTCCAGCAAGAACAAAGCTTATTGTAACACCTGCATTCGATCCATAGATTAAGAAGTGAATGGCAAAGGCCGCATTTATGTACCAGGAAAGAAAAGTTAAATAGAGTCAACAGCTGAGACATTAGTTTTTTTCCTCCACTTTTATGGAGCTACCCATTAGTTTTTCCTCGAGATCTTAAGGTTTCACAAGTTAAACCTTCTAACCTGACAAAATCATTTTAAATATGTTTTTTGAGTTTCACCTAGTTCGCGGACTATTATTATTCAGTTTATGACCCTTGTTAGCTTTTGTTTGTCCATGCCACAACGTCTAACAATGCAACTTTTGTAAGAAAACAATAATATGATGGATTTATTCGGCGAAATGCTATGAACATGGTGATTTGTGAGACCTCGATGATTTGATTGGTACCATAAAGTGTTCAGGGACTTCATTTTTACCTACATAAGAGTGAAGGTACTAGGTAATTTCTTGAGTGCCTAAATCAATACAAGCAAGTATCACAGAATTCTCGAAAAACTAATCATTGTACAGCAAATCACTGGAATAATGTTACGTACTAGTTATTGATGCCAAATTTGTGATCAAAATTACAAAACTAGATCGTACTTTGTCAGAACAAATCTAACAGTATCTTCAAATCAAAACAAGAATTCGACTCGTGAGTCGTGCCTTAGATTTATATCTCGTCAGATTCCACTGTTCCACGAACCGTACCGCATCAGAGATAGTGATAGAGAGAGAGGACACGAGAGCTCACCCGGCCCCGCATCGCGCGCAACGGTGCCGGTGACGACGAAGATGCCGGCGCCGATGGAGGCGCCGATCCCGATGAGGATGAGCTCGAGGAGGCCGAGGCGGCGGACGAGGCCGTCGCCGTCGCCGTCGCCGCCGCCGCGCGCGGAGGGGATGGGCGCGATAGTTTTCCGACGGAGCGCGGAGGACCAGAACCCGGAGAGGAAGGAGCGCCGGGTGGAGGAGTAAGAGGAAGAGGAGGAGGCGGTGGCGGAGGTGACGACCTTGTGGGCACCTCCCATGGCGAACGAACGAGGCAGAGCGAGATCTCGAGCGCCCGTTCGCGATTCGTTTTATTACCGCGAATCGGCGCGAGTTATCGGACACGGTTTTTTTTTTTTTTTTTTTTTCAGTTTTTTCCCTTCTGCGGATTGTGGCGCATGCGGACCCGTCGTATCGACGGCTCACAGAATCACAGGTCGCCGCCTGTTAATATTGGACGGTCGTGATTGGTTGTAACTTCATCGGACGGTGGATAGGTCGTTTTGTTTCGCGCCCTTCCGTTCCCTCGTAGATGGGGAGTTACGTCAGACGATGCGTCACCGGGTTCTTAAAGAGACACGTAGGGGGGATTTTTTAAAACTAACCCTCTGAAACTTTGATTTTTGCAAAATGACCTCGGCAAAAAAAAAATTGTAAATCTAATCCTACTTTTGCCACCTCGGCGCCACGTAGGTGTGCCAGCGTGAAGGCGCTGAAGCGGTCAGCGCCTTCACAATATTCCTATGAAGGCGCTGAACCGCTCAGCGCCTTCATGCCTTGTGTTGAAGGCGCTGAAGGGTTCAGTGCCTTCATAGGAATATTGTGAAGGCGCTGACCCCTTCAGCGCCTTCATGATATATGCTGAAGGCGCTAGTTCATTCAGCGCCTTCAGCATACACTATAACCGCGGTCAGGACTTAGTCATTTTTGGTGGAAAAATGGCTAAGTCCTCAGTGTGAGCCAAAATTGGCTTCTCTGTAAAGGCGCTGAGCCACTCAGCGCCTTTAGTGATTTACACTGAAGGCGCTGAGTCGCTCAGCGCCTTTAACTTATTGTTAAAGGCGCTGAGTCGCTCAGCGCCTTTAACTTATTGTTAAAGGCGCTGAGCCATTCAGCGCCTTTAACTTATTGTTAAAGGCGCTTACCGCGTCAGCGCCTTCTTCAGCATCTTATCCCCGCGCAGAGCCCCTCCCCCTTCCCGCACAGTGACTCCCTCCCCCCTCCCGTGAGCCCCTCCCCCCTCCGATCCCCTCCCCACTCCCGTGAGCCCCTCCCCGGTCCCGCATTGCCGAGCTCCGATCTCCACTCGCGCCGATCTTGACGCACGAGCTCCCTCTTCACGCACGAGCTCCCTCTTCTTTCGCGAAATCTCGCCGCCCCGATCTCCACTCCCGCCCCCGCCGCCCCGATCTCCACTCGTCGTCGCCGTCGTCGTCGCGCCCCCGCCGCCCCGATCTCTCACTGTGAGCTCTTGCACTATCTCTCTTCTCTCTCTCTCTTTCTCTCTCTCACGCGCACGATCTCTCACTGTGAGAGAGTGATCTCTCACAGTGAGAGATCACTCTCTCACTGTGAGAGAGTTCTCTCACTGTGAGAGAGTGAGCTCTCACTATGAGAGAGCTCACTCTCTCACAGCAACAAAAAAAATAAAATAAAATAAAATAAAAAAAAAAAACTCTCACTGTGAGAGAGTGAGCTCTCACTGTGAGAGAGCTCACTCTCTCACAGCAAAAAAAAAAAAAAAAAAAAAAAAAAAAAAAAGAAAAAAAAAAAATCTCTCACTGTGAGAGAGTGAGCTCTCACTGTGAGAGAGCTCACTCTCTCACAGCAAATTAAAAAAAAAAAAAAAAAAAAGAAAAAAAAAATACTCCACAATTTGGTTGTCTCACAATTTGCAATTCACTGTGTAGCTAGTCTCTCACAATCAAAAAAAAAAAAAACTCCTTGCACAATCAAAAAAAAAAAAAAAAAAAAAAAAAACAGAGTGATCTCTCTTTCTCTCTCTCACTGTGAGAGAGCTTCAATGTGACAGAGTGATCTCTCACAGTGAGAGCTTCACCGTCACAGCGGTGGTGATAGTGATATTAATCATGAGGATTCACCAATCCATGATGATCAGAATAGTAGTGAGGATGACGAACCGGATGTTCCATTTCCAGATATAGATGAAAATCATGATGGAGGGTTAAATGATCTTGCAAATGCAATTTACACTCAAGTGGACAACCCACAAATCAGCAATGATTACGTAGACAATCCTGACGAGGAACATGAATTTATTGATCATCCGGATCGTTTTATTTCCGATACTAATTGGATTAATCAGTATGTTGTAGATCAAACAGATCTTAATATTCGACAAATAGGAGCTGGTCGACCTACCATCGACGAGAGTTGGGCTGGACGTGTCTTTTAAGATAAGCCAACTTTATTGGATGCACTAGACCGGTGGCATATTCAGCATAATGTACAAATGAAAGTATTGAAATCTACAAAAACGACGTACACAGTCAAATGCGTAGTAGAGGAATGTTCTTGGAGATTACATGCTTCAGTACCCAAAAATGCGACATATTTTAGGGTAAAAACATATGCTGGTCCACACACATGTGTGATTCCAATACTTAATGCGGCGAACCGTAACTGTAATTCCACCCTTATATGTCAATTGATCCTTCCGGTGTTAAAAGTCAGACTTAATTTAAGGCCAAAAGAAATTCGAGATATGGTGCAAGCAGAGTTCCATACTGACATAACATATTGGAAGGCTTGGCAATCAAAGATTAAAGCATTACAAATTATTTACGGGAGCTGGGAGCAATCCTACACCGACTTGCCTCGTTACCTTTCAATGGTAAAGAATTATAATACTGGTACTCAATGGCATCTGGATCATACGTGGCCGCAAGAAGGCATTTTTACCTTTCATCGTGTTTTTTGGTCATTTGGACCTTCGATACATGGATTCGCACATTGTCGGCCGTTGGTTAGTATTGATGCCACACATTTATACGGCAAATACGAAGGTCATGCTTTGATAGCGACGGCTGTAGATGCAAATGATGGATTATATCCTTTGGCATTTGCAATTTGTGAGGGAGAGAATGCCGGCAGTTGGCAATGGTTTTTGCATAACTTGCGTCGCTATGTTACCCGTGATAGACAGATTTGTTTAATATCTGATCGATTTCCTGGATTGAAGGAAATAGTTGCTGATATCTATCGTCCAGCACGAGGGCACGCGCATCGTTGGTGTCTTCGACATATGAAAGCAAACATGAAAAAGCGCTTCAAGACCGACGTATTGTTAAATAAATTCTGGGATATCGGAAAGGCTGCAACACCGACGGAATATAATCAGCTGAAGGAAGAATTAAAGGTGTTGGATAACGATGCATGGGAGTGGGTCCATAATCTAGACAGATATAAAGAGTACTGGGCAAGAGCATTTGATGGAGGCAGACGGTTTGGAATGTTGACTACAAATCTTTCTGAATCCTTAAATGGGGTTCTTAAGGACACCCGTGGTTTGCCTATCACAGCTTTTGTTGCGTCTACTTTTTATAAGCTTAATACCTATTTCTGCAAGCGCCGTGAGGACGGTGAACATTGGAATGACGCTTTTGTCAGTAAAGTAAAGAATCAGATTATGAAAATTTAGAAACGGCGCGGGTACATTCCGTTGTAAGATTTGGACTCACCGAATTTGAAGTACGTACTGGAGATTTCGACTACAAAGTGATCGTCGATGGTTCAGATGTCGAATGCTCATGTTGTGAATTACATCTAACAGGAATACCTTGCTCGCATGTCTTAGCAGTTTGTAGTACAACACATATGAGATTACCATACGAGAATTTTACTTCACACTGGTATAGTACAGACTGCTATCGTGCGACGTACGCACCACAATTTCATCCTGTTCCTGATAGACGGCACTGGCCACGACCCCAAGGTCCGCCGATGGTACCGCCCCCTTTACGAAGGAAGAAAGGTCGTCCACGATCTACACGTATTCGTAATGTAATGGACGAGGGGGGTGGCCGACGAGGGAAATGCTCCATTTGTAAGCAGGAAGGCCATTATAGGAGCACTTGCCCACAGAATACACAAATAGCGCAACGAGGACGCCGGCGTATGATTTACACAATTATATTTATCTTGTCTTAATATTTAATTATTTCTATCAATCATGTTACTAATATGTACATTGCTAATTGCAGATGGCAGATCACGAGGACGCGGGGCCAGTTGATGGGTCTGTACTGGTGGACCAGCATCGCCATAAGTCAGCCTTTATCACGACTGAGGTAAGAGATATAATTTTATATTTTTTCAAATATTATAAATAAGCTGACTATATTTTATATGTAAGAGCTAACTATATTTTTTTTTGCATTACAGGATTATCATCCCGTCCCGTTCTCAGAGCACGGCCGCAAGATGAACCAGTGGGAGCTTGATCATCCAGGGGTACTCGACCTGCTTCGCCAGTCGGGATTCTACGGGTTATCCCGACTGCGACGGTTGGTACTTGATCAAGCTCTACTGGGCGCTCTTGCCGAGAGGTGGAGACCGGAGACCCAGACCTTCCATTTGCGCCACGGTGAGATGACCGTCACACTCCAGGATGTGGCGGTCATCTCGGGTCTCCGTGTGCATGGTGCACCGGTCTCTGGTTCCACCCTCCACGACTGGCGTGCTCTGTGCATGGAGTTATTGGGGGCGGCGCCTGAGGAACTCAAGAAACCTGAGGTATCACTAGATTGGTTATATCGTGTTTTTCATGATATACCTCTGGATGCCCCCGCCGGATTAGTCGCAGTTACCGCCCGCGCTTATATGCTATATCAAATCGGCGGTAGTCTGATGCCAAACCCCAGCGGATACAAAGTCCATCTAAAGTGGCTACCACTTTTAGCTGACTTTGCTATTTGCGGCGCTTATGCGTGGGGCGCTGCGACACTGGCGTATCTATATAGGGCACTAGCTGATGCCGCGAGGAACGGGAAGGCCGAATGCTGTTGTTTTGCTACCCTATTACAGGTATAAAATCTGATTTTTGGATTTCAGATTTATCTTTATATTGGTAATATATATTTGTTTAATTCATTTAACATGTTGGCGTCAATTTACAGATCTGGTCTTGGGACCATCTTCACATCGGCCGACCTACGCGCATCCTAGATCAGCCCGAGATGCTCGATCGACCCCTGGGTTGCCGGTAAGATATTTTTTTTCATAAAGTAGATTTTTGTATTTCAATTATAAATGCAACTAATATATGTTTTTTATAATCTAGATGGGGCAACACTGGCGGGCTGCGTTACGGAACCAATGTCAAGACGTGTGACATTGAGTTCTACAGAGACGAGCTGGATCAGCAGCGAGAGGCGCAGGTATGTAGATCTTTTATTACATATTTTAAGTATGTAGATGTTTTATTCAACACTAATCATTTTGTCGATTAACAGGTTATATGGATGCCCTACACAGATCAGGTTATAGAGACATTACCTGATTTCTGTGTGCATGGCTCAGTGGTCTGGCGTGCACGGACAGTCCTGATATGCTTTCATATCGTGGAGATGCACGTGCCAGACCGAGTCATGCGGCAGTTCGGACTCATGCAGCATATACCTGTCAATGTGGAGTCCATCCCACGCATCACAGTACGTGGGCGTGCGGAGGAGGACTGGATAGCATTTCATGCTGACCACATTGAGAGGTGGTCCGAGAGGCTTGATCACATTTTTGATCAAGCTCCGGCTGCTGGTGATGACGCACTGCAAGCGGCATCCATATACATGGAGTGGTACTGGAGTGGTATTAAAATTTATATATATAAATTTACTATATTCAACTTTCCTCATATAAATTTTAAATTAATTTCTAATTTACAATGCAGGCCGGCACACTTCGACATGTTCATACCATTGTCGGCCAGTTATTGCAGGACCGACCGTCGGCTGAGTACGCATATGGCATTTTGAGCGAAATGAATGAAGATATTCAGATGGTACTACAGCATGTACCATCTGAACCTACTGTCAGAGCGTCAGGCCGACCGTCGTATGAGGGAGCTACCTCGAGTCATCAGGTACCATTTAGCATAGAATTCAAATTAAGATTTCAAATTCATATTAACAAACTATTTACACTCTTTCAGGTGCCACGATCTCCATCTCCGACCATTCAGGCACCGATGACAGGACCTTCGACGTCAGCTTCGCTCCCGCCGCCAGTCTCACGGACATCATTTTCATCGACATATTCACGCCGTCGTCCAAGGTCATCATCGCCACACGAGATCGAGCATATAGCGTCACAGGATGAGGGTGGTATCATCGAGGAGCTCGATCAGTCGGCAGCAGTCGAGCTTCTCGATGATATACCTATCATCGACCTTGCTGTTCCACGTGGGCGAGGGCGAGGGCGAGGGCGAGGGCGTGGACGTGGGCGTGGGCGAGGACGTCGAGGTCGAGGACGTGCTCAAAATTGAGTTTTTGAGTTCAATTTTTGTAAATTTTATTCTTTCATGTTACTCAACTCGATTCTGTGAATGAAATGATTGCTGGTTGATTGATCAATGTTATTTGTTGGTGTTTGTGAATGTATTTTGTCAAAGCTTGAACTTGTTGTACAATTTTGGGATTTTTTTAATGTGATTTTAAGTGTTGGGTGTGTGCCCAGCTAAAGGCGCTGAGCCATTCAGCGTCTTTAGTGTTCTGCACTAAAGGCGCTGAGTGGCTCAGCGCCTTTAGTGTAAATCACTAAAGGCGCTGAGCGACTCAGCGCCTTCAGTGTAAATCACTAAAGACGCTGAGCGACTCAGCGCCTTCAGTGTAAATCACTAAAGGCGCTGAGCCACTCAGCGCCTTTACAGAGAAGCCAATTTTGGCTCACACTGAGGACTTAGCCATTTTTCCACCAAAAATGACTAAGTCCTCGGCGCGGTTGTAGTATATGCTGAAGGCGCTGAATGAACCAGCGCCTTCAGCATACATCATGAAGGCGCTGAAGCGATCAGCGTCTTCACAATATTCCTTTGAAGGCGCTGAACCCTTCAGCGCCTTCAACACGAGGCATGAAGGCGCTGAGCGGTTCAGCGCCTTCATAGGAAAATTGTGAAGGCGCTGACCGCTTCAGCGCCTTCACGCTGGCAAGCCTGCGTGGCGCCGAGGTGGCAAAAGGAGGGTTAGTTTTGCAAATTTTTTTTTGCCAGGGTCATTTTGCAAAATTGCAAATTTCAGAGGGTTATTTTTAAAAAATCCCCCACGTAGGAGTAAATAAACGCATTGTGTACCACATCATATTTGGACCGGAGTAATCAGAAGCTGGTAACGGTTGAGATAGCACAATAGCTAAGAATCACAGTACATTTATTTTTGAACGACAAAATGCTACGTGCTCCACTAAGTGTCTGTTTTAAAATAACAGTTTATTGGTAGAATGTAAATTTCATATTCTACTATCCAATATTTCACAACTCTATAAAATTAATACATAATTATTGACCTTCTTACACCTAATCTAGAATATACAAATTGTATTGCTCTTTTAAAAATAACCTAAACAGACCTATTTTATACTTTAAAATATTTATAAATAAATAAATAATATTTAGTATTATAAAGTGCAATAAAATTTTTCAGCATATAGGTATTACTTTCTCTCAAAAAAGCATATAGGTATTACATTTTCCTAACTCTAAGTCTAAAAATAATAACATCATAGACACAGTGCAAACAAAATTTCTATCAATAGCCCGTTTTTGGATTGACACAAAAATAAGAAAAGGGGAAGGACGAAAATTTAAAATCACAACGATCGAGTACATTTTTTTTGCTTTTAGCCAAACAAAGAGTTTCGTGTTGCATTCGTTGCCCACTTCTCTTCTAGTAATCTTTTCGTGCAAGATATCCAACAACACCGAGGTGCTTTTGCTGGCACTTGCAAACTACAATATTGCAGTTTCAATGCAGCTCAGCACACCATTTACTCATTCTGAGTTTGGTACATTTTGAATGACTGCAAATGGGGCTGTGCAAAGGACCAACCACACAACATTTCTACTTGGACCAAAATTTTGCACAGTAACTCATGTTCGAGACAGACATGTGTGTGAAGCAAACATAATTGCAAAAAACAGTACATATCGATTGTAGAGAAGAGTTAAAAGAAAAGAAAAAAATCGCCGTATAGCTCTATAACCATGCATTGAACTCTAACATCTGATTCAAGCACTCATCCCCCTGAGTCCAAATTGATCAATGCTAGCTGCTTCCTCCACTCACCTTGAAAGTTTTCGGAGCCACGACTAATCTTCCCCTTCTTGCGTGCGCGCTGCGAGTTAGCTATCTTACAACTCCATGATTAATTGCTTAATGACCGCCACAAAAGAGGAGAGAGTATTGGAAGCCACAATCGCGAGAGCTGTGTTTGGTAAAATCAAACCACACGCCAGCGAAGGTGTGAGTTTCGTCGATCCGTACAGCAGAGTTCGACTTTGCGCTCCTTCCAGGTGAAGTCATGAGCGTGTGGAAGTTGAGTGGCCCGATTCCATCCAAATCTCGGCGAACTAGCTAGATATGGTTACGGAAACTCAGCCACTTCAATCAAAACAAAATCATCGACTTTTATCACAAGTTTCTCGATCAATTAATGACTTGTTTTGATTATGCCATTTAAGCAAGTCTAATCAACTTATGGCCACAATTCTTCGGAATAATGGACTAAATTTTTAAACTCATAATAAATCGAGTCACGGAATTTTAAACAATGTGCAAACTTGTTTTTTTGCTATTCGAGACCATCGTTAATCGTTAATTGGATATTAAATAGTTTGATATTTTTGCGTCAGGATTGTCAACAGGTGAGCTTTGGAGCTCATTCAACGTGCAGGAGCACAAAGAAAATCCGGACATGCGGGCTATTAAGCATCCTACTAATTATAAATAGAAGCGTTTATTTTATTAAATTTTAATATTTAATATATATATTAAGCATCTTAATTTCAAATAGGTGCCAAATTAGGAGCGAAGCTGCGGAGGGTTTATTTATCTTAAAAACTAAGTTTGAAACTAACGTACGTACATAGAGAAATCAACTACATCTCGAACTTAGGTTCAAGTTTAAAACATTTCCTTTCTAAATACACATACGCATGCACAATCGTATCTCATACACTATAAATACGAGCGTATTGATTTTAATTTTTTTTTTTTAATTTTTAATTTGTACGCATAATATAACTCCTATTGTCCTCGTCTTGTGCAATCAAGAAACCCCGAGAGGGAGAGTCGAAAGGAGGCGGATCCCGTCCTCTTCTTCTATCCCCTCTCTTTCTTTCTTTTCTCTATCCCCCCATTCCTTTCTCTTTCTCTCTCTACCCCTTCTCCTCTCAATCGCCTCCCCTCGTCTCTCTCCATCGCCTTTTTCTCCATGCAGTTATATTTATTTATTATATAGCAATTAATCTCGAATCCAATTTCTTCGATAACAAAACCCTCGAGAAATCGAACTCCGTGCTCCAATCCGCGAGAGGAGCTCGCCCAGGTGCTCTCAAAACCCTTCCTTTTTCCCCAAATTTCTTCGGCGATCGCCGTGGGCAACCTTAGAAAGGGACTAGATTGGACTGCGGGGGATTCTCGGGTTTCGCCAAGATCCGGAGCTTCGATTGTTGGGAGGAGTCGTGGGATTTGTAATTGGTCGTGTATTCGAGGTTTTGGATAGGTTCTCGAGGAGGATTGGTGGGGGGGGCTGGGGGCGGGGGGCGGGGGGGGAGGGGGGGTTAGGGTTTTGCCGCGATGAGCCGAAGGGTACGGCGTCGAGGGGGCTCACAATCTAAGGACAAGGAGAAGGTCGTCGTCCTTCCCCCGCCGTTCCCCGGCGCCGCCTTGTCCGAGGACTGCGAGATCCCCCGCCGTGGCCGAGGGGACGAAGGCGGTGCCGTCGGTGCCGGCTCCTTCCCGTCCTCCTCCTCCTCCTTCTCGGAGGCCGTGGACTGGACCTCCCTTCCGCATGACACCGTTATCCAGCTCTTCTCCTGCCTCAACTACCGCGACCGCGCCAGCTTGGCGTCGACGTGCCACACCTGGCGGCTTCTCGGCTCCTCGCCCTGCCTCTGGACCGCCCTCGACCTCCGCGCCCACCGCTTCGACCTGCCCACGGCCGCCGCCCTCGCGGGGCGCTGCACTCACCTTCGCCGCCTCGTTATCCGCGGCTCCGACTCCGCGGCCGCCGTCATTGGCCTCCGGGCCCGGGGGCTCCGCGAGATCGCCTGCGACTACTGCCGCGACATCACCGATGCCACCGTCTCGGTCCTTGCGGCCCGCCATGAGGAGCTCGAGACCCTCCAGATTGGCCCCGACCCGTGCGAGCGGGTCAGCGGCGATGCCATCCGCCATGTGGCGATGTGCTGTGCGCAGCTGCGGCGGCTCCGCCTCTCAGGTGTTCGAGAGATTGACAGAGAGGCTATTAATGCGCTCGCCAGGTACTGTCCTTGGCTCGAGGAGATTGCCTTGTTGGATTGCGGGAACATAGACGAGGATGCTATTGGCAAACTGGAGTCCCTCCGGTTTTTATCTGTTTCAGGTTCACGGAATTTGATGTGGGCTACGGCTTCTCTAGCCTGGAGCAAGCTTCCGAACTTGGTCAGCCTCGATGTTTCAAGAACTGATGTGTCGCCTAGCGCTATCCTGAGGCTTATCTCTCAGTCGAAAAGCTTGAAGTTGCTCTGTGCGGTTAATTGTATCTTAGTGGAGGAGGAAGTGAGCCACAACCCCATGGCATTTAGCAACACCAAGGGGAAGCTGCTGCTTTCTATTTTCACTGATTTATTTAAGGGGGTTGCTTCACTGTTTGCGGGTTCTGTGGTGAAGGAGCAAACGGTTTTTTATGAATGGAGTCGGCAGAATAAGGATAAGAATACAAATGACATCATGGGTTGGCTTGAATGGTCGCTCTCCCAATCACTACTTCGGATAGCTGAGACTAACCCGCATGGCATGGATAACTTTTGGCTGCAACAGGGTGCGGCATTGTTGCTGAGCTTGGCCAGGAGCTCTCAGGAGGATGTACAGGAGAAAGCTGCGACTGGGCTTGCTACATTTGTGGTGATCGACGACGAGCATGCAACTGTAGACCCTGCAAGGGCCGAGGCAGTCATGCGGGGTGGTGGAATACCCTTGCTTCTGAATCTTGCTAGATGCTGTCGGGAGGGAGTACAGTCTGAAGCTGCAAAGGTTGGGCTTTCTTTTTATAATCTTTCTAGTCTTACTTCACTAGAGCTTGTTGTTTCTTCTGTTTCAAGTATGTATACACTTTGGAAAACTTATGTTGATGCCTTTGACTGTACAGGCTATTGCAAATTTGTCTGTGAATGCCAAAGTTGCGAAAGCTGTTGCTGATGACGGGGGTATTGGAATACTCGTTGACTTGGCAAGGTCCATGAACAGGTTGGTTGCCGAAGAGGCTGCTGGAGGGCTTTGGAACCTTTCTGTTGGGGAGGAACACAAGGTTTTTATTTGTTTATTGCAATTTTCATGGCTCATTAATCTGCAACTTTTAGTGTTTGTGTTTGTGATCTGTTGGACTTGTTTTCAGGTGGCAATTGCTGAGGCTGGTGGGGTGAAAGCTTTAGTGGAACTCATTTTCAAGTGGCCTCCTGGAACAGATGGAGTTCTCGTATGACATACTTATCTGCCATGATTTTACCACCATTCTATTATGCTCAACTGTAGAAGATAATTTTTCTGACAGCCTGCGTATTGTTATTTTATTCCTTACCAGGAACGTGCTGCTGGTGCACTTGCAAATTTGGCTGCCGATGATAAATGCAGCATGGAGGTTGCATTGGCTGGTGGTGTCCATGCTTTGGTGATGCTTGCTCGATCATGCAAAGTTGAGGGCGTGCAGGAACAGGTCTCTTTTATATTATTCATATTGCATTGTGATGGATGATACCTACTATTGGCGACTTCAAAAGATTTATGCATTGTCACTTTTACTTAAACCCAGGGGTTGCAAATTGAGAAAATCAATCTTTATCTCAAATTAATACTGAATGCTAGTAAATTGAAACATCCATATGCAGGAATGGTAGAAACAAGTACTTGGGAATGAATTTTGAGCTCTTTTATTTGAAAGAGTGAGAAAAGGATGGTTGTGGCTTGTGTCGTTAGAATGAGTGTATGCTTTTCTGCACTGTGGCGCGTTTATGTGTGCTGTGCCATGCCAACCAGCAAGCTGCGAGGCAATCCCTGGTTTGAACTGTTAATCAAGGAAATATAGCTTACTAGGATGAGATTTTGCCACCATTTGGAGAGTAAAGTTCAAATAAGGCCCTCAAACACTGTCTTCAAGCCACACTCTGAAACTTTTGGTACTAAAGAAGCTGTAAGATCAATTATTTTCCTGTTTCTTGGAGTTATGCATGGTGGATTTGGCAGAGTTGTTTCGTTAGTTCCAATCGTCATCTGCAGTCTGTATCCTTCCCAGCAGATGCGTACATTTAATTTGTGTTTTTTTCTTAAATCGAAAGTATATTTTAAGTTTCTAATGCATCAGTGTCGTTGAAGTAACTTTTGACTATTACGGGACTCATCGGTACATAACAAGCCAGCTGCATGATGCAACAAGAAATTTTCATCTCCAGTGTGATTTGTAGAGCACTTTCTTGTAATGAGTGTCTTTAGTTTCAGAATTTATTACCTCTCTTGTATTTGTTTTTCATACCTCATTTTGATGTTTGTATTGTTCCATTGAACAACTTTTCTTTGCTTACTAGTGTTCATATTCCCAGGCTGCTCGAGCCTTAGCTAACTTGGCTGCACATGGAGACAGCAACAGTAATAATGCTGCTGTAGGTCAGGAGGCAGGCGCACTTGAGGCGTTGGTGCAACTAACGTCTTCCCAAAATGAAGGTGTAAGGTAATATTTCATTAGATATGATTATATGTTTATTTTTCTTCTTTGTATGTTTATCTTCACCACATCTATGTACTGCACTTGGTTATTTGATCTACTCACGTGTGAAAGATCTGAAATGGATTCTTCTGTCCCTTTATTTATGCATTTTACAATGTGAAACAGATGCAGCGATTCTCATCATTATTAAATTTCAGATTTGCGGAGATTTTTTATCTGCTTCTGAAAAAAGTAAATTGTCGAGCAACATAGGTTTTAGCTTTGTTTATTATTGGTCATATATCTTATTTTAATTCTAAATTTCCACTTGCAGTGCTTGTGATGTTTGTGCATAACACAAAATAATCTCATTTCCATGCTTATGCATATAATCTTTTTTACTTTTCCTGTGATATAATCAGACAAGAAGCTGCTGGTGCTTTGTGGAACTTGTCATTTGATGATAGAAATCGTGAAGCAATTGCTGCTGCTGGTGGTGTTGAGGCCTTGGTATGGTTTACATGATCCTTGGGCCAGCTTTTTTTTTGCCATCCAGATCTTGCTTTTCTTGAAATATATGTGCTCTGACGTTATTATTTGTGAGCATTAATTTTCTAGATTTTGTTACTGAAGTAATAATATTATAGAACTACCATGGCTAAGGAGGATGATTAGGTTCATGTGGGGACTGATAATCCTAATCTATGTACTTTGTATTAGTGTAACAAGTATATATTAGGGAACTATTTCATAATTTGTTTTTCATCCTGCTGAATTTTGGTCAATTAATAATATGTAATTGCATGATTAACCTGACTTAGCGAAATTTAACCTGAAACACTGCCACTGCTAGAGAAGGAAAGTAAACAAGGTATTAAGATCTTGAAAAAGTGTAAATAACTTTACACCATAATCTCCTATGGAAACTTTGTTAACTTAGAAGAGTTGAATCAAAAGTAACAGTGGTGAGGACTCTCCTTACATTGAGTACCCTTCAACTAAACATGACAAATGATCTGAGAAAAGCAAACTCATTGGCCGATCAAGCTAGTAAAACCATTTTACTAAATGGGACTAGAACCAAACTTGATGACTTTCCGTTTTGATCTGTCCATTTGACTTGTCCAATTTAAAAAAGGTACTACTTTATTGTATAGATTTTAAAGATGCTATTTGTTTGATTGCACATCTAATCTCATTTAGTTGACTTTAGCTAGTGTGAGTACTTCAGTTGTCAGAACAAAACTTTCTTGGTCTGAAGATTTCTATATATTATCAGTTTATTTTTATGTTTGTATTTAGGTTGCACTTGCACAAGCTTGTTCAAATGCTTCTCAAGGCCTTCAGGAGAGGGCGGCAGGTGCCTTGTGGGGACTGTCAGTGTCAGAAGCTAATAGGTAATAATATTATCAATATAGACTGTCATATTGCTTCTACATGTTTCTAGCATAGAAATTTGCCTCAACTGTTGTCTAAATCCCATCAAATAGGACAGCCTTTTCCAATGTATATGGTACAGCAGTTTTATTGTGATCTCTCACTGCATTTTCTGCATCAACCATTGAAAGTATTAATTGAATATCTCTTTTTTTATTTTTATTGATGTCAGACATTTTACAGTTAAAGTGGTAATTCCTGGTACATTTTGACTGTTAATACTGGATCCATCAGATGTTGAACTGAAGTACCGGAATAAAGTGTCCTGTGCACTTAAAGAACGATGCATCACAAGCTTTGCCAATCTGTATAGAATAACTTACTCCTGTCAAAGCTCGAAACTAGCATATTCCAGTTGGTCCCCCCCCCCCCCCCCCCCCCTCGTAATGAACTAAAACTTTCTCACCTTTTCTGATGCCATGTGAAACTAATGATTGGTAGTGTCTCTTTATTGACATACTTAGTTCGCAGTTGAAGCGATCAATTATTACGTTCTTGTATCTGATTAGTTTATGAGACTAACAAACTACTGAATCAAACAACAAGCTATTTTTCAGTTTGATATTCTCTCGGGGGTCAGCAGTATCAATCTTTTTTACCAATTTAGCTGTCTCTGTCATGGTTCCGAGTCAAATAACTTTTACTATGTTTTGACACTATTTCCTGACCAAATTGACTGATGCTTTGTTGAATTTACTAGATTAGTCATTATTCTTTGTTATTTTAAACTAAAAACTGGTCTTTGTGATGCAGGACCGAGATAGGGGGTCCTATGTTTTGGAGGGTTATAAAAAATAGGAGTTAAAGTTGCTAAACAAAAAAGTAAAATTTTTGTTATTATTGAACAAAGAAAAATAAGAGTTGGGGAAGAAGAAAAATCAAAATAGATTTGAAAATTTTTATTTTTCTTTGAAATTTGTGAGATTTTTTTTATTTTTAAAATTTTTGTGATTTCTAGAAATTTTTGCAGTAACAATTTATAGAATTATGAAAATTAAAGAAACAAAATAGAAGATCCTGAAAAATAAATAGAAAGAAAAAGAAGATGAGGGAAAACAATTAGGACTAACTGTTGACCTGAACTCACTTCGGGCTAAGATTCACTCTGGTGCTATATTCACTCTAGGGCATGCTTGAGCAAAGGAAAATGTGCTCCAAAAGCTCCATATAAATTTTATCAATTTCCAATGTCATTTATGTATTGAGAAGGGAGGCTTGAGGCCTTATTTGTAGAGTTTTTTATACAGCAGCCTAATGTGAAAAAAAAAAAAATCTAATAGAATCCAAATCCTAATTCCTAAGAAAAAGAAAATTGAAATAAAATTCTCCATATATAGATCATTTCTCATATGGTAATAAAATAAAATTCTTCAAAATTAGATCCATCGTCGTTTGGTATCTCATATTCCATGTAAGGCAAGAGAGATTAATTTGGTTTCTAACCAAATCAATCCACAAGGTCCAGTGAATCGAACCAACGGATCTAGCCAATTGGATTTGTTTGGTCCTGCATCAATATGTTTTCTTTTTTTTGTTTGTTTTTCTTTTTTTATATGGTTTAAATTTAATTTTTTCTTTTTCTGGTCCTAGCATTGCAATTGGACGAGAAGGCGGAATTGCACCTCTAATTGCACTGGCCCGATCTGAGGCTGAAGTAAGTTTTTTTTTTTTGCCTTTGTTAAGCTGCTTTTAGCTGCTTAACTTTTTTACTGTTTAAACTCCATCTTTTTTGTCATGAAATCACCTGCTGAGTTATTAGAATTATATTTTAGAGCTAATTTACAGTTGAAGCTAATTTATGTTTTATATGCTTGGTGATTTTTGGAGTGGTTAATCCGGTGTAGTAGGCATATTGACTTAACAGAACATGAGACAACACCTAGTCACCTTCAAAGACTGCAAACAAGGGTTATCGCTTCTTTTAATGTCTCTTTCACACTTTAAGCAGTTTGACTGCAATTAATGGGACATGGCATAATTTATAATCTCAGACTAAAATTTTCGAAGAAATTCTGAGTATGCAACATCAAACTGCATTTGCCGTTTAGTCTTTCCAAATTGAGAATACAACTTTTTATTGCACGTGGAGGTGTTACTTGTCGCCACTATCTGGTAATTATGGTAATAAAATCTTGTATGTCCAGTTGTCCAGAAAAGAATTTACATGTTCTGGTTGCCTTAAATGGTACATACAAATCCTCATGACAATCTGAGGAATGCAAGTAAAATGGCCAATTATAATATGGTTTGTTTCTTACTGTAAATGAGAATGCTAGTCTGATAGAAGTAATATGGCTTAATTGTATCTCTTGCATCATGCCAAAGGCCATACTTTTTAATGGTTGCCCATTTCCTTCAATGTAAATTGAGATGACTTTTGAAGCATTTTATTTCATTCGGTTGCCCTTTTTCTTTGTTGTATCTTGAATTAACTTTTTTGACCTTTCATAGGATGTTCATGAGACTGCTGCTGGGGCACTTTGGAATCTTGCTTTTAATTCAGGGAACGCTCTGCGCATAGTTGAGGAAGGGGGAGTTGCGGCTCTTGTGCACCTTTGTTCATCATCAAGGTCGAAAATGGCTCGCTTTATGGCTGCTTTGGCACTTGCTTACATGTTTGATGGAAGGTACTGTAATATGTGCCTTCTGCTTCTAGCTTTGTAAATCATTTTCGTGCCTGTTGACTATTTTTCACTGGCAATTTCATACAATCTTCATTAAATAAGCTACAATTTCTAGTGAATAGGTAGCCTGGTACATTTACATAGTTCTTTCACCTACGGAATCAGTAATTAAAAGGCCTCACTTTGAAAATGATCACGGAAAATTGACTGCTCAATGAATATTGGAGCCTTTCTGTAGAGTTAGTGTGCTAAGGGCCTGTCTGGTCGTGCTGGAGTTTTGCGAAAGTGTTGTTGTATTAAAGCTATTCAAAGAAAGCATTAACTTTTTTTTATTGAAATGCATCCGACAGCTTCATGCTGATGAAGAAACAAAAGCTTAAAATTAGAGCTTTTGTTTTTTTGGGGGCCATAAGCTTATTCCTGCTTCTGGCCATATCAAAATTTTGGATTTTTTATTTGCCGATGTTTGACCACTCCTTGGATTAGAAGTTATGCTGAAAACCAGGCTAAACAAGCACTTAATTTCCGATAAGGCATGATGCTTTGTGGTGCATGTAGAAGTCTCACTTTGGTAAATGCTTACATCATTCTCATATATGTGCCATTTTATGGGAATTAGTAAACTTGTATCATTGTCTTATCTCCTGTTTTTAAATCTGTGTTTGCAGAATGGACGAGGTGGCAGTAGTTGGACCATCGTCAGAGGGTTCTTCAAAGAGCGTGAACTTCGACGGTGCTAGAAGGATGGCTTTGAAACATATAGAAACATTTGTGCTCACATTTCCAGATCCACCAGGCTTCTCCGTGGCAGCTTCGTCCTCAGCTCCAGCAGCCTTGGCGCAGGTTGCTGAAGCAACTCGTATACAAGAAGCGGGGCATCTAAGATGCAGGTTTTCTTTAATTACTTTCAATGATTTTTCCTATATGGTTAGTTCAGTTAAGTGCAATTCAATTTAAATCCATTGAATCATCTATTACTCTTAGACGTAACAGATTACACAGCAGACTACTCCCTGTTCTAAAATCCTATATTGTTTTTTCTTGATATATTTGATATAAGGAGAGTGGAATTATTATACTTTTATGTGATTTCTACCGGTAAAGAAAGATCACAAGCACAGATTTATGGCGTCAGCTCGAATATTTCTCCAGATTACAGATAATTAGATCTCGTTCTCTGCTGATACTTGAGCTTTTCTGAACCTGTCATTTTTTCTTGATGCTTTTTTTTGTTTGGCCCTCACATGCTTTTATCCTGTGCACTATGATCCCACTATTTTATTTGTGATATTGACCATTGTTTTTCTTAAATTTGCTTGTTCTTCTGTAGTAAATATAAAGTGGATGTTAGTGATTATATACCTTTATTTCTGCGATTATGTGACAGTTAAACCAATAAGTTGAAAGCTTATGTTCGCTCATAAGTTTCTTTTGACCTACTTCTCAGTGGTGCCGAGATCGGGAGATTTGTTGCCATGCTCCGAAATCCTTCCTCAATTCTTCGTTCTTGTGCTGCTTTTGCTCTTCTGCAGGTTAGAGTTATATGGTCCATATTCTTCTTTAAATGCCTTGTACCACAGTTGCTTCTCCATTGTTCTAGCTCATTAAAAGACTTGCTTTAATTTCTGTTGTATCTTAAGCTTCTTATTTTTTTTGATACTTGTTCTAATTTACTTTCTTTGTCTCTGTTTTTTAAAAGCCTTATCCCTATTATGCTGTTGGAACTTGCAAACACCGTCCATCGACTCCTGTTTTCTGACATCTTATAATCATATTTTAGTTTTGCGTGTGCATTAAAGTATTATCCGTAGTTGGCCCAACTCGGTTTCGTTAATGTGTTGGAGCTATTGTTTTTTTTCTAACTGCTTTACCCGTTTTCTTTCCTTTTTGTGGTAATTGCAGTTTACGCTCCTGGGGGGCAGGCATGCAATGCACCATGCAGGCCTCCTACAAAAAGCCGGGGCTGCACGGGTCCTGCGTGCTGCCGCTGCAGCTGCGACAGCTCCTATTGAAGCCAAAATCTTTGCAAGAATCGTGCTTAGGAATCTTGAGCACCACCAAGTAGAAGCTTCCCTATGAACGGTTGACCAACGTAGAAAAAACACTTCTCAGCGTTGTACCGTCAGAGGCCCGAAATGATACATACATATTAACTCTGCTCCATAAAAATTGCAGCAAGTTCGCAGAAAATCCTTGCCATTGAAGCGAGCTTAGCTTCGCTTAAATGTGTTGAGGCCAGCCATTTACCTCACCAGATTAGATTTACATACAAAGACCTAAAAGCCCTCGAGACAGCGGATGTGAGTTAGGGCTCTCCTGATCTTGTTTGTTAGCAATTAATTTAGTCGACTTGGCTTTGTCCGGGATGATTAGGGTGTTGTGCGCGCATTTTTTTTTTCCCCCTTTTTCCTATTTATTTGGTGTGTAAAAGAAGGTGCTGGCTGTTAAAGAATACCAGTATCGATAAGTTACGGACTTGTATTTAACATTCATGACAATGTGTTTGTTACATCATATATATGTTAAACTATATATATATGAGAGTAGATTATTGGTCTAATTCTATTTTTCACAATTCAACTGTAAAATTGCTGATATTTCCGGTCGACTACTGGCCATTGTCTTCTTATTCTCGTGTTTTTTTTTTTTTTTTTGCCCTCTTTTATTTTTCTTATTTTGGGCACGGTACGAAATTTTACACGGGTCATTGGAACACTATGCTTTGATCTTTATCCTCTGAGCTAGATAGAAAGGATTAGAACTTTGCTGCCCTTCACGGGTTCAAATATTGTTGTTCGTGGCTTGATTTCTTAAAACAGCTAACCAGAATTAGAGTATTCTTGTCGATCGCTTTTCCTTTCGACGACCCCATTGTGCGAAGGTCGATTCTTGGATATGCTTTTTGAGGAAACAGAAGACACGCCAAGTATATAGTTGAACAGAGGGCGAGATGCTGAATCTTCATTAATGATAAAAGAAAGGATCGTCAGAGGATGATTGCAAGCACCGCCAAATCTGTATGGAAAGCAGCATTTGTAGATCTCTTGTGAACCAACGTGAAGACGATGTTTTTCTCCAATAGCAGATGGATCCCTGGATTTATCAGCCATTTTGCAATTCTTGTCAATGCGAGAAAGATACACAGAATTTGTGATAAATGATGACTCAATAGCAAATACAGAAAAAAAAAAAAAAAAACTGGTGCATAGAAAAAAACCTAGGTCAGTTTTAAGATTCAAGCGAGCAAGGAAATCAGGGAGGGCATTACTGCATCCACTATGACGAAAAAAGGAAAAAAAAAGAAAAAAGAAGAACAACAAAAACTAAAAAAAGAACATGGAGTGATAGAAATAACAGAAACATTAAGCCAGGGACGTCAATACTGATAACAAGACGTGGGCACGCCCTAATGGAGGAGACGTGTATCATTGAGTGGGGAAAAAAAAGAATGGATAATGGTCACAACACAGAGATTCACAGGGCTTCTTTTGCGAGCCTCAACTGTTTGTCCCTTGAATGAGAAATGTCGCTGCTTGGCGTTGTTAGCAGGTGGTGATCTAGTTCTTCCTCGAAGATCTCCTCCAAGGCTGATGAAGCAATTGACTCCGAGCCATCATCTGAAGCAGAGTTTATTTCGCCATAAAAAGGAAAAAAAGGAAGAAAGGTCAGCAACTCGACAGTCATTGAACTGTCAATAAGTAAAAACTAGCAAATAAAATTAGTTTAGAAACTAAGTAGGCTTTTAGCATCCATATCTTTCCTTTTCTGCTTTACAGATGATTAAACTGATAATTGCCACTAGCAATCGTGATTATTTGTGTGGCAACAGTAAAGAAAGGAGAACAGCAGAGAAAAGCCATTAACAAGTGATTCTTACCCAAAAAGAGATTTCTGCAATTCCATGATAGTTTCAGTTTTGTTTAAGATGAGGTCGTGTAGTACAAGCAGATGACAAGCTAGACTTTACGACTATATATATGAACTTGCACAAAAAGGTAAGGTAATGCTTCACTCAAGATAGCCATACCCGCCGAAACCTCTTTGTGTTAGATATCCCAAATGAATAGGAAGGGACGACAAACTGGTCATATTATGAAAGTCGGTCATTCAGTAGACCATTTTAAGACAAAAAGTTACCTGGTAAATGAGAAACTTACCAGAGAACTCAGGATGAGTTGGTATATTTCCGACTGCCGTAACCTTAATGTTTTCTGGTAGAAAACAGTTGCACAAGGAACCTGAAACTTCCGTAAGTCCATAGATATTAGTACACGAACTATTCGCGAGGCCAAAAGGTCATTTCATAAAGGAGTTATTTCCAACACGAGTCCTCAACTTAAAGCTTATTTCAATTTGGTCCTCAATCTTTCAAGTGTTGCAATTGGGTCCGTAAACTTTGCATCTCATCACCGTCAAACCTTTTAAGTTAGATTCCTCAATCAAATTGGATAGAAATATCTAGATAATCTTCAAAACTGTCATGTAAGTGACTTTTGAGCTTTCAAAATGATAATTACATGGGTATTGCCATCCAATTTAATGACGAAAATGAATTAAAAAAGGTATGACCGTGAGGGATTCAACAGTAGCAATTGAAGTAATCACGTCCAAACTAAAAATCACCCACAAAGGTTGGGGACCACTAGTGGAATATATCCTTCACAAAAAGTACTAACCTAATCTGGCGAGCCTATTCACCCATCCAGGAACACGTTTTCCAGTCAAATGCATACAGACATCATCAGTGAAATGGTTGCAGTTTTTGGCGAGCAAATGATATGTGTCACCATGATATTTTCCCGCAAGCTCTTGGATTAACACGCGGAACTCTGATAGGGGCATATTGGTTGTGCCGAGCCACACGGAGCATCTAAATACAAAACCAGGACAGCTTCTTGGTTCAACCTCAAACACACCACTTGTGGGGTACTCATGGGCCCCAAATCCATATTCCATGCCATGTACTGTTTGTTAAGAATGTGGTCGGATCACATGCAATCATAAAGAGCAGCCATTAGAAAGATAGGCAGGAATGTAATTATATGGTTGTGAAGCAGGATTAACATACACCATGTTTTAAGACTACTTGTATTCTTAAATTGTTATATCAACCAACTACAATATGGTAAGATCATGAATGCTAAACAATTGTTGTCGTAACCATTTCTACAGTAGAAGCAAACAAGAATCAATGCAAATGTTTCCGTTTTCTGGCAAAATTATAAGACTCTGAAGCTTAGACAAGGATATCCCACCCAAGTATGACATGGAAAGAATAATCCAAAATGGGAAAGCATAAAAAACATATAAAATTATACATGTAGAGAAGACAAGGAAATCAATATTAAGCATGAAGGCTATACACAATGAATATTCTGTACTTAGTTTACCAAACGGACCTCGAATAAGTATCTTTTGTTTACTTATAATGGAGTAGTTATCATTGAAACAAAAAACCAAAAACCTGAGGCTGCCACAATTGCTTTAAATTTAACAATTAGCATCAGTGAACTCTTCTGAAGACCATAGACCATAAACCATAAAATTACTGTAACCAATAGCTAAGTCCCTTTGTACTAATCATCATTGTTGCACACATTTAACTAGTTGTTAGTTTGGTAAATAAGACACTAACATTTCGTGACATTGAAAAGCTACTATAAATATTCCAAAATTCAACAACAGGAGCAATTAGGAGGTCGATTGGAGTTTTTAGGGATCCCTCTTCTGAACATCCACTCATGGATGTTTCAATTTATTTACAATTACTTAAGTTAATTCCAACAGATCAAAGAACACAACACTAATAGCTAACAACATCATATATAAGATCTGAGGCTGGGCATAAGGGATAAAGAAGGATAGCAAAAAGAGTAGCATCACACAATCAAAAAGGTAAATTCTAACCAATTCCCGTTCCTAGAACAAATTGAGTACAAGCTCTTCAACTCTAAAGCAACCAAATCAAACAAATCACAAGCAATTCACAACTCACATGAATTCTAAAAATATCTCCCTCTGCAGATCAAATCAATAAAAAAAAAAAAAAAAGCGTAACTCACCTTCGATTCCGGAATGGAAGATTCCGAGGCCGAACCAGAAGAGGTAATTGTTGAGCGGCGAGAGATCGTACACGTTCAAATAGAGATGCGTCGTGTTACTGCTTCCTCCTCCTCCTCCGCCGCCGCCGCCGCCGCCGCCGCCGCCGCCATCGCCATTGTTGTCCTTCTTCGAAGAAGAAGCTGCGAGGAGCGATCGCATGATCCCCTTCGATCCCAAAAAGAAACCCCCCAAAACCCCTAAAATTCCCGAATCCGGAACCGATTCCCCATCCGGAGCCGATTCCCCATTCCCGAATCGCCGAATCGAGCTCGAGGACACGAATCTACGGGAGAATCGCACGCATTCGGGGAATTCGGAACCCTAGAAATTGGGTGGAGGAGGGTTGTTTTTGATAGGGTGAGATAGCGCGTGTTCTTTTCCCTTTTTCAGATTTTATTTTTTCGTACCATCAAATTTAATTTAATTTAATTTAATTTAATTTATTAATCTCCTTTCCTTTCCTTTCCTTTCCTTTCAGCTGAAAGGAGAAGCTTCGCCCCTCACGCTGAGGAAGGCGAAACGGGAATTAACCTCTTTTCGAAAATTAATTAAATAATAATAAAATAAATTATATATTTCCAAAAAAAAATTATATTATTTCAATTGGGCCTGGGCCCGGTCCACTCCAATTAATGTTGGTCCAACTAAAATTATGTCGACGTTGACTAATTATTATAAATTTTAATTAACCAAATAATTCTTATATATATATATATATACTTTTTGTGTGCATATCATATATTTTCATTGATTGAGTTTTTCCTTTGGTTTTATTTTCCCCTTGCATTTATTAGTGAACGGTATAATTTATTCTTATAACTAAATGCGTGACTATGCTTATATAAGAGTTTGTATGTATAATTGAAGCTTTTGTTATATGATAGAATTTACATATACCAATTGTAATAAATTAAACACTCGAATGAACTCAACCAGAGCTTCTAATGTATGAATATCTGATCTTATCATTACTTGATGCACTTCTTGAACAGTAGCAAAACAGGTTTCTGCAGTTAAGTAAGCAGAAATTTTTTACTAGGTGTACGCTCGCATGCATCTGCTGATCCAATGAATCTATAAATTGTCGAAAGAATATCTTTGTCGTTATTAATAACAAATAAACACCTGTTCATTGAATTGTTGGTCTTATTTTCGTTACGTATGTATATATGTGACGTCTTAGTTGAATCACTTAGTACTTTTTTTCATATTTCCGTGACTCATTATAGCTATTAATTTTGAGAAAAAAAATATTCTGAAAGTAAAGAAGCAGCACAATTTTTTTTTTTTTTTTTTTTTTTTTTTTTTTTGAGAAAAAGGTTGTTTATTTTTTAAATAAACTTAGCTGGAAATGTGAAGCAACTAGGTTTCGAACTCGGATCACGAGTATCAACTACCAAGCCCTTTACCACTTGCACTAGGGACAGTTAATAAACAGCACAATTCTTCTTGAAAAAGCCTTGCTAACACTTCCCTTTTTCACATTGCTCCAAGGTAAAGTAGGTAAAAGTTTTCAACTATACCAGATTGTTTACAGAAAGTTAATTAAGATCATTATTGTGCAGATACCCAAAACTACTGGCATCTCAGACACCATGTTTGGACATTTAAGGATTTGGTTCAGATATAAGTTAGAATTGTTTATTCTAGAAATAAATATAGGTTCAGAAACAAACAAGAATAAAATTAATTTTGCGTTTGGATGAAAATTGAGTTGTTCATGAAAATAAGAAAAATAGTGTTTGGATAGATAGATTGGAATAGCGAGAATAAGAGTAATTATAATCTTAAAATAATAATATTTTATCTAATTAATTAATATAAAAATAATAATTAAATAATACTCTAATTTATTTAATTAAATATTGCTAAATTGATAAAATAATTAAAATAATGAGTATTATTAATAAATAATTTAATTAACTATAAATAATTTAATAAATTAATTAGTTAATTATCTAATAGTTAAATAATTAGTTAATAAAATAATAAAATTAATTAAAATATTAAATTAATTAAAGAGTTTATACTATAATTAAAATTAGGGGCGTCAACGAGCCGAGCACGAGCTGGCTCGTTTAAATATTGAGCTGAAAAATTCGGCTCGTGTTCGGCTCGTTTATAAACGAGCCGAACACGAGCTAGCTCGCGAACAACAAGTTAGATTTTCATTCTCACTATTAAGTGCAAAATTGAAAAAAAAATTAAAAATTAAAATATTAATCTAATAATTAAAATTCACAAAAAATTAATTTTTTTATATTATGTTGGCGTAAAATCTAAATAGAAAAATTTACAGAAATATTTCTCATATATATATATATATATATATATATATATATATATATATATATAATCGAGCTGTTATCGAGCTGAGCGCGAGCGAGCTGACCCAGTTCGTGTTCGGCTCGTTTATTAAACGAGCTAAAAAATTCAGCTCGTGTTCGACTCGTTTATTAAACGAGCGATTCGGTATCGAGCTCATTTCGAGCTGAACACGAGCTGGCTCACAAACAGCGAGCTGGATTGCCACCCCTAATTAAAATTATATTAACTTTAATTAAGTTTATTGTCAAGTGGAACAAGCTTGTTTCAGAAAAAAAAAAAAAAAAAAAAAAAACGAAAATAATAATTTCAGACTTATACCAGCTTATTCACGAGAACTACGATTTCTATCCAAACCAAACGCGTTTGGAAAACAAAACTAAAACGAAGCCTTATTCGGGCCTTATTTCAATCCAAACACTGCCTTCATGAATCTTTGTTCATTAATAGGACTGCATTTTATAAAGTGTCTATAAATGATCTTTTCTTTTCGAGTATAATGTAATCAAACGTAAATCTTCGTCCGAGAAAGAGTTTTTCAACTTTGTCTATTTCCTCAGTAAGCAGATTCAACTGGCACAGAGTTTGTACACAGCTCAAATTTGATAAAATTAAGTCTGCAGAAAAGCGGAAACTTACACACGGATCTAATTGGTTTTATTGATATGTACAAAAAGCATTACAAGAAGAATACAATTCCGCAAAGGTTTTGATCACAAAGTTGTGGCCCAAGCTTTCAGGAGCCTTGGCAGTTATAGTACAATGAAGATGATCTCCCGTCAAATTTCGAGATCACTTGCTGCGCTGCTAATCCGCAGTATCGCTTTCTAAGCCGTGCGATGCAAATGTCGATGATCTTGTTGAACATGTTGTCTTCCTGATTGAACGGCTGCTCAACAAATTCGACGAGGGGCATCCACTGGAAGCAGAATGAATAAATTTTCCATTAAGTTCTCCATTCAGCAACTAAATTTTCCATTAGATATATTACATTTTTATTATCATGCTATCATAGTTACCTTTGCTGCTTCTATCTCTGTATCATCTATCTTGATTTCAGTTGACAGTGGCCTCAGCATACAGATGAAGAACAAATCTGATTTTCCAAAATCTACATGGTGCGCGTGCCTAACAGGAAGAAGGAATAAAAACAACAAATTAGATTTTGAAAATGTACTAAATTAAGAAACACCGTCGATTACAATATCCTCATCACAGGCACAATAAAACATACATATATGACTCTTTCTTTTTTGAAGGCTCCCTAGTTGAAAATGAAAATACTGCTGTAAATTTCACTTCAGCATTAAATCATTCTCTATTCTAAAGCTCCTACTTATTTAGTATGAATTTTGTGCTCAAGTATAAGATCTGCGAGAATGTCAAATTGATAATTACCTAAAAGCAATTATTTCTTCAAACTCAGTGTCAATCTGTAGAATAATACATAAGAGATAAGATTAGCATTCAGTTTCTATCCTAATTATTAAATTTCAGTTAAATAGAACAAAGAGAGCTAATATAGTCTTGAGTCTTACTCCAGTTTCCTCCTTTACTTCTCTTACAGCTCCAGTAAAGATCTCCTCAGACTGCCATAAAAGAACTGTTTTAAGCGCGCCTTTTTTTTTTTTTTTTTTTCTTTTTCTTTTTCTTTTTTGGAGAAAGGAAAGGAATAATGATTGAAATGAGTTTGAATGTTTGAAAGATTCTTTTAATTGATATTTTTCTTCGACGATTACCTCGAGAATAAACCCTGTCGGAAGCTTCCATACAGTGGAAAATGCAGAACACCAGTATTTCTCTCGCACCACAAGCACCTTTGAAATTCAACAATGTTACGTCAACGACGTATAGAAAATCACTAAAAACATATAATGAATTACCTGAGAAAATAAACGCTCTCCGAATGAAGAACAAAAACTGGTTCATACTGTGAACAAGAAGAGTATGCGGCGAAAAACAATCCATAGAAGGCCAAAACCAACTCATGGTTGTGTGCACAGAGTTTTTAAGACGACTAGAGATACTACCATGTAGATAGAGAGAGAGGGAGAGAGTACCTCATTATGATCATTGATCACAAAGCCGCCAACTCCAACTTGATGAGATGCATTAGCAGGAAGCATGCAAGGCCCTTGAGGAATCCAATAAGTTAACATTACATAAGTTTGCTCAGCATGGTGGTATTTGAATCCTTCCTGCAATGATATACTCCCAAGATGAGAAAATGCGCAGAAAATATCTGATACTTGTAAAAGTGTCCACTAATCAAACTATTTCCAAAAGGATCGACGACGACGAAAGATAACTATTACTGGGTCAGCAATAGAGTAACAAGTTTGAAATTTTCATTGATCACAAAATAACATGGAAGGAAAAGAAAGATCGCAGCTTCCGCTCTTTGGGTCACAACTATCAAGATTGCTAAAATTGACCATACCTTCACTGCTACGGGAACGAGCTCAGATCGATCCAGCGGTAGCTTAAGCCACACCCCTTTCTTACCCTAAAGAATGTGCACACAAAAATTAGTCCCCTTTGCAACCACTTTGGAACTAATGGATCAAAAAGTTAACAAGAACAAGAAACTCTATGCAGAATATAATTAATTACTTTCTCTATATTTACAAAGCATAATTCTCAACTCTATCATTCAACACACGAAAAAGTGTTGATTAACATTACAACCTTATGAACTCGGCAACAAACTAGGCATGATTTTGTGTAGCTAACACCTCCGCACAACCGAAATTGGAAAAATAAGTTGGTATTAAGAAAGAGGAAATGCGCGAGGATCTAGAGCATACAAGCAAGTTCCAATAAGAAAGGGATGCTTCAAGTGCATTGGCGAAAGCACTTGCGCACCGCGGCAATCGATCCGGATTAATAACTATGCCCCCATACTGATCTTCATATGCATCAAGGATGCAACTGTTTACAGAGGATGCCCAAATGAAAGAAGCACCATTGGATTCATTCACAACACAAGAAGAATCACTACTCCTCGAAAACTTTGTAGGAGAAAACGGAGACTCGATCTCGATCTCTTTGCTTGAAGTTCTCGCCGCCGAATAGCAGGCCTTTACTGGAAACCCTGTGTTTTTGGAATCATATGAATGATGAATAAACAAATCATGCAAACATATAAAAATTGGAGCTTTTTACATGATTTTTTTTATGCAACTTTCCCCTTACCTTTCCATTGAGAGGATTTTATGATATCCATGCGACCAATTAATGGTTTGAAACATACAACCTCTAGTAACACCTTCTCCATCACAAGCCTTAAAATCTCACTACCAAAAAATGCAACAACAACAAAAAAAAAAAAAACCATCACAGGCACTTATACTAGAAGAAATCTAAAAGAAAACAGCATTTACAAATGTCACCACCATCTAGAAAAATCTACTAGTAATAAGAGTCCAAATCCCACACAAAACAAGGAAAGATACCAATGATCCAACAGAGAAGAAGATACCAATGAAGCTAATTAAATATGGAGAAATAAATTTAAAAATACGAACCCAAAAACAAACCCAGTCGAAGAATTGCTCAAATCCAACTAAGTTAGGGACAATCTTATCCTAGTGTTTTTTTTAGAGGTGTGACCAATTGTTGTTTGGTGGGTGATGTGTGATAGTGATTCACAAGCATATAAGAAGCTCTATGATAAAGCATTCATTGATGGGTTCTGAGATATTGCATAGGGAACGGGTGTCGTCAGATCCTGTGGGGGGAGTGAGAGCGTGTGAAAGTGTAGTGGATGGATGGTATTGAGAGAGATTTAAGAGCACGTGATTCTCATTGACAGGCTAGTAGCTCCAGGAGATTTTGTGGACGAGGAATTTATGATTTTAATAATTTACAAATTATTATTCAAATTTTCAAGTGATTTTCTAAATAATAATACAAGTATGTTATATTATATGTTATGTTATGTTATTGTGTGTAAGAATGAAAAATTTGGGCTTGAAATGGACCGAGCCATTTACCGAAGTTTGAAGCTCACGGAATAGCCCAATCAGGTCCGAACCTGAGAGAACCGAGCCCACTAATAATATCTTTGTAAAATTTGGTAAATTTCCACGGCGGCGTGAAGAACACTACGCATGCAGCTGCAGCAGATCTCTTTCTCTTTCTCCTTCTCCTTCTCCTCACCAATGTCGATGGCGGCGGCGAAACCCTCACCCAGAATCTCCAGAACTTTCCTCGATTCCCAAAAAGCACCTCCTCCTCTTCGCCTCGCCTCCGCCCTCCGCTTCCCATCCTACAACCCCTCCCACTTCTCGAAACACCCATCCTCCATCCTCGAGGCATCTTCCCGAAACGTCCCCCTCGTCCTGCCCCCTCGCGCCGCGCTCACCTCCTCCGCCGCTACCACGCTCTTCCATGGCCCTTGCTTCGTCCTCGGAGACAACATCGACACTGACCAAATCATCCCCGCGGAGTACCTCACCCTCGTCCCATCCAACCCCGACGAGTACGCGAAGCTCGGATCCCACGCCTTCTGTGGCCTCCCCTCCGCCGCGTCCCCCGTCCCCTTCGTCGCCCCCGGCGCCGCCGCCTCCCGCTTCCCCGTCGTCGTCGCCGGCGCCAACTTCGGCTGCGGCTCCTCCCGCGAGCACGCCCCCGTCGCGCTCGGCGCCTCCGGGGTCGGCGCCGTCGTCGCAGAGTCGTACGCGCGCATTTTCTTCCGGAACTCCGTCGCCACGGGCGAAGTGTACCCCTTGGAGGTGGAGACGGAGGGTTTGCACGAGGAGTGCACGACGGGGGACGTCGTGACCGTCGATCTGGAGAAGAGCGTTCTCATCAATCACACGACGGGGAGGGAGTACCGTCTCAAGCCGATCGGCGATGCCGGGCCGGTGATCGAGGCCGGAGGTATCTTCGCCTATGCGCGCAAGACGGGGATGATAGCGTCGGCTTCGACGGCTTAGGGCTTAAAGGTGCCATCTTTCTTTTCCTCACTCTTATTTGAGTATGAGATTTGTCCTGTGGTTCCAAGGTGAAATCTTTTATCTTAATTGATCTTACACTGATTGTCAATTCTGCTTTGCATAATTGTTTTTTTTTTTGAGAAAAAGGTAGCATGCTACCCGCTTCGTTTATTTTTCAAATAAACTTAGCTAGAAATGTGAAGCAACTAGGCTTCGAACTCGGGTCTCGGATATCAACCATCAAGCCCTTTGCCATTTGCATTAGGGACAGTTGATTGCTTTGCATAATTGTTAGCAATGGAAATGTCGAATTCTTAGGGCATATTGTCTGCCGCAACCCGAACCGATAACTAATAAGGCTGTCTGAAATTGTAGTTGGTGTACCCTCGAGACATTACCAAATGATTAGTCCTGGAAAGTTTGATGCTTCCGCAGTCGAGTATCTCGTCACTTACTACTTGAGATGTTAGAGTCACATGAATTGAGCATCTTGGATAGAATAATCGCGAAAGCTCTCTTTTGATCTTCTACTAGTTGACCAATCTTATCCTGATATTGTTGATAATGAATTCGTAGACTGGAGGGAAGTTTGTTCTTCTTCACTTAATTCCTTTATTGCTGTTTTTGTTTCCGCCTTTTCTTAATTATCAGAAACTTTACAATCATTGTAAGTCCTTCATTTTGGAATTGCTCATCACAAGACTTCCTTAGTGCCTCTAAGTTGAAAAGGCGTTCAGCTCTGATGCACTTTGACTTAACTTCAAATCAGAGGTTACGTCGTACGATGAATAAATCCATTAACGTAGACGGTTGGGACCTTAAGGAAGAAAAATGTTTCTTCTTATGCGTAGCGCACAGCATTACATTTTTCTTTAACAGTTGATATCGGTTGATATACCGTCTTCCTGAAACAAATATCTTATGGGGATTGCGCCTTCTGATATTAACGAAAGTGCAAGAAAGTAAATATTGTTATTGTTGAATCGCCCACTCATGAGACGCAGCAAGCACTTTGCTGTAGAAAAGAGTTTTCAGAGTAGTGATCAGACAAATTACTGCAATAGAACAGTATTTTCTATTGATGATTTTAACTTTCATTTCTATTATCCAATGAGATATGCCATTTATTCAAAATGCTTGTTGATTTATCCCCATTTATTCAATAGACGATACCTCATCCTTTATTCGCTCTAGTTCGCGATCAGTTATAATCATTGCACTAATTGTAGCTTAACTTCATGTCAGGATGCACCAGGTCTACAAGTGCAGGGATATGTACTAGTTGTCCGGGAAGCTGCGTGTTTGGATCTGAAACTTTTTATCGCTAGAAAATAAAATCGTTGGGACCTCCTTGATCCTTGTATTGTCTTTGTTAAAATTGTGTGTTGTTCTCTATTTAGATAAGTTTGTGCTAAATGATCTGCAATTTTAGCAGAGCAAGCAATTTTACTCTGTTCGTGTCTGCTGGACCACGTATTCATAGTACTGTGCTTCTTGTTTTACCGCAAATGCGTAATGGTAAGATTGTGATGCTATCAAGCACTTATTAGGGTTCATCTCTCTCTTTATGTTTCTTTTTAATTGTAGATATTCCACTAAGCTTGTAAAGCAGTGATTCTAGAGGCGCAAACTGGCCTAAAATTTAGAACAAACACACACAACTGCTGCTTCAAGATCCGCGGCGTCTACATACTTGAGCATTTGTTATCAGCCTCATGTAAAAGAGATCACCAAAAGTAACACTTTCTTGTTGTGGGAGAAGGTTTTTCCTTTCTGCATGCTGGCAGATTGTCTACGGTTCGATTGGATGGTTTTTTTTACTTTGTTGCATCTGCTACAAGTCCAGCTACTTGAAGGGGCTTTAGAGTTCTTTTTGCCGCCCAAGGGGCGATTATTTACTTTAGTAGCGCTCGAGTCCTGCAGTTTTTTTACGTTGCAAGTGGTTCTAGAAGCAAAGTTAACATTGTTGCATTCTTTTAGCAGATCCAAAATCACCTTCTAGTAAAGCATCAGGTTGTAAACAATTTCGGCAAAATGCCATTTTTGGGGTGTACGCCTCTCATTGCCCTTCATAACCTGGCAAAGAGATGCTCCAGATTCATGCTCTGCGTTATCTGCGAGAAAATTTAACAACTTATGCACGCGAATATGAGCTACAATTTTAGAAAAACAAGTTATTTTACAAGCCCAAAGAATCGAATAGCAAATTGTAGAATCTGATGTTTTGTGCAGTGTCGTTTATTATAATTTGATTTCGGTCGAATGTAAAATTAATTTCATATATTTCGTCTTCGTCTTAAAGATACATTAAAATTCCATATCACGCTACTAATTTCCTAATCAAATCATTATAATACTAAAATTCTGAAAAAAACAAAAAACAAAAAACAAAAAACAAAAAAGTAAAAATAAAATCCAAGAACATCCCATACGGCCCACCACCACGAGTCCACCACCATCGCCAACCCACTTTTGTATTTTCATTGGCCAAAATTACCCCTGAAAATGACTTAAGGTCACAATAGGAAATTCAAAATAAAAGGAAAATAGGAAATGGAAATCCGAATAGGACAAGGAAAAAAAAAAAAAAAAACTAAATTAGGAAAGGAAAATAGGTAAATAAATAAATAAACGGAAGTTTTTTTTTTTTTTTTTTTTTTGTTGGGTTCCCGCTCGGGTTCTTCGTTCTAATTACTCGTAGTAGCTCCTGTTCTTCGTCATCACTTTCCTTCGATCGCTCCCTCCTTGTTCGATTCTCTTCGCCATGTTTTCGAAGCTCTTTGGTGGGTGTAGGGACGAGTCTCCTGTGTCCTCTTCGCAGCAATTGAAGCAGGTTATTCTATTTTTTTTTTATATATATATAGATTTATCATCTGCTTTCTTTGATTGCTTCTTTAATCTTCTTTTCTCGTCGAATCAGGTGGTAGGAGTCGTTAATGTCTGAGAAATTCTAATTTTTTTTCCTGTTATTTTGGTTACTGTAAGATCAGGAATTGAAGAGAGTAGGAGTGTGCTGAATTTGGTAGCTTGGGTTTGGGAATCAGAGGAAAGGACGAGAGATCTGAGTTGATCTTGGAAATTTATGCTTTATCTGAAACAATGTGAGGAATCGAAGCGCCCTAGAGTTGAGTTTGAGGAGTAGCTTTCTCCTTTGTTCGTTTTCTTTGATATTAAATCATGATTAAGAAAGGAAAGAGTATGATGAAGTGAAAGGTTCTTAACTTTTGAGGTAAGAATTTAAGGTAGGGTTTTAATTGAAGGCCTCTGAGGTGCTATAATGCTAAGGCATCTTGTGGATTGCCGAGGAAGTGTTGCAGGGTTTAAAGATTTTTGTTTGGAGAATAATCTTTTAGTTGTTGATTACAAGTTTTGGATTTCTTGAACATGATGAAAGAACTTCCGAAGAGGAATAATGAGGGTTATTTGTGTCTGATCTGAAGTTTAGGGTTAGGATTCATCGAACTAGGGTTTCTGAAACTGACGAGACTAATGAAATCTTTTCGGGGAAAAAGTATGGGGAAAAAATGGGTATTGGCTTTACTGCTGCGATTTGTCATTTTTGGTAATACTTGCATGATTGTTTTATGAGAAGATTTCTTCTCTCCAAGGTTCAAGATAGTCTGAACTAGGGACATTATGCAAAACAGATTGTGGGCATGTAAGAGTATACTGGAAAACTGTTTTCCGTTTCAGTATAGATCACTATTTTTACTTTTCTGAGACATTTTAAAACAGTCAGAAGGGCGAAAATGCCACGATTTTAATGGTAAACAGCATCATTAGGTGTTACTACTATAATTGATCATAATCTAATAGTATTGTAGTGATGGTTGACAGATTTTCTTAAGAATACTTGCATTGTATTAGCTTCTGTCCTTACGACTTACAACGACTTGTTGGAAGAAAGTATCTAGAATATCTGCAGTTTTTTTTAGGAAACTCATGCAATATCTTAGGCTAATAACAAATATATGACCTTCATTTCTTTCATCCTGTAACTCGATTTTAGCTCACTTGAAACTTTGTATGATATGCGATCTTTTTATTGGTTTGCTACAAGACTCTAATTTAAATTTCGTGCCTAAAAAGATCTCATGTGAATGTTGCCTTTTACATTATCTTTTTGCAAAAAGTATGATCATACTCAATAGTTTCTATGAACTCTGAAATAGATGCAATTTGTTCTTCATTGGAAAAGGAACTAACGTTATTAACTCTATCAGTTGGGTTTTGCGCTTGATCTTGACTTTTTTTTTGAGGGAATATGTACCTTTTTCTTGATTTTTAACTGTTCAACAAATAATCCTCACCCATAAATGACATTTTGATTTGATATATAGCAATTACTAATGCCATCTATGTGCAGGTGCTAGAAGTTCTTGAGAAAAAGGAGACCACCTTGCAGAAGAAGATTGATATTGAAGTGGAGAGAGCAAAAGAATTCACCAGGGCAAGGAACAAACAAGGTAGGAAGAAATCAAAGATACAACATTTTAGGAAACTGAGGTTTTAAAGTACAAAATATAGAGTTATAACTACAACTATCGTGTCATGCTACGCCATATAAGTTTCAAACATAATGTGTTGTGCCTACTTTTAGCACGCATGCCACAATCCATATGCAGAGCCCTTTTATGTCTCAACAAACATTAGAAGCGGTTAGTTGCTACAAATGACACCATCCATGTTGTTATATCTGAGTCTAATCACGCGTGCTTTGGATATCACAGCGGCATTTCAATGTCTGAAAAGGAAGAAGTATTATGAAGGCCAAATGGAAAGATTTGGGAGTTTTCAGCTGCGCGTTCACGATCAGGTAACATATCTATCCTTCTGCATTAGGTCCAGAAAAGACAGGAAAAAGTCTAACTTCATTGTATTGCTTGTGGTCAATGGTGTAGGAACAAAAGCTAGCACAAAAGTCGGCAGTTCAGTGTAAAGAAGCGCAACAGATTGCCAGCAATGTGAGAAACAACTTGGAGAAAAGTACGATCTGTTAAATCCATGATTTTGCTTTTAAGTTGTTTTTGTGATGATATTCATGCTTATTGTTTAAGTCCTTGTTGCTGATTATATGAGTTATCTAATAAAGGCTATCATAATTAATGCAGTTTGATTGGAGGACTGGCACTCAAATCGGTTCTTTTACAAACAAGTTAAACTAAAAAGGGCAGATACTGACTGTTGAACGGCGTAGATGACTAGCGGAAGTTTTGTTCATGATGCTCTTGGCGAGGTTTAACTGAATGTATAAATGGGTGCCGGCTCATCACACTTTCAATTTTTGTAGATAGTTCTCTCTACTGATTCAATCCAATAGAATGCTGCTTATATTTTGGACCTCTTTGGTTATATTATATACACTTTAGATACTGTTTACTTATTTACATTTGCAACAATGAAATTCCTCTGCCTTAACTGCTTTTGGATGAGGTTTTATTGTTTATTACAACTTATACCTCATGTATTATACAAACGGCCACAAATACGGTAATAATATAAGTGCTGTTATTCCTACAGTGTATTAAGATTTAAGAATGGATGCTTGTAAAGCTTTTGGGACAAGTTATCTGGTAGGAAGCAACATTACCATCTTAATTGGGTGTTAGTAGATTTGAACACATTAACTTTTCAGATAAATGTACGAAATTCTAAAAATTCTAAATTTCGACTTGTCTAACTATTGATTCAGCACAACTTGGATGTGAAAACCGGATGATCAAATGGATGGCATTTGGCTCATCTTTTTGGTTCCTGCTTGTATGTCATCAAATCATGTTAGTAATCGCAAGTTGCTATACAAATGATTGGAAAGAGACCTTATTTTGTTATCTCTTATCAATGCAAGTTTCTTGTTGTAGCAACTTCCAACTGGATGCATGTTCAGGCACCGACCAAATCAGAATTTTAATTTTAGGGAGCTCAAAAATATATTATGCATAATATATTAATCTTTAAAAAATATTAATAAAATACATACATACATATATATATATATTATTAGCTTTCAAGATTTCAAGATTTTTTCTTTTAACAAATATAGAATATAGTTATCTTTATCAATAAAATAATAATAATCTAGAGATCTATAAAAATTATGTCAAAAAAATTAAGTATTCAGAATTAGTATAATTTGCAAATCATGTATTACGATACGTTCGATTCAATTAAATTTATATTTCATAGCCCACAATACAACATTATTTTAAAGTATATAGATAAAAAAAAGTTGAAGTTGTTGCTGGAATCCTACTTGAGCAAACCAAATCTGTAGTTTTTATCTTTCAAATAAGAAAAAAGTCATGCCGCTTATCTGAAAAAAAAATGGAAAGAATCTATAATAAACCAACAGATCAAATAACCTGTAATTATTATGGCTTACCAACTTGCTACATTGTTGAATGATGAGAAAAGTCTCTGTTTCTACGAGGGAAAGAAATAATTGAATTGGTCTTTGACTGATTAATTTATAACATTAGCGTAATGGTTTATTTATCTGCATGGTGTAGTAAGGCCTTTGACTCTGGACACTCTGACCAACATATTTGACTCTGACAAAAACTGAGAAGATCCTGAGAATTGATCAGAAAAGGTTACTCATTTATTTAGGATGTTAGTAAAAGTTTAATCTGCAGGTCGCAGTTTTATCGTTAGGTTTATTAATCATTAAATGTGTCATGATAGATCAGATATTTAGGAGATTTAGAAAAAAAAAAAAAAAAAAAAAAAAAAAAGGGGAAAAGAATAGAACCAACCTAAGAACCAAAGTAGTTAGTTCTATATAGTGGCATTAAACTATGTTAAATATTAAGCCAAACAAAAGTGCTATCAAACTAGAGGAGATTTTCCCAAAAGATAAGGCTTTTTTTTGCTTTTGAAAATTTTAAACGTAGTGTGATTCCCTATGAAGAGATTAGTTGGATTTTCACAAAGCAACTGGTTATTATCTGATGCAACAGGGGCTTAGTTGTTGTCATAGAATATGTAATTATTTTCACTTAGTAATCCCACTTTATATGCTATTCTTCAATACGAAAAGAATTTTTTTTTTTTTTTTTTAGAGAAATGTAGCATGTTATTATCCGTTTCGTTTATTTTTGAAATAAATTTTTGACGATCAATTAATTTTAATATGAAAAGAATGATTTGGGTAAGCAATTTGCTACATACATTATTCTAGAATATATCAGTAAGAACAAAGTCATGTAGAAGCCAACTAGAACTAGAGTTTGTTAGATCCTTATATAAATTAATGCGAAATAATTCAAGAAACATATGTAAATTATTAGATAATCGTTTATCTATTTGAAAATATTATAAACATTTACCGGAATCCATACTTGATGAAACACGTTCTCAGATCTTATCGTTTCTCAAACACCGACAATAAAATCGCCTGGATTGAGTGCTTCCAAGTTTAGATTCGTCGTCTAATTAATTTTGCTCTGAATGGGGGAGGGCAAATTGACGGCAGGAATTCAACTCGAGACCACAACCCTTTTATATTCCTCATATACTATGTTTAATTAGAGTCCCATAAACCCTAATTAGATTTGTATTGGGTTTCTACACATTAATAGCCCATACCCAATAGATGTTTCCATAACCCATATTAAATCACTTAATGGCCCTATTAAATTAGATAGCCCATAATATAATTATAAATTTATATGTTAGCCCATATATAGGAAAAATTAAATCCAACAATCTTCCACTTGGGCTACATATTATATCTTGAAATAATTATATTATGATATGTGCGCACCAGAATAGCTATCTTTTCTTTTTCTAAAACATCTCCTTAATTACAATCTGGTCTATCTACTATATTAGCATGATATCAAAGCGGTCTTTGTTATACAAATTCATAACTCGACCTATCAATGATCACCATACCAACATATTCAATGATATAGATCGAGTATGGATGTGTAGCATAAAAATTACATGCAATGTGATCTTAACATGCCTATTTCCAACTGGTCATAATTTATTTTTGAATGATCATATTAAGTCATAACAGACAAAACACATTCAGAATATGAAATAAACTAAATACTTTATTCTACAGAAAATGAACACAAAGTGTGCCTGAAATTAAAGAACATCAAAATACAAACTCCCACTAAAACTGCACATCATCAAACAATTTAACACCCATATGAGCAGTATGCTCATAAAAATACTTTGGGCGGTAAACCTTTGGTGAGCGGATCCGCAACTATAGAGTTTGTTCCAATATGTTATATGCACATATAACCATTCTGAACTCTCTCTTTGACAACAAGAAACTTAATGTCAATGTGTTTTGATTTTGATGAGCTCATGTTGTTATTGGAATATAGTACAGCCGATTTATTGTCACAGAATATCTTTAATGGCCTCTAAATGCCATTCAAAATTCGCAGCCCAGTGACAAAGTTTCACAGCCATATCGCATGATTGGATGCCTCATAACAGGCTATGAACTCAGCTGCCATAGTGGAAGAAGCTATAAGTGTCTGCTTAGCACTTTTCCAGGAAATAGCTCATCCAGCTAAAAGATAAACATAGCCCGATGTGGATCTTCTACTGTCTTGGCATCCCGCAAAATCTGAATCAGAATACTCGATGATCTCCTATATGTGAGCATGTAGTCTTTTATTCTCTGTAAATAACGCATAACCCGTTTGGCTGCTCTCCAATTATCCATTCCAGGGTTACTCAAATATCTGCTTAATATACCAACAATGTACGCTATATCCGGACGCGTACATACTTGAGCATACATTAGACTCCCTGCTGCCGACGCATAAGGAATCTTTTGCATCTCATTCATCTCAAACTCATTCTTAGGGCATTGACTGAGAATGAATTTGTCTCCTTTAGCAATAGGGCTATCTCCTGGTTTGCATTCTTTCATTCCAAATCTGCTAAGAACCTTATCGATATAGCTCTTTTGTGATAACCCAAGGATACCCCGAGAGCGATCTCGGTGTATCTGTATACCTAATACAAAAGAGGCGTCACTAAGATCTTTCATTTTAAAATTCTTTGTCAGAAATCTCTTAGTTTCGTGCAATAAGCCTATATCGCTACTAGTAAGTAATATGTCATCAACATATAGTACCAAGAAAATAAATTTACTCCCACTGAACTTATGGTATACACAATCATCAACTGCATTTATCTCAAATCCAAACGAGATAATTACTTGATGAAATTTATGATACAATTGACGGGAAGCTTGCTTGAGCCCATAAATAGATTTCTTCAATTTGCAAACCATTTTCTTTGGATCGCCTGACATAAAATTTTCTGGTTGCACCATATAAATTGTCTCGTCAATGTCACCATTGAGAAACGCAGTCTTTACATCCATCTGATGTAGCTCAAGGTCAAAATGAGTCACAAGTGCCATTATAATCCTGAAAGAGTCTTTCGATGAAACCGGAGAGAAAGTCTCTTTATAATCAATACATTCCTTTTAAGTAAAACCCTTCGCAACACAAGACGAGCCTTATATCTCTCGACATTGCCTTTTGAATCCTTTTTAGTTTTAAATATCCATTTGCAACCAATAGGTTTCACACCTTCAGGCAATTCGACGATATCCTAAACATTATTGTCGTTCATGGACTTTATTTCATCATTCATGGCATCAATCCACTTTTGAGAATTAGAACTCTGTATGACTTGGCGAAAGTTGATTGGATCATCTTCTTTCAGTCGTACGTCTTCCTCATGTTCTTGAAGAAAGATGATATAATCATCTGAAATGCATTTCTTCTTTTTCTAGTAGATCTTCTTAATGGCATCTGCTCTTGAGGTTGTTGAGTTTGCTCTTCATGAGCAATTTTTGATTTTGAACGGGGAATTCATTAGCATTGTCTTGATTGTCCGGATTTGCTTCTTGAATAATGTCAGTGATAGAAACCTGATCATTGTTAATAGCAACTGTAGGAAGAGAAACGAATTCCTCTTCAAAAATAATGTTTATTTTATCTTCCCCCACAAACTCAACTTCCTCAAAAAATTTAGCATTTTCCGTTTCAAAAAATGACCGAGCCGTGGGATCATAAAACTTGTAACCCCTTGATCGTTCAGAGTATCCAACGAAATAGCAATTAATAGTTCTTGAGTCCAGCTTCTTTTCATTTGGCCTGTATGGCCATGCCTCAGCTGGACAACCCCAAATGTGTAAGTGCCTAATACTAGGCTTCTTTCCTATCCAGAGTTCATAAGGGGTTTTAGCTACTGCTTTGCTTGGAACCCTGTTGAGAATGTAAGTTGCAGTTTTTAGCACTTCTCCCCAGAGGGATTCTGGTAAGGTAGAATGACTAATCATACTCCTTACCATATCCTTAAGCGTTCTGTTACGTCTCTCAGCAACACCATTCATGCTAGGTTTTCCTGGCATCGTGTATTGCGGGACAATTCCGCATTCCTCTACGAATTTAGCAAAAGGCCCTGGACGTTGTTCACCTGATCCGTCATATTTGCCATAGTACTCGCCACCACGATCAGATTTGACAGCTTTAATTCTTTTGCCAAGTTGGTTCTCAACTTCAGCTTTGAATACCTTAAAAACGTCTAATGATTGAGACTTCTCATGAATCAAATATAAATAGCCATAACGGGAATAGTCGTCTATGAACGTAATAAAATACTGTTGACCATTCCAGGAAGCCGTAGGGAATGGTCCACAAATATCAGTATGAATTAGTTCTAAAACATTAGAACTTCTATTGGCATTTAATTTTCTAATATTTGTTTACTTCCCCTTAATGCACTCAACATAGACTTGAAAGTCTATTAAATCAAGGAGATCAAGAATTTCATCTGACACAAGTTTCTCAATTGTCTGTTTAGAAATATGACTCAGGCGCTTGTGCCATAACATAGCGAAATTCTCATTAGTTAATTTTCGCTTTGTATCATGAGAACTAGTATACAGGGATTCATTATATGAAGCGATTGTATCCAACAAATATAAGTTGTCATTCACAGATAAAGAACCAGTTCCAACAAGATTTGAATTCGAAAAAGACTAAATTTATTATTTCTAAATAAACAAGAGTAACCAGATTTGTCCAAAATAGAAATAGAAATCAAATTCCGTATAAACGACGTTACAATAAATGTCTCTTTTAAATCCAAATAAAAACCAGTTTTTAATAACAACCTAAAAGTCCCTATGGCTTCAACCGCAACTGATTTTCTGTCGCCCACAAAGATGAATCTTTCAGCATCATTTGGTTGCTGGCTCGTCAGACAGCCCTGCATAGACACACTTATATGAGTAGTAGCACCATAATCTATCCACTAAGTGTGTTTAGGTACAGAAGTCAAATTAACTTCAGAACAAACCAAAGTGAGAAGTTTACCTTTCTTAATACGGCAAACAGTGTATTTAGGACATTCTTTCTTCATATTTCCACACTTCTTGCAAAAGTAACAGGTGAATTCCGAATCCTATTTCTTTTGCCCTTTCTTTTGTGGTGTCCCAATCGCAACTTTCTTTTCTCTTTTTCTCTTTTTATCTTTAGAGGAGGTTGCCAAGTGAGCACTTTCTGGTTGATCTTCCTTTAGTCTTTCTTCTTCTTGCACACAATGAGAAATGAGCTCGTTAAGAGACTATTTCTCCTTTTGAGTATTGTAACTCACCTTAAATTGGCTATATTGTACAGGAAGAGAAATGAGAACCAGATGCACGAGCAAGTCCTCAGACAGCTCTAACTTTAGTGCCTTTAATTTTGAAGCAACATGGGACATCTCCATGACATACTCCCTTATGTTGCCATTTCTTTTATACCTCATTGAAACAAGTTTAGATAGTAATGTATTTGTTTCAGCCTTTATGCTCTTGGCAAAATACTTTTCCAGTTCCTCAAGGAACTTCTTGGTATCATACTCATCAGATATAACGCCTCTGAAAGTTTCTGGAATTGCACGTTTCATAATCATGAGACTCATGCGATTAGAACGTTCCCACTTCTCAAAGTCCCTTTTATTCTCAGCGGAACTTTTATCTGTAAGAGAAGGGGGTTGTTCTGTCCGTAGCGCAAAGTCCAGATCCATGCAACCGAGAACAATCATAACGTTCTCTTTCCAATCCTTAAAATTTGTGCCATTCAGCACTGGGATTGAATTGATATTTGCAGATATTGAAGAAACAGAAATATTAGCTGGACAGAGAATAAAATAACAAACATTAAGCTCACAATTTTATCCATAACAAAAATATAATAAATAAATTCAAATAATAGTGAGCCCCAAAACAAGATATCTAGAACAACATTAACATTCAGTCTTTGGATAGAAATATCAATTGTAAGTGGTACTCTCAACGTAGTAATCAAATACTAACAATTAATCCTGTCAAATAATAAATCTTTCTTTGGATAGACTTATTATTTACACGGTACACTTGATAATTGTCATATATTTATTGCCACAATTGTATGTAAAGTTTGGCCAAATAGTTACCTTCCTTTGGGCCGGTCACCATTCGCATAAACAATAAATACATAAATCTAATTATTTCAAATAAACTAATCTACACAAAAGTTGTTACTTTAGTAACACGTTGCTTCAATTAGTCTATTTTAAAAATTTGGACATTCCAAAAATAAGAAAATACCAAAATTTGAATTTAATTTCAAAATTATGTTTTGCAAAAAGAAAATCAAAAAAATTTACTTTATGATCTGAAATTGTTAAACAATCGAAATTCGGAATCCAAAAAATCACAAATCAAACTATAATGTGGAAAAAAAAGATTCATGATAATTTCCTTTATGATCTGAAATTGTTAAACAATCAAAATTCGGAATCCAAAAAATCACAAATCAAACTATAATGTGGAAAAAAAAGATTCATGATAATTTCCTTTAAAAAAAAAACTTAATTTCTGGTAGAAAAAAAGATTACAAATAAAAAACGACATCTAACGATTTAAACATGTGAGGCTCCGATACCACTTGTTAGATCCTTATGCAAATTAATGTGAAATAACCTAAAAAACATATGTAAATTATTAGATAATCGTTCATCTATTTGAAAATATTATAAACGCTTATCGTAATTCATGCTTGATGAAACACGTTCTCAGATCTTATCGTTTCTCAAACACCGACAATAAAATCGTCTGGATTAAGTACTTCCAAGTCTAGATTCGTCGTCTAATTAATTTTGCTCTGAATGGGGTAGGGCAAATTGACGGCAGGAATCAGACTCGGGACCACAACGTACCCTTTTATATTCCTCATATACTATGTTTAATTAGAGTCCCATAAACCCTAATTAGACTTGTATTAGATTTCTACACATTAATAGCCCATACCCAATAGATATTTTTAAAACCCATATTAAATCACTTAATGATACTATTAAATTAGATAGTTCATAATATAATTATAAATTTATATATTAGTCCATATATAAAAAAAATTAAATCCAACAGAGTTTAGTATGCGACTGTAATCTGGAAGCCAACATTCAGAATAGCTTGACACAGAGAGTAATTCTATGTCAAAATTGGTAGGTCCTTGCATTAATTATACACATATAACATAGTCCAAGAACCTGTTTATAAATAGTATGATGTGAATTACTGAATTGTTCAGAAAAAAACTGCGTGCCATATAGTCCAGAGAAAAGTCATCCCTTTGGCTGCTTCGTTTTTTGTTCTGCACTCTCAAGCTGCGTTTGGTACGGAGAATATTTCAGAATAAAAATGAATATTCCTTAGCTTGTAATCAAATGGCGGCGGAACTAAACGGAATTGAATAAGTTGTTCCGGTCAAAACGGATTGTTCTGAATTATTTTGAAACAACTCGCTAAAAGTTATTTTTAAAAAAACTAAGAACTAACTTTATTCTTCTTTTTATTTTATTAGATAAATAAATATATAAATATAAATATTTTCTTTATGATAATATATTTGTATTTATATTTAAATTTTATTATATAATATAAATTAATTAAATTTAAAATATTATTTATTTCTTAAAATATATTTAGATATTCTTCTAGACTTTTTATACAAATGCTACTAAAAATATGAGATCTCTAGAATATTTCTAAATGTATCCAAACGTAAATTTATAGTTATTCTATTTGGAACAGCAAATGATAAATCTTGAATTTAGCATTCGAATTAAATGCAGACTCATTATTTAGTACTATTAACTGTATATTAATTTTTCTTTATAGCTGAAGTACGTAACCACAGCCTATATATATTTTTCTTTTTATTTCTTTATAAATTTTAATTTGAAACTGATTACGATTTTTCCTTCCTGCTTACCGAATGCATAATATATATCATTCATCATCTATAGAATAATTTTAAAGAGATTAAAAAAACAAGAGATAAATTTTGGTAAGATTCTGATTCTTGGTTGACTGGTCAGAAGCGCATATTTGATCGGATTGTCTATTTAAAATAGTATGCTATAATCAAACTATATATATATATATATATATATATATATATATATATATATATATATATATATATATATATATCCGCGCGTTGAGTTGTCGACATCATCACATGACTTACTTAATGTATATAAGACACAGCGTGGTTTTGGGTTTGGTTTTGGACTTAGGGCCTGTTGAATTTTTGCATTTGCTTGACTATGAGATGATGCATTAATTGCTTGGTCAAGCTCTTTGACTCTACCAAAATAGACCTAAGCCTTATAATGAAACAAAAAATTGAAAAAAAAAAAAAAAAAAAAAAAAAAAGATAAAAGATCTAGTACGTAGCAAATGGGCTATATGATTGAAGGATTTTGTGGGCAAGAGACAAACCATTTTTGTAGGATATAGGATTTCTAAACTATCGCTTGATCGAGTTTCATTTTGATCTCTAAATGTTGGTTTATTGCATGCATTAGAAGGCTTCTATCTTTTAATGCGTTGTAATTTAATTTTACCTAATTATTTTTCTATATGCAATTAATTAACCTTGAGAGATAGAAGTCTCATATGGCATGTCGAGTCGTTGTTTCTAATTAGCACGTCAATCACAATTTATAGAACTAACTAAGATCGGAGGTTTCTGCAAATAAAAGTTTAGGAACTAACTAGAACTAGTGCAATTGATTGGGAACCGAGAATGAATGCAACATTTTCTTAATAAAACTAATCTTTACAACAGAACAACACATAACAAATTAATTACTATACCAGCTAGCTAATTTAATTCTCTTGAATTAATTATTCCTAACAGTGCAGTGTACATGCACTACTAAAGAAGGTTATGTAATAGTTATATAATAGAATGCGTTGAGTCGGTGCTACTATTGCATATATTATCTATCCTCTTCGAATGATCTCATTTTGGCTTTTTTTTTTTCTTTTTTTAAATGAGAAAGTTGGTTTTGACTACTTCAATGGTGATTGAGAGTTATAGTAGAATTAATTACATTTGTTTCTCTCTCTTCCCCTAAATAGAACGACATATAATCACCGGCGTTAATATATATATATTTTGTTTACCTGTTATGAGGGTACATATATAACATGTTGGGAGAGGAAGCAATAAATAATCTCTCATTCATTGCTTGTTCTGATCAGGTGGTGTTTCTGTTTGAAATTAATTAGCCTGATAATTAATCGTCGTGTTATAGGAGGTTGCTTTAGTGTGTATGTATGCATTTGTTCATTAGCATCTAATGCCACAGTAAGCAGAAGCACTGACGAGTCACTTGTTTGTTTGTGTGTATTTTAGAGCTTTTGCTTTACTGTAGAAAAAAAAAAAAAGTTAAACTTACAATATCGTTACAACAGTACATACATCAAACAACACAAAAATAACTCATCATTAATACGACATTTCTTTAGTAGTTTTGTAGGCCCTACAGTTTTGATCCTTTCTGGTTGTACTAATTCCTCTTGTAGTGTATATTATTATGTCATATATATGTTGACATCTTTTTCTTAGTTTGTAATTAATATCTGAATAGAAGTGTACGTATACTTTGAAGTAGTCATGCTTGATCTTGATGCACAATACTCCTTAGGGCTTCTAATTAATTAAGAAACCCTACAGTTCAAAATATATAGGGTATTCATTAATCTTATAAGATGAAATATTATTTCAGTCCATAATCAGCAGCTACAAGTGATTAATGCATGCATATATCTCTTGCAACTAATTACTATATATATATATATATGCCATAAATTGGAGATATATTTGAGTTACAATTAATGACACATCTTATACTCAGGTTAATTACTAGTCTTCGAATCAAATAATGTATTATGCTTTTATACTTGTCACTTGCCTATTATATATGTACTAGTTAAGAATATATATAATACATATCAAAAATCTAATCTTTTCTCATATTTTTTTTCCTGGGCAGTAATTACAGTAATATGAGTAATGCAAACTCTTTAATAAAAGAGTGGTATACAATTAACGGAAGGATGTGATTTGAAACTACGCCTGACGTATATATTCAGAAATGATCATGGATGTTGTCCTGTTAATTTATTATTAATTTATTATGAATATATATAGGGTTCGTTATACATCCTTTTCACATAGATAAATACCAGGCCCTACATGCATTGAAGTGCTCCTTAACTTTCCTGTTGCTTATTCTACCTATCTCGAAAAAAGATAAGAGTAAATTAAATTTAGACAACAATAATTAATTATATCATCGAGAATTTTACACAAATTAATTATGTGATAACAATTAGTCCCACACAGTCCAACGAAACTGGACTTATTCAACTTGGATTATGCTTTATCTACTTTTCTCAATGACAAATCTATCACGTGCTAGAAATGATCGCTATATATCTAGCATCAACACAATAACTAGAAATTAATTAAATTATACATTAAAAGTTAATTGTACCGTCCGAACAAACTTAACGGTTTGGTCCTCGCTGTTTGCCCTGTACTTTCACTCATATATATATATATATATATATATAGAGAGAGAGAGAGAGAGAGAGAGAGAGAGAGAGAGAGAGAGTAGGGTTTATATACTTTCAAGAGGACAAGCCTAATTATACTTGCGATTTTTTTATCATTAAATTTGTATTGAGATTAATGCTATTATATTTTTTCTTTTTCTCTTTTTAATTGACTGTACAATAGCACGGATCTCAATACAAATTCAATGATAAAAAAATTACAAGCATAATCAGACTTATACTTTTAAAACTAATAAGCCCTACTACTCTCTCTCTCTCTCTCTCTCTCTCTCTCTATATATATATATATATATATATATATAGCAGTTTTGTTATATATGTTTTATTCTGAACAAACCAATAGGATACAAATGCCTTAGAACTGTACTAATTAATCTCCTTCTATTATTGCCAGCTCTCTCTCACTTCACTAATTTGGATTATGAGCTAAAAATTGAACAAAATAAATTCATAGGAAAATACCTGCATCAATTATATAGAGAAGTACAAAAATGCTGTAAAATTGAGGTACAACTGCATGCCTCTAGTTACTAAATTGGAAGGGGACCCACGCACGCGCGCGCAGTTACATAACATCACCGCTTTATTAACCAACAAGACAGAGAGAGAACTCTATACAAATATTATTTATATATATATACTCAAATTAAACCAATCTCAACCTCTCGCAATAATTAACCATGCATGAACCACTCAAATTAATTAAGCTAGAAGTGTATGTGTTCATACATTACAACACATATGATAATATTCTCCTATATATTTAATTAATACGTACAAATTAAGCCACGTACACTCGTAGTAGATTCACCAAATATATATGGAAAAGAACGAACGAACGAACGAACGAATTCTCATCACATATCGTCTCAACCATATTAATTAAGTATGCATGCCTACGACTACAATTTCATCTTCCACTTTTATGTTTATGTTACAAATCTTAATTTTTCTTTGCTATTAATTATAAGCTAGTAAAATTTTGCAGACGATCAGACGACGGTGAGCTGCGGAAACCCGAGCGTGGGGTGGGGAGACAACGGCGACAGCGGCGGCAGGTTAAATGGGCCTTTGACGTCCGGGGCGTCCCAGTCCCAAACGCTCGTCCAGTTCGACGGCGTTAGAGGGCCGAGTAACGGATAATTCGCCTGGTTCCCTTCCTCCACCTCCGTCTCCGTCGACCGCTCTTTCTTGATCAGCCTCACCTCCACCTCCACCTCCACCACCTCGTCGTCGTCGTCGCGCTTCCGCTTTTGGTTGGGGTGTTGTTGCGGAGGAGGAGGAGGAGGAGGAGGAGGAGGAGGGAGGGGGATGGAGGAGGTGCCGATCTCGTTGGGGAAGTTGAGGATGGCCTTGCAGCCGCGCATCTTGAAGGCGGCGCGGTCGTAGGCGCAAGCGGCCTCGACGGCGGTGTCGAAGGTGCCGAGCCAAACCCTAGAGCCGCGCCGGTTCGGGTCCCGGATCTCCGCCGCGAACTTGCCCCACGGCCGCTGACGCACGCCGCGGTACCTCCGCCCGTCGTCCCTCTCCCCTGCGGCAGCGGAGGGGGGCGGAGGAGGAGGGCTCCAGTCGATGTTGTGGATCGGGGGGAGCGAGATGGTGAGGGAGCGGCGGCGATCGGAGGCGGAGGAAGGGGAGAGGTCGTCGCCGCCGCCGAAGCGGATCATGGAGACGGAGGAGGAGGAGGGGGGCTCGGGGGCGATCCGGTAGGGTTTGGCGTGGTCGAGGTATGCTGAGCGCCCCGGCAGCGGAGGCGGAGGAGGCGGAGGAATGGCCGCCGTCGCCGCTGCCGCTGCCGCTGCCGCTGCGAGGGGATCGAATTGGTCGAGGAGGACGTCGAAGGAGAAGGAGGAGTCGCCGAGGAGGTGCTCTCGGATGAGGTCGAGGGCGGAGAATTCGTCTCCCACAAACGCCATTAGAGACCAAGAACTACAGAGAGAGAGAGATATCTGGATTCGATTATATCCGAATATCAGAGGAGGAGTTTTTTGAACTCTAAAAAATGCCCGGTTTCGTCCTTTCGATTTGGTGGAGATAATGAGCGTGGGAGGGGAGGTGTCCTTCTCGCTTATTTATAGAACATTTTTTACAGTCGACACCGGACAAAAAATGACGTGGCCAAATTTTGTAAAAACGGATTCGTGCAACTCTTCCATTGTCCTTGGTTCATGCTAATAATAATTATAATTAGTCGACACGTTGCCACCACAAAAACAAAACATTATGTATGGTTATTATTATTAAACCACGCCATTAAAAAATTATATATATTTTTTTAATATTTTTTTTTTTTTGTTAAATATATAATATAATATAAAAATATTATTATTAGAAAAATATTTGATGTACATCCATTATTATTAGAAAAATATTTGATATATATTTAAAAATGATGTATATTATACATCTCATTCATTTTAGGATTGAATGAATTTTATCTATTATTTTAAAATGATGGATGAAAAAATTTTTATTTTTGAATGAATAAAATATAATTTTTATATCTAAAAGTAAATGTAGAGATAGCATTTTTGTATTATTATGAGCAAAATATTAGATTTGTTCCGCGCTCACACAAGTGGGAGTGGAGAAGCGATGGTGAGATGGAGGCGGGTTCCGAGAAGGGCGGGCGAGAGAGCCCGTATTGCTACGTCTTCGTGGGTCCCACAAGTGGACGTGATGGGCCCCGTTTATTTATCTTCTTTGTCGTGTACCCGCAAGATTAAACGGGTCAGATGTACTTACAAGCAAGTGGGAACCTACTTGTGGGGCCCGTTTATTTATCTTCTTTGTTGTGTACCCGCAAGATTAAACGGGTCAGATTTACTTACAAGCAAGTGGGAACCTGGAAAGGGTGGAGAAGGGAGGAGGTTGGTTCCGGATCCGACCCAAAGTTGCAAGTTGGCTCCAAACTTCAAAGAAGGTTCCGCCTACAACGGACCTGTCGTGCTCGTACCAGAACGAGAAAGCGACGCAAGCTGGGCCCATCATTAATTAGCCAGATTATATGACGATGACGATGTCAGCAGCAAGGACCTATAATCCTTTTTCGTGACGACGTGGCCTATGCTCATTGGTTGAACAGTTTGGGTCCTACTTTTTTTTTCTTTTTTTTTTCAACCTCACATAAATATAAAATTTTATTTTACTGTACATGACATCTATTATCTATTACCTTACCTTTGTAAAAAAAAAAAAAAAAAAAAATTACGCTTTTCTTCTTTTTCAATAAAGACACGATAAATTATTATTATTATATTTTTTCCTTTTAGACTTTTTAAATCTTCATCTACTTATATATATGAAAACACAGTAGTAAAATGCGGAGGGCTCAAAATTCAAAAGAAAACTTAGAATTTTTTCCTTTTTCTCTTTTCATGTTATAGAGTGACAGCAAAAACTACCACCGTAGTAAAATGATTTTCCAACAACGTTTCTTACTGTGATTTTACCATAAGAGTAAAATGATTTTCCAACATCGTTTCTTACTGTGATTTTACCATAAGAGTAAAGATAAACTGCCGACTAGAGCATCACTCTAGAAGGTAAGCGTGGCACCTTTGCTGAAGAAGTCAAACTTTGATGGGTGTTGCCATATGAGAGTTCAATTCGCGGTGTTGTTCAATGTTAGATATAAAATATATAAATATTATTTTAAAAAAAATTTATATTTTTAGAGAAAATAATTATTTCGTATAAATTTATATGATATCAGAACATAACATCTTAAATTTAAGTGTTGTCAGAATTTGAGTGTTATTTAATGTTTTTTTTAGTTAATTAAATTTATATTTTGGATGATCTCTTAAAAAGTCTCTAGCTAACAATCGGTAATAAAAGTACAATAGTGAATTGCAAGAGTTACTTATTCTAACAATTACGACGGTGCGATTATATCAGACACCAATCTCTACCTCTTTAATACACGTACCACATCCTTGTAACAGACGAACACATCTTAGTTCCGCTAGGATTCACCTCTTTTCAGATCGCTGCTGCGTGGCGTTCTCATCGATCCTACTCACTTCGGGGTCGAACTAGCGAAAGCCGAAGCCTTGGGCTAGCTTGTGGCTCATGCATGAAGGTCTCGAGAGCTTCCTTCTAGTTTAAATCCGACCGAATCTCTTCTTCTCCAGTCTGCATCTGGTAGGATTCTTGAAGTGTGCTACAAGTTCAGGGTTGCAAGCATCTCAAGAATTTTACGAGCGGAAATAATCAAACACTAATGAATTTGGTGGGTCCGGGCATCGTTTTCCCTGTCGCGTAATGGAGAAAAAGTTGATGCATATTTTACGCACAATAAGCTTAGTTATGATTGAAAGAAATTTTAGTCAAATTTACAAGCACATGTAATATGATCAACAAGCACGCGATCGATGATGGAAATTAGAGGCAAATCATTGATGTTACAGTTCCTTTAGTACTTTAGTATATATATATATATATATATATATGCGCTTAACTAATATTTTTAAAAGTCTTTATTATAAAGGTTATATATATATATA